>CAXITT010000024.1:2628348-2665532 GCA_964033795.1 Lymnaea stagnalis | reverse complement strand
TAAATATCATTTAGTTTGTTCTCAAAGATCGCTTAATTTGTTTTTAAATGTCGCTTAGTTTTTTGTTAAATATCGCTTTCGCTTAGTATTAAATGACTGAAAACCTGAATAACTTTCGGCCGGATGGCCGAAAGTCAAAGTCAATTTCGGCCGAAACCGAAGAAAAACCGAAATTTAACTTTTCTCTTTCGGCCGAAACCGAAATTAAGCCGAAAGTTAACTTTCCAGTTTCGGCCGAAACCGAAACTTGGCCGAAAGTGATAAAATGGCCACTTTCGGCGCCGAAACCGAAGCCGAAGCCGAAATTCGGTCGGCCTCTACTTGCTACTGGCGGTTATAACCTTGGGTCTTCATTTAAATGAAAGAAGTGAGTTATTAACATAAATACAAAGAAATAAAATTGGCCGGAAACAGGGCATACTTCAGTAGCAAGAAAATAATGATAATTACAAGAAAAACAAATAAAACTATTTATACAACTGAATTCAGACCTGTTGTAACGTAGGCAAAAAGCTTGAAATGACGCCCTAGACTTGGACCTTAACAAAAACGGAAGAAAATATTTTAAACACATGGGAGAGAAAAGTTCTCAGGAAAATATATGGAACAACAAAGGATTAATAGTATGGATGGAGAGTACGAACAAACCAGGAACTGTTAAGTCTATACCAGGATTCCTCGCGAGTAGCAGAATTAAAAAAGGGTAGGCTACGCTGGGCGGGACACTTAGAAAGAATGCCAAAAAATGACAGAGCGGTACATCACCCGAAAACCTAGAGGAAAACGGCTCAAAGGCAGACCTAGGCTTAGATGGTTGGATCATGTTGACAAAGATCCACAGCAACTGGGAATTCAAGCATGGAAAAGAAAAGCATCAGTTAGGTAGAGTGGAAGGAAGAAGTGAGGCATGCCAAAGCCTTACAAGGACTGTATTTCCACAGAGATGAATGGATGGAAGTAGTGAGGCAGGCCAAAGCCTTACAAGGACTGTATTTCCACAGAGATGAATGGATGGAAGTAGTGAGGCAGGCCAAAGCCTTACAAGGACTGTATTTCCACAGAGATGAATGGATGGAAGTAGTGAGGCAGGCCAAAGCCTTACAAGGACTGTATTTCCACAGAGATGAATGGATGGAAGTAGTGAGGCAGGCCAAAGCCTTACAAGGACTGTATTTCCACAGAGATGAATGGATGGAAGTAGTGAGGCAGGCTTAAGCCCTACACGGACTGTAGTGCCACAGACATGGATGGATGGTTAATTTTCATCGTGTCTCCGTAAGATAAATTAATTCCTTGATAACCATTAGATACAGTTAATGAATGCCCAGAATCTAGAGAGTTGTAAATTCAGCGGTGACTCGAATGAAATGAATTTTTTTATGGCCAAGCTTCAGCAATATCACGGGGTAGAAAAGAGCAGCTATGAGAGTCGTCCGACTTGCCATCGTTGACGACAGCTGTGGCCGGTTCGCAGCTGTGGCCGGGTCGCATTCCTGCAAAGCCGCAATATGCCTACTGAAAGAACATGCTCGCCTATGCGAAACATGTCGATTTACCTTTGATGGCCGGTTGATGTTTTCTTTGGTAAATTCTCACACTTCCCACCTCAGTACTTGACCGTTATTTGCATTCCATTTTAAAAAAAAGTCAATGCTGGTTTTAACATTGGTCAGTTTATATATATTACAAAGTGCAATTTTTGCCAGATACGCGATGGATTAACGAGTAATCTGCCAATTTTATAATTCAAAGAAAGTGTTTTATTTATTTCAAAAGCAATAAAAAATATCTACCCCAAAACTCTATACGACATTTTTTTCCAGAACACTATAGAAATGATTTCACTAAAACAAGGGAAATAAATAGGGTGTTGGGAATAGGAAACAAAATGAAAGGCTAATGTACCTTGGTAAAATAATTGTTCAAGAGTCAAAATAATCCCTAGATGTGAGATAATACCTTCTTTTGAGTGTGGAATTTTTTTTCCCCCTTTCACAAATTACATCCGCTAAGAAAACACTTCGAGAAGCCCAAGGCAGGGGACAGTTTTCTAAAACGTCATAAAAGATTAGTTTAAAGCCTCTCGTATTTGCAGGCATTTCATCGTCATGACGTATTTCCTTGAAGTAAGATAGGTATATTCTGACTCATTTACAACGTATCTTATCAAATTCTATATAATTGTTGATCTCGACTGCTCGGTCAATTTATGACGTCACTTCTATGGTGGAAGGGGAGCCTCCTCTCAAAGCTTCAAATGTTCCCAGGACGAATGTGAGTGGATGTGAGGTGCCCCACTTTGTGGTATTAACTTCCAAGTTGAATTTGTGGAATGGATTTTGTAAACACAAGTTTTCCCAGGAAATGTTCCCATCCCGAAGAAATCCCGGAATTAAAAATTTTAACAATGAGCATATTGTCACACATTATTCTTATGATATATTAGTATTGATCTGAATTCGCGTGCCTTGACGTGAGCTGTATTTCTTTGTAATGTGATTGTGAGTTGCTCCATTCCGTTAGCTTCACTCTCTCGATCAAGGGGGCTTGACAGCTAGCATGTGCTTACCTCTTGCGTCATATGCGTCATTTGGTCCAGTCGTCTATTTAATTTCATGCTCGGTAGCATCACCAGAGATGGTGTCACCCAGTGGACTTAACTCAATGGTCGCCCCATTCAAACTTCTCCATGGATCTCCTCCGAGTCTGCCTGCTCTGGTGCAACCTTGCACTTGCAGCATCCTACTCTGATGATGTCCAACTGTGGTGGTGTCCTACTCTGGTGGTGTCTTCCTTTGGTGGTGTCCTACTCTGGTGGTGTTCTACTCTGGTGATGTCTTCCTCTGGTGGTGTCCTCCTCTGGCCGTGTCCAACTCTGGTGGGGTCCTACTCTGGTGGTGTCCTACTCTAGTGGTGTCCTACTCTGGTGATGTCCTACTCTGGTACTCTTGTATTTTCTATGTGTTATGAAACCGACTTGATCGAGCTCTGACACTTTTCATTTTTTTAAATTTTATTTTCCCCCCCCCCCCCCCCCCTGCGGTTTTTTTTTTTTGTTTTTTAAACCCCCTTTTTCGGGCTCTGTCACTTTTTTTTTTTTTTAATTTTTTTTTCCCCCCCCCCCCCCCCACCGTGAGGGTGTCATCCTCTTTGAGGCTGCCCTGAGTGAGATCAGCAGTAGGTGTATTTACTGAACGGGACATTTGATAGGGCCCATGTTGTATAGGGGGACAACACTACTCTAAGATATACTTTCGTCCCTTTGTTCACCCTGGATGACGTCCACACTGGATGACGTCCACATTGGATGACGCCCACACTGGATGAGGTCCACCATGGATGACGCCCACACTGGATTATTCCCACACACTGGATGACGTCCACACTGGATGACGACAAGCAATAAAAAAACTCTACCAGGTTGAACATGCTAACAGTTCTTTATTTACGCGGTTACACTGACACGTTTACAAACGTCCTCTGTGAAAACCATGCAAGCGTGTGGCATTAGTGAAGCGAAGATGCCCCAGTGTAAAACTCAGAGAGCGTAAACTTAACTACACAGTGCTTAATACGGTAAGTGTATGGTGCAAGTCGAAGTTTGTGCCTGGTGTCTTTGTTACGACACATTTTTGGGGGACGGTAAGTGTATGGTGCAAGTCGAAGTTTGTGCCTGGTGTCTTTGTTACGACACCTTTTTGGGGGTCTTTTCTTTTTTAAAAGGTGGTTTTCATCCGTTAAGCTTTGTTGACAGCTACGCACTGATTTTTCATCTTTAAAATTTGGACAACATGTCAAGTAAAATAATTCCCTTAGAACTACCAAAGGCCCTCCAATGAGTGTTTACATTTTTGCTTAAAAACATAGCGGATCATCTACAGACACCATTGGTTTGCTGCGTTGAAAAGTGTATCTTCTGATTTTTTCTGACCACACAATAATACTGGTCTCATTGATTCTAGATTTTTTAAAGGAAGTATTATGCAACCTCAGGGAGTCTCAGTCATTCAGTCGACACCCACTACTTCACCTCAAGTGTTTCTTCACTTGAAGGACTATTTGAAGAAAGATGTTTTTGTAAAACTAAACACATTTTGAATGATACATCCCACCATCTTCATCACAGATACTTAGGATCTGGCCGTTCGGGACGAATTCTTTCCATCATGGCGAGGACTGAAATATATAAAAATTCTTTTGTTCCCCAACCTGTACGAAGCCACCAGCATACTCCCTCTGAAGTCACAAATCTGAATGAGAACTAATAAGTCCCCGATTTGGCTAAGAGGAACGCACTGAATGGCTGCCAGTGAAAAAATTATTGCAAATGTCTTGTGTTCAAATTGTTTTAATTATTTGCTGAAAATATATAATGCAATCTTCAAACATTTCCATTATTTTGGATTAATAAAAGAATCTTATCTTATCTCATCTTTTAGGGCAATTGGTCATCTGAAGTTTTCGAAACATATACCGCCCAGCAAAGCCATTTTTTAAAAATTATTAAATGGTGTATATGCTTAGAATACATGTTGGTGGGAGTACTCCGGTGTCCGGTACCTATTAAGAAAAAAAGTAACCAATGACTTTTCTCTCTCTTAAAAAAAAAATTAAAAAATTTTGCGCTAGTAACAAATTATTCTCATACTCAACAGTGTAACAGTTGGAAGCTTCTGAACTTCAGTATTACCAGCTGGTGTGGGGAATTTATAGCTTCTTATCAAACACAGATGTCATAGACTAATCAAGAGAGCAAGTGATTTCCCTCGAAGGAAACTGCCTTCGGTTAAGTAAAATTTTAATAGTAAAAATGAAGCAAATTAGTTGGTACGTCCCACCCTCTTCATCACAGATAAATAAGAGTAAGCTCGTTCAGGGTAAATTCTTGCCCTAAAAGTAAGAACATAAAGATTTAAAAAAAAAATAATTTGTTCACTAATCTGTAAGAGTTGACCAGCGTTCTCTCCCGGCTGCTTAAATTAAAAAAAAATTAAATTATCACTATTAAAGTCAAAATGGTCACTTATTGAGTAAAGTACTTTTAGATATCTTGTGTTCAACTGTTCTAGATCAGGCCTGCACAACTCAAAATCTAAGGCGGGCCGTAATACATAATGAAAATCTTGTGCGGGTCAAAAGAAAATAAGACAGGACTTGTGCGGGCCAAAAGAATATAGGTCAAGGGGAAAGCTATTAAGAAAATAATAAGAATAAAGAGTTTTTCGTTGCCTCGCGGGCAACAAAGTGGGTGCTGGTGGGCTACATGCGGCCAGCGGGTCGTATGTTGTACAGGCCTGTTCTAGATGATAGATGTTTGTTTTTGTAATAATATTTATGTAATTGCTGAAAATGAATATGTACACTCTAAGAATAATAATAAAAAAACAAACATTTCCTTTTATTAAGATCAATAAAAGAATCTTATCTTATCATATTATCATTTTATCTTAATATATTTTCTTATCTTGTCCATATTATCTTATCTTGCATTGCCATTTGATGTTAAGTATTTTATAGAGATATATAAATTTTAAGAGTAATAGATACACTTTAGATGCTTTCATTGCAAATGCAAAAATTTTAAATTGCCAATTTTTAATATGTTTGTTTTTGTTTGTAATTTGTTTTTAAGTTTGTTTGTAGACGGGTCGAATAATCACAATGTAAAAAAAATGGATTGAAACCAAATTCGAAAAGGTAATTCCTGAAGAAATATAGATGGTTCCTGGAAAAGGGGGTCTAATTCCCTTTAACCAAAAGCAATAAGGAAGCACATTATAAAATGTAGAGGGTAAAGAGTAAAATATATGACAATTATGTTCATATTGAATGGCCTAGAGGGACGTTCTTGTTAAGTTATTTTTTGGTGCATGCATCGGCAATTGTGTTTGACTACGTGTTTGCTTAGGACGCTTGATGACAATCTTTCAGCATACAATCCCGAGCAAAGTCGGGTATGTTTGTTATGTCTACTCTATAAAGCCGAGTATATTGGCTATATCTACTCTGTAAAGCCGGGTATATTGGCTATATCTACTCTATAAAGCCGGGTATATTGGCTATATCTACTTTATAAGCTAAGCAAGGCCGGGTATATTGGCTATATCTACTCTATAAGCTCATCAAGGTCGGGTATATAGGCTATATCTACTATAAAAAGCTCAGCAAAGCCGGGTATATTGGTTTTATCAACTATATAAGTATAAGACCAGCAAAGCCGGGTACATTGGGTATGTCTACAATAAAAAGCTCAGCAAGGCCGGATAAATTGGCTATATCTACTCTATAAGCTCAGCAAGGTCGGGTATATTGGCTATATCTACTATAAAAGACCAGCAAAGCCGGGTATATTGGCTATATCTACTATGAAAGACCAGCAAAGCCGGGTATATTGGCTATATCTACTATATAAGACCAGCAAAGCCTGGCATATTGGCTATATCTATAATAAAAGACCAGCAAAGCCGGGTATATTGGCTATATCTACTATATAAGACCAGCAAAGCCGGGTATATTGGCTATATCTACTATATAAGACCAGCAAAGCCGAGTATATTGGCTACATCTACTATATAAAGCCCAGCAACACCTTGTTTCTTTTTTTGTCTATGGATTGACCACGCAAAAAAAAAAAGAGCTCAACTAAATGTAGCGAGGATAGCATCACCAGACAATCCCTACAATGGAACCCACAAGGAACAAGAAAGAGGAAGGCCAAGCATCACCAGACAATCCCTACAATGGAACCCACAAGGAACAAGAAAGAGGAAGGCCAAGCATCACCAGACAATCCCTACAATGGAACCCACAAGGAACAAGAAAGAGGAAGGCCAAAGGATACATGGAGACGCGAGCTGGAGGCAGACGCGCTAAGTACGGGATACACCTGGAAGCCACTGGAAAGAAAAGCACAGGACCGTGGTGAATGGAAAATTTTCGCTGACGCCTATGCCCCAGACGGAGTAATAAAAGGCCTTTTAAAGATAAAGAAAGAAATGCAGCGAAGAGAAATATTTATAATATACATTTTTTCGACAGGCGCCTCAATACATCTTGGCACGCATGACTACCTACACGACCCATTTCTAAAAAGATTATATTGTCTGATAACATCATTTGGGAGTTGTTTGCTATTTTGATTCAATTGATATAAGTTTAAATAGATTACTTAGGGAAGAAAAAGGATATACGGTTACTGTTTACTTCCCTGAGAGATATCAGTATCATAAGCAAGTTAAAAACAAATTCAATGTAGTTGTACTTGCAGTCTTGTGTGGTGGTACACTACAAGATTTGTCCTGGGAGAAGAGTGATATATAATTGCAGTACAAGATTTGTACCTGCACTACAGTCTGGCTGTACACTAAAATACGGTCAGACAAGAAGCAAGCTTTAAAGACAACAGTGCAGTCGCAAAATGTAATGTTACAATTACGTACTTAATAAAGACGTTATTTACCTGGAGAAATAGAAAAAATGTAATACACGCATTCGTAGAAATACAGGTATGAATTGTCGCGAATAAACGACTACGGACAAAGAATACATAACTAAGCCCCCCTCCCCTTTCATTGGCAGTGCTTCGGGCCTCAATGAGGAGAAATCATTGGAAGCGTGACCAAGAGAGTATGTCGAAATCCGTGTATACTGTGTTAAAAACGTTTCAGGTATATTTAATTGGCTTTATGTCTTGATAACTATAGATAGCTTGTCAAGCCAATGAAGACGTAAGGAAGGACAATGCGTTAAAGAAATGCGACATGGTTTTGTCAATTTGATGACGTGAAGTGGGAATATTCTAAACGAAACAAATACATTTTTTAAAAGTTATCTTTAAATAATTCGGTACAATGATGAATTCACTGTGATAACAGACCTAATGGATACAATCTTAGAATGGATATAGTGGTAAGTTCACCGTGTTACCCAATTGTACAAAAGGTCCTAATAATGTCTTCGACGCCAAATGTAGCTGCACTCATTATCATCTTTGTACAGCTTAGCCTCTGCGTACACAGTAATGTGGTACTCGAAGTACAAAAAAGACTGACAATGAATCCACATGAAAACATTCGCTCAGAACTCGGGGATGGAAAAGATCTATGGATCTTTAATATAAAGAACTCCTTTAAACATTCAGATATTGTCAAGAAAAGATATTACACCAGAGAACATTCGGCGGCGGAGACACGACAGAAGAGGGCAGAGGATACACCATTTCATCCAAAAACTAAACAGACTTTGACATTTCCTTTGGAAGTATCGCCGTGTTCAACTACTTACTACCAAGAAAAAGTTATAGTGGATTGTTCATATAAAGGAATTAACGTAATCAATTCTTCGTGGTTTGATTCAAATGCTACAAGCCTTCTGCTGGACTACAACTCAATTTCTGTCCTAACTAATGGAATCTTTTCGAATCTTCAACAACTTCGTACCTTAAGCATAACGCGTAACAAATTAGAACGAATTTTCGATGACGCATTTTTGGGGTTGGAGAGTTTAGAATTTCTAAATTTAGAATACAATTACCTCATGCCCAAAAAAAGTTTTCCACTGAATGTATTCTCATCGTTACTGAATCTGAAAACCCTCCTGCTCGTCCAGGAACTAAGTCTTCGAAACAAGAGCTTTCCCGACGTGAGGCGCTTGACCGATCTGACCACACTCTCGCTCGATACCGTCGATGTAGTAGTGTCAATGGGTGAAGAGTTTAAAGAGCTAAAGGTGCTTTCCAGCTTGACCTTGTCTGGCTCTGCCAAGGTCATCAGCAATCAAAGTTTCATCAATGTTCCTCATCTCAAAGAACTGAGGCTGACAAACCTGGGTCAGTTGTCGGAAATAGACACGCAAGGCTTGGCACAGCTACGTTTTTTGAACAGGCTCGAGATAAACTCAAGCACAATAGGAGTGACAAAGACGATGCGCGCGTTAGAACCCTTGCAGAACCAGAACATGACCGAGATACTCCTTCGGTACATTAAGTTGACCAGCAGGAATCAAGCTCCTGGTCTGATAAACCAGGACGGGATTCTGGACAGAAACAAAACAAAGTATTTACTTGAAATCTGTGTCAGTAAATTCAGTCTCATAGATTCTAACATTTACGTCGTAACGAATGACGCGATGGTGAGTGAAACATGGCAGGCGTGCCTGAAGTTCATCGATCTGTCAGGAAATCCTTTAAAAGGGCCACTTCTGGGATTAGCGAGACTCCTGACCATGAGACATTTAGAGGGGTTTTCTATTCGGGACTGTTTCGGATCCCGCAAAAAAACGGGTGCAGTCCCAGATAAGACAAATCCAACCGGAAGTGAGACAGTTGCCAAAATAAACAGCGAAGAAAGCTCGATGAGGTATGAAAGAGAATCTGAAGTCGAAAGAGTTAGCACCCTAAGTTTGAATCTGGATCCTGTTTCCGGTTACGCTGTATATTTATCAGACTCCCTGCAATTCATCGACATTAGCAACTGCGTTACTGATGGAAAGATGGGAAATTCAGTGAACTTTTTTGGTGGGAAAAACCTTGAGTACATTAATCTTTCAGACAACGGATTCTGGGAATTTACCGGCGTAATTAATGGATTGACTGGATTTAAAACTTTTATTTTATCTGGCAACCAGTTGGACATTTTGTCTGTCACATTTTTCGACCCCTTCCCAAGCCTGGAGCATTTAGATTTGTCAGAAACGAACCTAAATCCTGATTTTATAAGTGCCAGCAGTGAAAGGCTGTTCCAGAAGCTGTCCGACCTCAAGAAATTGAGCCTGGAGAGAAACTCCTTGACGTTACTGTCATCAAACACCTTCTCAGCCAACCGCAACATCACCCACCTTCTTCTTTCCGGGAACCGTTTCAATCGCGTGCCTTTCAACCTCAAAAACACACCCGAACTTCAAGTTCTTGACCTCCAAAACAACGCCATAGTCTCCCTTGACCGGGAGACGACTGACAACCTTGACCGGCTGGCAGCAGATTCGGGTGGCTTTCAGCTCATGCTGGGCGGAAACGTTTTGTTGTGCGTCTGTGAAAATGTCCCATTCTTGTACTGGCTGGCGCACACAAGCGTTCTTTTTGATCGTGACGGTAACTTTAGCTGTATTAACAATGATGGGGTTTTAACACACACGAAGGCGTTCGTAGATCCCATTATCGTGTGGCGGCAGTGTGCGGGTCAATTCTACTTCTACTTGTCAATTTTCCTCCTCTGCACAATGATCATCGGATTTTTGACCACATTGGTCATCACCAGAAACAAAACTCTCATCCTCTCAAGCTTGCTCCAGATGTTCACCAACTTCAAGGTTCTCAAATCAAAAGATTACAAGATCGGGGTGTTCATAGGATACGCTGACCGCGATTACATGTTCGCGTGCACAGATTTACGACGCTATATCGAAACGACGCTTGGATTAACCACTTACCTTCAAGACCGAGACCTCTTGCCGACATTCGATATGGCACAGGGGATTGTTGAGGCCATCAACTCGAGTTGGAGGATCCTTCTAGTGGTCAACAGAACGTTTTTGAATGATGACCACTGGTCATTATTTACTATGAAGTCCGCTATTTTCGCCCTGACACCGGCCAATCCTGACCGGGTTGTGGTTCTTGTAGATAAACAACTACTGTCGGAGCTACCAGGAGACCTTTTGAGTTCTGTGCCCGAGGACAACATCATCCCTGTGTCCAGATGGGAGATGACGTATAGACTGAGAGAGATGTTAAGGACACGGCTCCTGTAAGAGTTAACTACCATTGTTACTTACGTTAAAATAAAACACGAACAAGGTGTTATTCAGTGTATGTGATTAAGCTGTTAAATTATTAGTTATGCACATTTCATCTCTCTCCCCCCAAAGCCCAACAAACATCTCTGTTATTTCTTTGTGTATGAAACTTTATGTGCAGTGATTCTCAAAATTTTCAGAGAGGTCATCCTGTTTGGAATTTTTACATTGCTTTCGGAAACGATGCTGATAATTTTCATCTGCAAATTTGCTTTTTACAATAATTAGTTATTTTTCTATTTCTTACGGCTTATTGACTAATGTTTCGCTTACTTTTACCGATTTGCAGAAGCACTGACCTATTGGACTAAAAAGTTAATGTTACTTTCTTTAATGTATCCTGATTGTTCAAATTTCGAAAACACACATAAAATGTAATCTGTGGTGAAAAAGCGAAGCAAAGTCTTTGATTGTAAATCTCAAGGAAGTAATAGAAGTACTATATGTTTATTGGATGAGTGCTAATATGTGGTTTTTCATAAAGAGAAAGCGTGATTTTTTAATAAGAAGAGTTTTTTTGTATTATTTTTGCGCAAGTTTACATTTTAATTCAATTCTTTGAGCTGCCAAGAAAATTTGCCCCTTGAGCTTTCTCGGATGTCTGCATTCTTTTCTGTCAACGATGGTCGATGAAGAATTCTACCTTTTTCGTTTTTGTCCGTATACGACCGTATTGCTAAGGTGAATTGAAGGTAAAATTGTTATGCCACATGCTTTTTATTGGGAAGTACATCTTCATAAGCTTAACTATTTCGTCAAGAATTGTTTTCACTACAGGAAAAAAAGGAAAAAAAAAAGCGAGGGCGGCTTGTCAACTTTAGTTTGAGACTCTCTGCCAACTGTTCCATACAGTTCAACACATGATTGCTGCCTAAGTTTCTTAACAGCCAACGCATTTGGATAATCCTAAAATCGGTACATTTTGTTTTGAATAACTCGCGAATTTCCTTTGAAGATGTAGCAATAAACTTTACATTAAAATCAATACAAAGGCCCCCCCCCCACCCCCGGGTAATAGTGTGTCAAGAGGATAAATATTATCGTGTTTTACACACGTTTGGTAGCTACCACCCAAAACGATGATATTATAATTGGTCAAGATTATAAGAGGAAAGAAGCAAGAGTTAAGTCAGCACGAAGGAAGGTAGAAATAATTTTATTCAGTAAATGAGCTATTTGAGGCTAATCTTGAAAATCATGAGGATCCTAGCCCCGAGGCCGAGTGGCTGATAGGGTATCTCTGCATGTGGTTACATATCCTTTACGAATTTGAGAAATGGGGGTAGTGTAAGAGGGATATTTAACACAACTAGAAGTTGAATCCATGCATAAAAAAGCAAGTGACAATCAACTTACCTTCGCTCCAGTGGTTTGGGAAGGGGATGGGGTGCTGGAAGGGGGGGGGCAGCGTTCCGCCCCTGGTGCCACTTTCACGGCAAAGTGTCATGAAAAGAAAATCAGTAAAAGATGCAATTCATAATTTTAGGTTACAATTAATTACTATACATAAACTTCAAAAATTGCCTGAATTCTAGAGAGCCCTAGTTATTTAACAAATTTGAACGAATTTGTTGTCATCGGCAACGAGTCTATGTGTCAAGTATCAGCTCGATAGGATGACGGGAAGTGAGTCAATTTTCCTTTCGAATATTTTGTGAGAGAGAAACACACGAAAAAGCGCAGTTAATTGAATCATTTGTGGTTTGCATATGGGGGGGGGTGGGTTAAAATATGAGAAAACATGCTTTCAAGACATAGAAAGAGAGAGAGAGAGAGAGAAGGACAGAGAGAGGGAGAGAGAGAAAGAAGAGAAAGAAAGAGACAGAGGGAGAAGAGAGACAGAGAGGGAGGAAAAGAGAGAGAGTTAGAGAGAAAGAGAGAGATATAAATACAGCTTTCAGAAGTAAAGACCCAGGAGAAACAGCCATTAAAGATGGATATATTTTTTAAATAGATTATTTTCATATTCAACCATTGTGATTTTATTTCATATAACTGCAAGTAAAGTTTGTTATTAGTCTATGTTTAGTAAATTTCTTTAATATCTAATTTATATTGACAATCTATATATATAATTCGCCAGCAAAGGTCAAACACCATCAAGCAGGCTATATATAGATACGCCAGGGTGTGGTTAAATAATGAGTTCACTAACGCGAAAAATATAATTCCCGATAACTACGCTAAATGATATACATCTATTTTTTAATGACGCTATTGCGTTTGGTGCGTAATATTTTCTTTTCGGAAATGAAGTCGTCTCAATTAAAGTATTGTGTAAAAAATATTCGGTTTAAAAAAGTGGTTGGGACATGAGAATAGTTAATATATAGTTCATGGGCGTGAAATAAAAAGTGTGCAGTGACGTATCATTGGGGAAGGGTTGTATTCCCCGGATTCCCCTCACACCATCAGATTCAAATTTACCTTTTACTTTTAAACGGTGACAATGTCCTCTTAGATCATCCTTTGCAATGACAATGAATAAAGCACAGGGACAAAGTTTCAAAAAGTTATGCCTCTATCTACCAAAACCGGTCTTCAGTCACGGACAGTTGTTCCATCTTTTCACGCAATCACAGTTGTATCCTCAAACCCACCCCAATTGGACAACTGTGTCTTTCACGAAGTCTTCACTCATCTATGAGCCATTCTGCGACAGTATGCTGGGCAGTAAAGAATACAACGTAAAACGTGGCACAGAATACCTCTTCAATGTTTCAATTGTATTTATCTATATCATTAATGAGAACCAAAGAGGTAAACACATTTTCATTGATTTATACAAAAAACATTTCATAGAATTTTAAAGATAATTTTTTAAAAAAAATAATCAAAATGCATTGACAGATAGAACTTCGTATTTGTTAAAGAAAAGGTTAATATCGTAAACAGTGGAAGGGCGTGGGGTTTGTTTCATTGTTAATTTGTCTGTGCATTAAGAAATCATGAGAACTGTAGACTTACGAAGAGGACATTAGGAATTTGAATAATTTTGAGTTGAAAATTTTGGATTTTAAAACTTTAGATTAGGGAAATTGAGAGTTGGAGACTGGAGAGTTGGAAATTAGAGAGTTGGAAATTTGAGAGTTTTGAAATTTGGGAGTTGGAAATTTGGGAGTTGGAAATTTGAGAGTAGGAAATTTGAGAGTTGCTGGAGACTGACAGGGCCTGGCAGTTGACAGGGTGAAATTCCATGTCCCAGCTCCCACTCGGCTAACCGATAGAGGTCCTGTTGTAGCTGGTCCTGGTTAGAACTGTTGGTGATCGTCCTATACACTCAGTGATTATTTCAGAAAATTTCCACCCCCCCCGGGGGGGGCACTTAAGATTTCCCTAATCTAAAGTTTTAGGGGGGGCGGTGTCAGCAGGGCCAGTTGATTAATTGTTGGACATATCTTTGCTCCGTGGGGCACTTGGCTTTCCCTGGGGGGCAGTGCCCCCCCCCCCCCGAGATATAGCTGAAAGAAACCCTGTATACACCGCCTTGTCGTCTGCAAACAGTCTTGCTTGGGAGGTCAGCTTCTCTGGCAGGTCATTGATATATGCTAGGAACAAATAGGGGCCTAGCACCGAGCCCTGGTGATTATGACAAAGCTTTTTATTAATCTTCTATGGGGAGGGGGGGCACAGGTGCACATTTTAAGAGACTTGACCTGGGCTAGCTTAATGCCTGGCTAGTACCCCGGGTATTACTGAATATATATAGTCACATCGTATATCTTGGTTATTGATGGCAAAAGGACTATTCATGCTTTAAATATTCCAGACTTAAATGAACTTTGAAAGAAAAGTTTTTGTTTTTTTTACGTCGTACTGTCCATAAATGTCGGAAAAGCTTAGCAATTGAATATTTTATTCTTGAAAAGATGGTTCTCTTTCAATTCCCCCTCTTTATATGAATCATATTATTAATTTATTTACATTGCCATTGATCATTTTTAGTCAAGATTAGATTACCATCGTTAATTCTCTATTGATATATATATATCATATTAATGTAATCTTCCCATTAGGAAACGTGCACCAGGTAATATGTTGCAAGAACATTTGGTCTAGTCCTCTTATGCAGGCTTAAAATTATTCATGGGCTTACTCATCAGTAGAGTCTCATTGCGAAATAGAAGCTTAGAGCTTTCACGTCGTTTCACGCGGAATTTTGCCAAAATGTATTAAATCTGGATTTGATCACAAACTATTTCTCCTATGAATTGTGTTTGTGGTGATCACAAACTATTTCTCCTATGAGTTGTGTTTGTGGTGATCACAAACTATTTCTCCTATGAGTTGTGTTTGTGGTGATCACAAACTATTTCTCCTATGAATTGTGTTTGTGGTGATCACAAACTATTTCTCCTATGAATTGTGTTTGTGGTGATCACAAACTATTTCTCCTATGAGTTGTGTTTGTGGTGATCACAAACTATTTCTCCTATGAATTGTGTTTGTGTTTGTGTTTATGGTGACGATAGATGGGGCGGATACGTTTTTCATTTAATTCTGATTCACACCGGGGCATACTGTCAAACTGTCAAACTGTCAAACTGTCAAACGTCAAACCAGGACGTTATGGTACGTGCATAAACATGGGTTTTACCCATTATGGCATGGGACTCAAAGGCGTAATGCCATTTTGAGGACATACACATATAGATGTCCAAAACCTGAATGATTCTGGAACGGGGTAAATAGGGCTTTCGTTTTTTTAAGACTGTAGCAATATGTTTTTCAATTTTCCCCAAAAATACAGTTCAGGAATCAGGAAAAATGTAAATTGTTTAATTTTTTTCCCTCGCTTTATTTCTCTTCTAACAAACTTCCTTTTGAAAAAAAAAAATTCAATCAAACAATAGTCCTTCGTTCAAATTTCTTTCGTAAAAATTTCCGTTTACCATCCTAGCTACGCCACTGCCGATACACCACTACTCAAATACAGCGTGTAACCGTTTTCTGAGCAAAACCCATTTGTATCCTGCTCTGCCTACTGTTACGCAGGTGTGTCCTCCGATATTTGATACCGATTGTTTCTCAACTCGAGGACAACCACTGTGGCAGGTGTGTCCGATATTTGATACCGATTGTTTCTCAACTCGAGGACAACCACTGTGGCAGGTGTGTCCGATATTTGATACCGATTGTTTCTCAACTCGAGGAGAACCACTGTCGTTGAGGCTCATGTGTTGGTTGGCACCCTTCTAGCTTAATTTCAATCTTCACATCCGGGTTTTATTATGACCTGTTCAACATTCTTTTTATGGAAAATATTCAGTCTTAATTAATTTATAGTCTGTATTTCGAGCCATGCGTTCCGGCAGATGAGGAACAAAGTCAGGCGTCAAGGCAAATTTGGCACAGACGCGTTCAGGCAGGTTCGGTTGCATAATAGATATAAAAGTCGGGTGTAAATCTCCTCTGTTAATCAAATTTTTAAGAAATTAAAGATCATCTCATAAAACAATCGGTGAAATAATTATATGACCTTTTTTTAAATAACCCCCCCCTTCCCCCCCCCCCCCCCCCCATAACAGTGTGACACTGAACTGTAAGTCAGACGAAGATAATAATAAATTCGCAACGTGCCCAGAATCCCCTAAAGTGAGCATCCCTGGACCCGTGACCGAGAGTATTCCGAGAGGAGCCATCAACTACTATTCACAAGCCATTTTGAAATTCCTTTTTCATTCAAACGTAGTAATAAGACAGCAGCATCATCAGAAAGTTTCACGGACGATAGTGTAGTTATGCCATACCAGTTGTACACTATGAGTTTTGTGCTTGCAGTCTAGGGTGCGGTTGTACACTTTCAGACAGCTATTAAAGCAGCAGGGTTTACAAAAAAACATGCGATTGAACCGTAAGACGTTTTATAGCTTAAAAAAGAAAATAATGTCAACTCATGAAGAAGTCGCCAAACTAGAAAAATGAAAGAAGGTTAAGAAAAATAAATATAGGGGCATTCGTTAAGTACACAAGGACACACTTCCGTGTGACTAATCGGACTGTAAAAGTCTAGGGACGCTGAATTCCTCGGTAAGGGGCATCTCATTTGCATAGTTTTCAGGAAATAGGCCATAGTGAAATCTCCCATGCTAACATTGAAGAGCAATTAAATAAACATAAAAGAGGGCCAGCCGATATCCCGTGTACGTTGCGCTGAAACTTAAGAGTCGTGGTGAAGCCAGATCATGTTTTTATAGCGTGAAATAGCTTGCATACCCAAAGATATATAAAGTTGAAGAGCTGAAGATAGGAGACGTGGTTTCGGTAACATGGTGACGTGCCGAGGGATTTTCATTATCTCATAAAGTGAATGTCTTTAAAGTTTTCTTTAAATGCTACGATGTAAGAACTATGAGACCTGGTGATGAATTCACTGCGATAACTTACCTAAAGGATATTATGTTAAATTCAACGTGTTGTCAGACCTGAAGCTAAAATTCACCTCGAGGTTAGACCGAATGGATACAGTGAAGAAGATCCTAATGATGTCTTCGACTTTAAATGCATCTGTACTCATCATAATCTTTGTACAACTTTGCTATTGCGGACGAAAAACTGTGGCCCTCGATGTACACAAAAGAAGTCCAATGAATCCACATGACAACACGCGTTCAGATATCTGGGATGGAAAAGAAATATGGTCCTTTAATCTAAAGGAACAATCAGAACAATCAGATATTGTCAAAGAAAGATATTTTACCTTACAACATCCGGTGGGGACACGACAAAAGATGGAAGAGGGTACACGATTTCATACACAAACTTTTCAGGCCGTTACTTTTCCTACGGACATATCGCCGTGTTCAACTACTTATTACCGAGAAAAAGTTATAGTGGATTGTTCATACAAAGGAATTAACGTAGTTAATTCTTCCTGGTTTGAATCGAATGCTACAAGCCTTCTGTTAGACTACAATTTTATTTCTTTCCTGAGTAAAGGAACTTTTTCGCAGCTTCAACGACTTGTTACCTTAAGCATATCGCACAACAAATTAGAAAGAATTTTGGATGACGCATTTTTGGGGTTGGAGAGTTTAGAAGTTCTAAATTTAGAATACAATTTCCTCATTCCTAAAAAGAGTTTTCCATTGAATATTTTCTCATCCTTACTGAATCTGAAATCTCTCCTGATCGTCCAGGAACAAAGTCTTCGAAACGCGAGCTTTCCCGACGTGAGACGCTTGACCAATCTGACCAAACTCTCGCTCGACACCGTCGATGTGGTGGTATCATTAGGTGAGGAGTTTAAAGAGCTAAGACACCTTTCCAGCTTGACCTTGTCTGGCGCTGCCAAGGTCATCAACAATCAAAGTTTCATCAATGTTCCTCATCTCAAAGAACTGAGACTTATAATTCTAAAGGAGTTGACAGAAATAGACACCCAAGCCTTGGTCCATCTGAAACATTTGATCAGGCTCGAGATAAACGCAATCCCTGCTGGGGTAAAAAAGACGTTGCGCGCGTTAGAACCTCTTCAGGCGACTAACATGACTGATATACTATTTGTATCACTCTTGTTGACAAGCCAGAACGAAGCGCCTGGTCTGATAAGTCATGACGGGATTCTGGACAGAAACAAAACAAAGTATTTACTGGACATCTGCGTCAGTGAATTCAGCCTCAGAAATTCTAACATTTACGTCGTGACGAATGACGCGTTGGTGAGTGAAACATGGCAGGCGTGCCTGAAGTTCATCGATCTGTCCGATAATGTTTTAAAAGGAACAATTATGGGAGTAGCGCGACTCCTGACCTTGAGGAATTTAGAGGTGATTTTTATCCGGAACTGTCTCCGACCCCGCACGAAAGTGAGCGTTGTTCCGGACAAGACAGTTCCAACCGTTAAAAAGTTCGATCAAAAAATGTACAAGAATCGAAGCTTGAAGACAAATCAAAGCGAGACAGAAGTCAACAACGTTGAGACCTTAAGATTCGATCTAGATCCTGTTTCTGGTTTTTTTTTGTATGTATCAGACTCCTTGCACTTCATCGACATAAGCAACTGCGTTTCTCGTTCAAGGCTTGACAGTTCGGTCACAATTCTTGGTGCGCAAAACTTGGTTTACCTGGATCTTTCAGACAATGGGTTTATGGATTTTACTGGCACAATTGATGGATTGAATGGATTAAAAACTTTTATTTTATCTGGCATCCAGTTGGACAGTTTGTCTGCCACATTTTTTGACCCCTTCCAAAGACTGGACTATTTAGACATGTCAGAAACGAACCTAGATCTTGATTTTATAAGTGCCAGCAGTGAAAGGCTGTTTCAGAAGCTGTCCGACCTCAAGACATTGAGCCTGGAGAGAAACTCCTTGACGTTACTGTCACCTAACACCTTCTCAGCCAACCACAACATCACCCACCTTCTTCTTTCCGGGAACCGTTTTAGTCGCGTGCCTTTCAACCTCAAAAACACACCCGAACTTCAAGTTCTAGACCTCCAAAACAACGCTATAGTCTCTCTTGACCGGGAGACGACAGACACACTTGACCAGTTGGCAGCAGATGTAGGCGGTTTTCATCTCAAGCTTGGTGGAAATGTTATGTTGTGCATATGCGAAAATGTCCGTTTTCTGTACTGGCTGGGGCACACAAGCGTTGTTCTTGACCGTGGCGGCAATTTCAGCTGTTTGAAAAATGATGGGGTTTTGTCCTCTACCTCGGCGTTTGTAGATGCTGTAGTCATGTGGCGACAATGTTCGGGTCAATTCTATTTCAACGTGTCCATTTTCCTCCTCTGCACAATGATCATCGGATTTTTGACCACATTTGTCATCACAAGAAACAAAACTCTCATCCTCTCAAGCTTGCTCCAGATTTTCACCAAATTCAAGGTTCTCAAATCAAAAGATTACAAGATCGGGGTGTTCATTGGATACGCTGACCGCGATTACGTTTTCGCGTGTACAGAGTTGCGACAATATATTGAGGCCACACTGGGATTGACCACTTACCTCCAAGACCGCGACAGCCTTCTGACATTCGATATGGCCCAGGGGATCGTTGAGGCCATCAACTCGAGTTGGAGGATCCTTCTAGTGGTCAACAGAGCGTTTCTTAACGATGACCACTGGTCATTATTTACAATAAAGTCAGCTATTTACGCCCTGACACCGGCCAATCCTGACCGTGTTGTGGTTGTTGTAGATAAGCAGTTACTGTCGGAACTTCCTGGAGACCTTTTGAGTTTTGTGCCAGAGGACAACATCCTCCCCGTGTCCCGATGGGAGATGACGTATAGACTGAGAGAAATGTTAAGGACACGGCTCCTGTAAGAGATTATTGTACGACCATGTTACGTTCCAAATCTAGAACAAGCTCCCGTGCCGATGTTCGTTTAGAAGTGGCTCGCCCACAAAACGTTAACTCACCATCTCTTAAGACTTATTGACAAACCATTCATTCAAGTATCTTACTCTTTAAAAATCACACTAAGTGCTTACGTCCGGGATTGAATATTGCGCTCTTTTTAAGGGCACCGTTACACCCATATCTAAATACCTAGATAATTATTTTTTTTTTTTTATTAATCTCTCAAAATTTAGTTATGGCTTTTTTTATAGGGATATTTGAATGTGTTTTATTTATTGTGTGCCCACTCCTAAGGCAGTGCTTCTCAAATTTTTATCTTGTCAGATTATTTCATTGCAGCAGGAACGGTACTTATTTATTTTTGTTGGACGATTTATCTAATATTAATATTTTACGGACCGGGTTGGCATTTTACGATATATTAAATTATTATTTAACGGTATTACATGTTGATTCTTTATTCAAAAAATACATTATGGTGTTATTAACGAATTTATTTTTTAATGTTGAAAAGTTCCTCTACAGACAGCAATTTATTTTCCCTACCCAATATGCCTGGTGTTGCTTGGGGTTCCTAATGTGTATAAGAGAACTTATAACGTTAGGGCCCTGTAAACATATTTCGGTTAAAAACAATCAAAAATTAAAATTTTCTTCTATAAAAAAAGTCAGATTTATAATACCTCTTGTGTATGTTTCTTACTTCTATGCAATTTTCCGTTAAATTTAATGCAGTGGCCTATTAAAATCACACGTGATTTAAGAGCGATCTGACTTTTCAAAGCCATCTCAATAAAAATTATTGTTCGCCAATGCCAAGGCTATGTCCGTTTTTACAAGTAAATGAAAGGAGTATCCGCGACTGGGACCCATTCCAGAATGAGGTATTTTAATTATTCGTAAGATAAGAAGTCTATACAAAATTTTCATATAAATATTTAAATTACAAATTCAGATTGATCCCTTTCTAATCAGAAGTAATGTTCCCAAGATGATGCTTTTTACATTTAAAATATATGTGCTCCCGGCGCTAAAATGACTTTCTTTTAATTATTTCCACCATTGAGGATTTTTTATTGTAACTAGATTTTAAAAGTGAACCCATTAAAACCAAAGACCGATATTTTGAAAGGGATTATGAAAGTTACAATTACTTATTTCCACCCTTGATGCGACAATTGACGTAGAAGTTTGCATTGTAAATTAAAACTTCGAGTGTTTGCTATTGCTATGATAAGGAAATAAATAATGTAGAATCTCTTTCACTAACTTTGAAATATCTAGAAAAAATATTTGTTCCCCTTTTATTCTGATTTGATAGCATTTAAGAAAAATCAAGTACATCAACAGAAACATAAAAAGGTCATTTCTATACTTTTAAATCCTTTATGTAACTATTTAGAATAAGATAGAAACTTCAAGCACTTATTTATGCAAGATAAATTCGTCAGCAAGGAAAAAACTTACAGGAAAACATGGAAATCCATGAAATTACCGTAAAATTTCCATTATCTTTTAGATCCTGTTGACGTTTGCAAATTCTTATTATCCTTCAATGTGGAAGAATTAATAGCTGCATAGATAACTGTCGAGAAACTATCATATCCAAACAGAGGATATTATTATCCAGCGCTATTTCAATGTTTAATATGAATTGTACGCCTAAAAAGTTTGACCTATACATCCTAGAACCTTATGTTGTTACATAAGCCCACTGCCATTTACAGTCTTAGCATACCACTAAGGAAACGTATGCGGCACAGACAAACATACAGAAACTTGATCACCCTTTTGATAATCATTGTAATCCTTTTCATTATTATTATTGTTATATTTCATGAAAATAATAATAATTATTATTATTATCACATGTATTATCATTATTAGCAATATTAAATATTAACGGCGAATAAGAAAAAAGGAACGCAAAGCCTGCTAAAATTAGTTGTTTTCAGAAACTTTTGTTTAATTTTTAAAGGAGCGTGTATCTAAAAATATTAAAAAATGCGTCGGGATAAGTCTCTTGTGATTTTCAATGTAATTCAATGGAACACTGAGATGAACATTATTTTGATTAATAAAAAAAAACCCACACATTTGTTGCCGTTTTTTGTGTGGACATTTTGAGTGTGTATATGTGTGTAGATGATTTGAACATAGACGTAGGCAAATATTACCCATTAATCCTCCTTTGTGGTAACTGATGGGCAATGTGATGCGTGTGTGGAGGAGGTAGGCTGCTGAATCATTGAGCTTCAGTTGTTGGGATTCAGGATGGAGGTAGGCTGCTGAATCATTGAGCTTCAGTTGTTGGGGTTCAGAATGGAGGTAGGCTGCTGAATCATTGAGCTTCAGTTGTTGGGGTTCAGGATGGAGGTAGGCTGCTGAATCATTGAGCTTCAGTTGTTGGGGTTCAGAATGGAGGTAGGCTGCTGAATCATTGAGCTTCAGTTGTTGGGGTTCAGGATGGAGGTAGGCTGCTGAATCATTGAGCTTCAGTTGTTGGGGTTCAGAATGGAGGTAGGCTGCTGAATCATTGAGCTTCAGTTGTTGGGGTTCAGGATGGAGGTAGGCTGCTGAATCATTGAGCTTCAGTTATTGGGGTTCAGAATGGAGGTAGTCTGCTGAAATTTGAGCTTCAGTTGTTGGGGTTCAGGATGGAGGTAGGCTGCTGAATCATTGAGCTTCAGTTATTGGGGTTCAGAATGGAGGTATGCTGCTGAATCATTGAGCTTCAGTTGTTGGGGTTTGGGATTAAAACTTTGTGATAATACATGTAACGCAAGGGGAAACACGAAAGCTAAGACACATGACCCGGCTGCACGGCTGGATCTTTAATCGCAACGCACAAGCAAAACACCATGGCTTCGGCGTAGAATGAACACGGGCGTATGGGTGCAATAAACATGGAGTTCTAAGGGTACGATAAACATGGAAATCTTGGGGTATGAATACAACGGGTCTCAGGGCACAATGAAAACGAGCTTCAGGGTATTATAAATGATGCTAAATGAAGGACAACGTTCGAGTTGTGTGAAGGAAATGGTGGAATACGTTATGGGATAGTAAATAGTGCACTGTCCTTCTATTTCCTTCAACAAAGGTATGTGGAGGCTTGAAACCCCCCCCCCCCAAAAAAAAAAAAAAAAAAAAAAAAAAAAAGTTTGGGGTGCCTAGAAAAAAAAAAAGGAAAAATAAAGAAAAAAATAAATAAAGCAAAATAGACAGAATGTGGTTAAATAACTTGAGTGTTTGTAGTTCGCCAGAAATCTTATTGCTGAAAGTTGAGTTTTCTTTTCCTTTGAAACTAGGGAGTATGAAGTTTAGGGTTGGAAACTTGGACGTTTAAAACTTTGGAGATGGAAACTGAAGAGTGGGAAAATAAAGAGTTGGAAAATAACGAGTGGGAAACTAAAGAGTTGGAAACTAAAGAGTGGGAATCTAAAGAGTGAGAAACTAAAGAGTGGGAAACTAAAGAGTGGGAAACTAAAGAGTGGGAAACTAAAGAGTGGAAAACTAAAGAGTGGGAAACTAAAGAGTAGGAAACTAAAGAGTGGGAAACTAAAGAGTGGGAAACTAAAGAGTGGGAAATTAAAGAGTGTGAAACTAAAGAGTGGGAAACTAAAGAGTGGGAAACTAAAGAGTGGGAAACTAAAGAGTGGGAATATAAAGAGTTTGAAGCTAAAGAGTGGGAAACTAAAGAGTGGGAAACTAAAAAGTCGGAAAATAAAGAGTTGGAAACTAAAGAGTGGGAAACTAAAGAGTGGTAAACAAAAGAGTGAGAAACTAAAGAGTGGGAAACTAAAGAGTGGGGAAACTAAAGAGTGGGAAACTAAAGAGTGGGAATCTAAAGAGTTTGAAGCTAAAGAGTGGGAAACTAAAGAATGGGAAACTAAAGAGTGGGAAACTAAAGAGTGGGAAACTAAAGAGTGGGAAACTTAAGAGTGAGAAACCTAAGAGTGGGAATCTAAAGAGTTTGAAGCTAAAGCGCTATTAACAAATTGGAAACTTTATGTTTGGAAATTTGGTATTTGAAAAATTTGGGATTAGCAAATGTTTTGAAACTAGTGAGTAGGAACCTAGACAGCTGTAACAATAGGATAGCTTGGCTGTTAGAAACTTATGAAAATGGAACATTGGGAGGTGGAAACTTGGAAGCTTAGGGGTGTTTTGAAACCTTGCCACTAGGGAATTTAAAACGAAATACTCGGAAACTTGTGATTTTGAAACTTTGCATTTTGATATTTTAAAGTTGTATATTTTGGGGAGCTTTAAGATAAAGAGCTAGAAATGAGAGAGAGATAAAAAAAATTGAGTTGACACCAAAAGTGTTGGAAAATGAACAGGTGGCAAAATGAAGAGTTTGAATCTAGTTCGACACTTGAAAGGTTGACACTTGGTAAATGGAATCGTGGGATTTTGAAATCATATTAGTTTAAAAAAATAAGGAGTTTAAAACTAGACAGCTGTAAATCCGTGATCTTTTGGAAGTTGGAAAAGAAAGAGGTGTAATCTAAGGAAGGTATTATCTAAAGAAGTGGACTTTGAAAATAAAGAGTTGGTAACAAATGAGTTCGAACATGAAGAGCCACGTTTGGCTTTGCCAAAAAATGTCTGGTTATTCTTTACGGCTGGTTGATGATCCATCACCGCGCACTAAGATCTTTGAACAACATATTATGTTAAATTAACACGTTAAAAGGGAAATAACTTTGGTATAGGATTTGGCGAAAAATAGAAGAGTACTCTCCCTGGCGAAAAAAACCCAATAAATTTAACGTGTTATATGTACACAATTATTTAAAAAAAAAAAAAGAATGGAATTTTTTGCTTGTCATAATTTTAGTTTGGGTAAGGCGCAACAATACAAATGCCATTTAAGTAATAAATAAAATAGTTGGCTCTATTAAATAAATCAAATCGATGTTTAAGGTAATCGATTAAAGTTGTGCCAGATGATATCATTTGAAATATGCCAGAGGTACAGGCTATTTGACACTAAGAATCGAACCCGGCTCTGTGATGCTTACATTTTTACGTCATTCGTTCAGTCAGCAGTTACATTTTAAGTTAACTGTTAACAATAATACCGTTAAAATAGCACTACAAGTGCTTTTTTATTGTTAAAATGGAGGCCCCCGGCTGCGAATAGATTGGATATTATTAGATCAGATTCGGCCAATATATTTCAAACTGGATTAATGTGTTCGATATTCGGTCTAGATTCAACAATCCCCAAATTATACTTTATTTGACCTTTAACTTTAACACCTAAAATAATGAGAAAAATTAGGTTTGAAATGTAAAGAAAAAATAAAAAAAATTTAGAATTAATTTGAAGACTTTGACTCGTGTATAAATTAAACAAACGCTAAATGTAAAATTGCGTGGTTTGTGTGGCCCGGGGGGGGGGGGGGGGGGGGCGGGCTGAAAATTTGACAAAACAGGCATTTAATTAAAGCAATTTATAATTTGATAGCTTGTTTTATTTTAAACTGATGAAATATCTATTGAACCATTGGATGAAAATAGTATTTCAGGGCGAATGAAACAAAGACAGAATACATTTTGATATGGTCAAAGACAGCAGATGATAGGGCAGACGCGAAAAAGAGGATTTTGTTCTACTTTTCAAATAAATACACAGGCTTATCTTAAGTTTAAGAGTAGAAATTTTGGTATAAGTGGGACCTGGTATATGTGGCGTACCATACGGAATGTGAATGGGACGACCGCCACAAGCAGTATGGGTTTGGTATAAGTGGGATCTGGTATATGTGGCGTACCATACGGAATGTGAATGGGACGACCACCACAAGCAGTATGGGTTTGGTATAAGTGGGATCTGGTATATGTGGCGTACCATACGGAATGTGAATGGGACGACCGCCACAAGCAGTATGGGTTTGGTATAAGTGGGATCTGGTATATGTGGCGTACCATACGGAATGTGAATGGGACGACCGCCACAAGCAGTATGGGTTTGGTATAAGTGGGACCTGGTATATGTGGCGTACCATACGGGATGTGAATGGGACGACCGCCACAAGCAGTATGGGTTTGGTATAAGTGGGATCTGGTATATGTGGCGTACCATACGGAATGTGAATGGGACGACCACCACAAGCAGTATGGGTTTGGTATAAGTGGGACCTGGTATATGTGGCGTACCATACGGAATGTGAATGGGACGACCACCACAAGCAGTATGGGTTTGGTATAAGTGGGATCTGGTATATGTGGCGTACCATACGGAATGTGAATGGGACGACCGCCACAAGCAGTATGGGTTTGGTATAAGTGGGATCTGGTATATGTGGCGTACCATACGGAATGTGAATGGGACGACCACCACAAGCAGTATGGGTTTGGTATAAGTGGGATCTGGTATATGTGGCGTACCATACGGAATGTGAATGGGACGACCGCCACAAGCAGTATGGGTTTGGTATAAGTGGGATCTGGTATATGTGGCGTACCATACGGAATGTGAATGGGACGACCGCCACAAGCAGTACTTATGTTTTTTTAATTTTTTTTTTTACAAGCTTTATATTACACATGTAGTGGAAGGGGGGGGGAGTGCACTTTTAAAAAAAGTTTTAAGGGGCATTTTATCGAACATCTGAGAAAGCCCAATTTTAAATCAAATAATATATTTTCTTTAAAAGAAAGGAAATGTTTTTTTTTTCAATTTTGGCAGATGAGGGTGATGGAATATTGCAGGTAAATTTGAGATCATAAACAAAATTTGTAAAAACAAAACAAAATAAGAACAAAGGCGTTCTATGCTTGAATAGTCTCTCAATACAGTTGATTGGCGAGGCGAAAGTGAGGGAACAATTTAATGAAGATTCCACAATCTGAAAATCCTTAAATGTGAATATATTGTATATTGAAGAGATGTGTAATGGAGGCAGTTTTGATGGTCGGTATATTGCGGATGTGTCATGTTAGAGAGCTCCATTCTTTGGGGGCACAGAAAGAAAAAGATCGTTCACCGCATGTTTTATTGCGTGTCCTGGGAACAGACAGGTTTATTAAATCTATTTTATAAATCTAGAAATATGTCTTTAAAAAAAAACCCCATTAAAAATACGATTTCCATATAGTTCACTGGCGTAAACAATAATATTTGGTTATATTATACTAGATGGAGCCCGCCAAACGTTGGCGACAGCAATGCGTGAACTTTTCATGATCTATAGTTAACATGTGCCATGCAAAAAAAAAAAAAAATGCTATTTTCTTCTCCTATGACTTTAGAAAAGAAAGTATATTATACATTTCTCCCATGACTTTAGAAAATAAAGTATATTACACATTTAGTTTTTTTTTTTTTGGACAATGATTTCTTTCATAAAATGTTTTGGAAGCAACGATTGGAAAAATATAGCTATGAAATGTGTTAAATCTTTTAATAGATTTTATTATTTTTTTTGGAAGAAAATCGGCTCAATGTATTCATTATGAATGTGTGAATAAGACATCAATTGACTCGATATAGTCATCTTTACTGTGTGTGTAAGTCATCGATTAATAATTAGTTTCATATGTTGACGTGCTAATAATACTAGCAAATGTTTTTTTTTGACAGCCGGAGTGCACCCTGTGTTGCATTAAATACAATGCGCGCCTGGTGAAATGTAGACACACTAGCTGAATTTAAAATGTAGACACACTAGCTGAATTTAAAATGTAGACACACTAGCTGAATTTAAAATGTAGACACACTAGCTGAATTTAAAATGTAGACACACTAGCTGAATTTAAAATGTAGACACACTAGCTGAATTTAAAATGTAGACACACTAGCTGAATTTAAAATGTAGACAAACTAGCTGAATTTAAAATGTAGACACACTAGCTGAATTTAAAATGTAGACACACTAGCTGAATTTAAAATGTAGACACCTAGCTGAGTTTAAAATGTAGACACACTTGCTGAATTTAAAATGTATCGACCATGGAAGTAATGCAAATGCTGTTATAAGTAATGACACAAAAAAACTGAATATACATTTAATACAATGCACATAAAAAAATTGCTACCTGAAAATGCACGCAATATTTTATTTTGATGTCTGAGTGATTAAGTAAAATAAGTTTATTGTATACAAAAAAAAAACCCCAAAACGTGAACTTTCCCTCTACTAAAGTTACTTGACAAATACGTGAACTCAAGTTACGCATATTTAAGAATGCTAACTTTGCTACCCCCCCTCCCCACCTTTTTTTCCATGATACGTCACTGCACACTTTTTTTTATTTCAAGCCGACCCGCGGCTTAGCATACGCCGCGAGCTTGTTGGAGTGTGCGTATGGGTGTATATAAATAGAGGATATCCATTTCTGAAAGCACCTTGATGATAAAAACAGAAATATTAACATACTGATTTTATTTTTTTTTAAAAACCAAACAAGGTAACATCTTATGTAGTATTTCCAAAATATACCTTTAAGGAGGTCACGAGAAATGTTCGGTACATTATTTTGAGGTTACCAATACATCAACACCGGACATTAACTTTGGATTCTAATTGATATGTTTCTATGTTTTAATGATTGGGTAAACTTGGAATCATTTAAAATCAAACGGAACATGCACTCGCACACAGCAAACAGATAGTCACGCAATATTCTCGAATGAAGATTGTTTGTCGCTATTAAGCTTTGTTTTAGTTTTTTTTCCCTTACTACACTTTAATATGATGGATGCAGCTTAAATGTTATGTTTCAATTGAATATTTAGTGACGAACTGATCACATACACTGAGCGTGAAACACACAACCCCATGTAGTTGTCCATTGTAGCAAGGGAGATTCCACTGAGATCATTTTAAAAAGGCTTCAACGCGCCATAAGCCAAAAATCTTCCCCCATATTTCGTTTTCATAAACATACTATTGTCTTTTATGAACGACCCCCGGGGGGCCATCGTGCGTACCAAGACCCTCTAAGACGCATCGCCGGGAAGATTCTAATGTAATCGGGTAGCTTACTTTGTAGAGCCAAAGACAGTACTTTTGACTTATCAGTTGTGGATAAGAAGGTTAATGTTGTTTTTTTTTTCAGGCATAACTAGCACGCATAAGCGTAATGGGACATGAAGAAACGTTCTTAGGACAAGTTTTTGTTAACACAGTGATGAGTCGCGGGATTTTTCTGAAATCACTGAAGTAATTTCAAAACCATACTTTGATTTCTTTAAACGCTCCTGAACTATAATACGGACAAGGGAATTTACTGTGATCTCAGAAATGTGTATAGCTTTAAAGTTTACTGTGATGTCAGATGTAACGGAAGCACAATCACATTCACGGTCAGGTCAGACCAAAAAAGTTAAAATGTTTTGTTCACTCTGTTTTCAGATGCTAATGTTAAATTCCCTGTGAGGTCAGACAAGTTTATCAAAATTTAAAATAAACCTGTAGTCGTTTCTGCTGGATCAACTGTTGCAGTTGGTTTGAAGTATGGCTTCGATCTCAAACGCAACTGCACTTGTCATCATCTTTGTCCACATGTGCTTTTGCGTACCTAAGACTGTGTTACTCGACGTACAAAAAAGACGCACCACGAATGCCCAGGAGGACAAGCATACAGAAATCAGGGATGGAGAAGAAATTTGGTCCTTCAATAAAAAGAAACTTATACATCGATTTGATGATGTAAAAGAAGGATATCTTACCTTAGAACCTCTCTCGGAGATGCGACAAAAGAAGGAGGACACAAAGAGTGTTCCTTTTCCTATGGAAGTATCACCGTGTTCAACGACTTACTACCACAAAGAAGTATTACAGGACTGTTCCTACAAGGGAATAAGCTTTGTGAATTCTTTATGGTTCGAATCAAATGCAACAAGTCTTGTTCTGGATCATAATGTAATTTCTATCTTAACGAATGGAACATTCTCGAAACTTCATCGTCTTCTTACCTTAAGCATATCAAACAATAAGCTGGACAGCCTTGAAGATGACGCATTTCTGGGGTTGGAGACTTTGGAAGTTATAAATTTAGAATACAATAACCTCATTCCCCAAAAAAGTTTTTCGCTGAATATCTTCTCATCACTACTGAATCTAAAATCTCTCATGCTCGTCCAGGATCAAAGTTTTCGAAACGCAAGATATCCCGACTTGAGGCGCTTGGCCAATCTGACCACTCTCTCGCTTGACACTGTTGATCAGGTGGTCTCATTTGGTGAGGAGTTTAAAGAGTTAAAACTTATTTCCAGCTTAACGCTGTCTGGCTCTGCCAAAGATATCAGCAATCAGAGTTTTGTCAATTTTCCCCATCTTAAAGAAATGCGACTGATAAATCTACAAGATTTGTCAGAAATAGACACACAAGCCTTTATTCACCTAAGACATTTGAACAGGCTTGAGATAAACACAAGCCCCATCGGAGTGAAGATGGCGATGCGTGCTTTAGAACCTCTCCAGAAGACAACCATGACAGAGATCGTTTTTAGGAAACTTTTGTTTACCATTCAGAACAAATCTCCGAGTCTGATGAGTCAAGATGGAATTCTAGATAGAAAGAAAACAAAGCATTTACTTGAAATCTGTGTCAGTGAATTTAGCTTAACACATTCTAATATTTACGTCATAACTTTTGACGCTTTGGTGAGTGAAACCTGGCACATGTGCCTGAAGTTCATTGATTTGTCGGACAATCCTTTGACGGGAACACTAATGGCATTGGCGAGGGCATTGACCATGAGGAATTTACAGGTGCTACTCGTCCGGGAATGTAACAAACCGTGGACGAGTACAAGCCTTATTCCGGACAAGTTAACGCGAGTGGAAAGAGAATTACAATCAAACGTGTACAGAAGTGGAAACTTTAACACACATAACAACGAGGCTGTGGACAAGAGAGTTAAAAACTACAGACTTAACAATACAGGATATATTTTTTATATCTCAGAATCTTTGCACTATATTGACTTCAGAAACTGCTTTGGCAGGAGTCCTTTGGACAAGTCAGCAACAATTCTTGGTGCGCAAAACTTGGTTTACCTGGATATATCACACGATGGATATGAAATATTTACAGGAACAATTAAGGGATGGACTGGATTGAAAAAAGTTATTCTTTCAGGAAATGAACTGGGAAATCTGTCTTCAACATTTTTTGATACCTTCCCAAGCCTGGAGTATTTAGACATTTCTGAAACGAACCTAAATTCAGATTTCATCAGTGTCAATAGCGAAAGGCTGTTTGAGAAGCTTTCAAACCTTAAGAAATTGAGTCTGGAGAAAAACTCCTTGTCGTTACTGTCACCAAACACCTTCTCAACTAACCGCAACATCATCCATCTTATTCTTTCCGGGAACCGTTTCAATCGCGTGCCTTTCAACCTCAAAAACACACCCGAACTTCAAGTTCTTGACCTCCAAAACAACGCCATAGTCTCCCTTGACAGGGAGACGATGGACAACCTCGACCTTTTGGCAGCAAATTTAGGCGGCTTTCAGCTCATGCTGGGCGGAAACATTATGTTGTGCCTATGCGAAAACTTTCCTTTTCTTTACTGGCTGGCGCACACAAGCGTTACTCTTGACCGTGGCGGGAATTTCAGCTGTTTGGATAATGATGGGGTTTTGTCCTCTACCTCGGTGTTTGTAGATGCCGTAGCCATGTGGCGACAGTGTTCGGGTCAATTCTATTTCAACGTGTCCATTTTCCTCCTCTGCACAATGATCATCGGATTTTTGACCACATTGGTCATCACCAGAAACAAAACTCTCATCCTCTCAAGCTTGCTCCAGATGTTCACCAAATTCAAGGTTCTCAAATCAAAAGATTACAAGATCGGGGTGTTCATAGGATACGCTGACCGCGATTACGTTTTCGCGTGTACAGAGTTGCGACAATATATTGAGACCACACTGGGATTGACCACTTACCTCCAAGACCGTGACCTCTTGCCGACGCTTGATATGGCACAAGGGATCGCTGAGGCCATCAACCTCAGTTGGAGGATCCTTCTAGTGGTCAACAGCCATTTTCTCAACGATGACCACTGGTCATTATTTACCATGAAATCGGCTATTTACGCCCTGACCCCAGCCAATCCTGACCGTGTAGTTGTTCTGGTAGACGAGCAATTACTGTCGAAACTACCCGGAGACCTGCTGAGCTCTGTCCCCGACGACAACATCATTCCTGTGTCCAGTTGGCATATGACCTATAGACTGAGAGAAATGCTAAGAACACGGCTCCTATAAGTGTTCACTATAAATGTTATCATTTGTTTAAAATCTAGAACAAACTTCTGTGCATTTTTAGAGTAGAAATAAAACCTCATATATTATCGGTAGCAAGCTTTCAACTTTCTTTTGACTAAAGTTAACTGACAAAACATACATATAACTTATATTATAAGCAACCTATTTATTTTTTTTTAGAAATCCAAATTATTCCATAATTCTGCGAATTGAATTTTGCGAGTTTACTGAGCACAACGTTACAGGCCAATCTTCTTCGTACCTAGATACTAATTATGGGTGATTAATTTTTAAAACTATATTTTTTCCCCTTTTAATTGGTATTTATTTCTTGTGTGCAATTCCAAAGACAGGGGTTCTCAATTTTTTCGGTAAGTTTTCCGGTCTTATTTTTTTATTGAAAGGAAAATGTAGTTTTTCTTGTCCAAAAATTTTTTTTCAAGGCAATTGATTTGGGAGACCGTCACCGGGGTAAGGATATAAAATGAACGACTTCGCAGATCCGTTCTTTTTTTTTTTACATATACATTTTATTGAGGCAAATGTGCGGGTCCTGAACACTTTGGTTTCATAGCTATCGTGTTTGTTTGTTTTTTTGTGTGGTATTTTCATTTTTTAAATTACTGTATATTTGAACGTTGCCAAAAAGGGGCTGTTGATTTTAAAATTAAAATCTGTGTTTAATCTATTTTCTTTTTAAAAAAAAGTTACTTGAATTTAAAATGAGGACGAAGGATGTCGGCCGGTCAATGGTCAAAACATCCTTCAGTCAGTTGTCACTCGGTGGTCAAACATCCTTCAGTCAGTTGTCACTCGGTGGTCAAACATCCTTCAGTCAGTTGTCACTCGGTGGTCAAATTATCCTTCAGTCAGTTGTCACTCGGTGGTCAAACATCCTTCAGTCAGTTGTCACTCGGTGGTCAAACATCCTTCAGTCAGTTGTCACTCGGTGGTCAAACGTCCTTCAGTCAGTCGTCACTCAGTGGTCAAACATCCTTCAGTCAGTTGTCACTCGGTGGTCAAATTATCCTTCAGTCAGTTGTCACTCGGTGGTCAAACATCCTTCAGTCACTTGTCACTCGGTGGTCAAACATCCTTCAGTCAGTTGTCACTCGGTGGTCAAACGTCCTTCAGTCAGTTGTCACTCGGTGGTCAAACATCCTTCAGTCAGTTGTCACTCAGTGGTCAAACATCCTTCAGTCAGTTGTCACTCGGTGGTCAAAACATCCTTCAGTCAGTTGTCACTCGGTGGTCAAACATCCTTCAGTCAGTTGTCACTCGGTGGTCAAACATCCTTCAGTCAGTTGTCACTCGGTGGTCAAACATCCTTCAGTCAGGCGTCAGTTAGTTATCAGTCAGTTGTCGGTCAGTCTTGCCCTAAAGCTGTCTAGACTTTTGGTTCGTGAAAGGCTATAAGATTAAAAGCGTTCAAACACAACAGACCAATAAAATGTCCGGTGCGCGTAACAACAGTAGGTTTGAGAAGAACCTGGCTTCAGGTCGACTCTTGGTTCGATTATCTCTACATCAGACGATTTTACTATGTTACTGGTTTTCTATGATTATTATATTTACTTTCTATATATCGACACCGCGAGATTTGTATTATTCCCCCACCCCCCCCCCAAACCCCCCATGTCTTTATATTTTTGCGTAATGCATTTTAAGAAATAGTAAATTATTTTCTATTTTTATTTGCGTTTTAAACTGATATGTGACAGAAAGTTTTTTAAACAAAAAAAAAAGAAGCTTTTTAAATATATATTATATATATATTTTAAATTTAAAATTTCAGCGTGTGTGGGCGGGCTGAAATTGTGAACATAGACTTAAGAAAGCGTAACTACAATAATCACCCATTTATCGCTCTTAAACAGGCTGGTAGTTCAGGTGCTGTTTGATGCCTGTGTGAGAGACGTAGGCCTTGAAATGTTGCTTGGGTTTTTTTTTTTGGGGGGGGGGGTGGGTCATAAGGGATGGTATGAAGAGGGCGGGCGTAGATATTAAAAGTATTACCAGGAATTTTCTTCTAGATTACTCACCGTCATCGCATTAACCAGACATTCATAAAGTATTCTTCATTTGTATGAATTATACTTCAAAGAAGATTGAGTGAATGACAGCAGAAAGAATTATAACTTGAGAAATCAATAAATGAGATTTATTATGGCGTTAAATTGAAATACGCAATAGTTTAGTTTCAATAACCATTGTCCTATAATTTAAAAAAAAAAGCAGCATAAAAATCCTCTAGCAAAAGACAAATGCAATCAAACCAAAATAAGTTTGTGAGTTTGAAGTAAGGGTACGGACTGGGTGCAATCGGTACAGAAAATATCAGTAATAAAACAATACAAAACATTATTTAAAAACAACCACCAAACACACATACACACACGCTTATCCACACAAAAAAATGTATAGAAAAGTATAAAATACCCCCCCCCCCCAAGCAATACGTCACCAATACAAAGCACATAACAGCAGCGACACAATTAGCCTCCACGCCAAAGCACGCAACGGTTGAACAAATCACATGTCATTCATCCTTGGGGATTCGCGGATGGGAATGGGGCTGAAAACTTGATGGAATGTCTTGTCATCGCCCGTGTGGCAAGTTTCAGCTCGATAGGATGACGGGAAGTGGGTCAATCAGCTGTCAGAAAATTTTGACTTTAAATAAGGACGAACAAAAGCGAAATTAATATACACGGCTTTAAAAACTGAGATTGCTTCGCAAAATATTGTAATCATTCAATATAATTCTCTATGCACGAAAGATGGTAATGGTGTAATGGTGAGTTCAATAGTGTGAACAATAAAATTCCAGATAACAGAGAGATTTTAACAGAGATCCTTAAAAATACCCCGATTGCGTTTTAGTCCGTAATATTTTCCTTTGTTTTACGGATATAGTCTGAAATTAAATATGATGTTAAAAGTTAGATATCTGGAGCAGTGGCGTAGCTAGGGGAGAGGGAGGGAGGTCCAAATTCAAAAGTCCCCCCCCCCGGGCCCCTACTTGAGGGGGGCCCCCAAAGGCGTGTCCGAAATTTTTTAAAACATTTACATAATGTCAAATGTCAAAATACAGGGGCCCCTAAAGAGGCCAAGCTTCCCGGGCCCCAAATTCCCCCCAAATCCTTAGCTACGCCACTGATCTGGAGTAAAAGGGGTGAGATATTAGACTATTCATATAGTTGAGGGGCGTGAAATAAGTGTGCGTTTGCGTACCTGTGGGGGGGGGGGAAGGGGATAGGGGTAGCTGGCACTAATTGGGATTCTAATAAAACGGTACATGAATGCATGTTTTGTCAAGTAATTTCAGGAGATGGGAAGTTCACGCATCGCCTCCGCCAATGTTTGGCTGGCTTCATCTAGTAATAGTTCTTTCTCAAAAATATATTTAACAAAAAAAACAACAACAACAAAAAACAAAACAAAAGACCAGCAGTAATTTGAATACAGTGAACGCAGCACGCATCTATGCCACTGGCCAAAGTAAGAACAAACATGAGAAAGATAAATTACAAACTCTATAAACATGGAAGTTATATTTTATCCCTTTTATCCAGCTCAATCCGGTTCATTTGGGAGGTTAACTGGCGCAGCTACAGTGTTGTTATCTTGTTGCTTTTTTTCTTCTTTTTTTTTCTTCTTGTTTTTAAGAAATATTTGAAATAGATAACAGAGGACAGGGACCTTCGTTGTTTTTATGGTTCGTTTGTTGAGTGAAATCTTAAAGTGTATCTTTGTGAGGGGAAAAGCGGGGCGAAATTTATAAGGTCCATGAACCACTTGGTTATTTATTCACCAACTGGTTAGTTAATGGGTACAGGCAACAACTGGTTAGTTAATGGGTACATGCAACAACTGGTTAGTTAATGGGTACATGCAACAACTGGTTAGTTAATGGGTACATGCAACAACTGGTTAGTTAATGGGTACAGGCAACAACTGGTTAGTTAATGGGTACATGCAACAACTGGTTAGTTAATGGGTACATGCAACAACTGGTTAGTTAATGGGTACATGCAACAACTGGTTAGTTAATGGGTACAGGCAACAACTGGTTAGTTAATGGGTACATGCAACAACTGGTTAGTTAATGGGTACATGCAACAACTGGTTAGTTAATGGGTACATGCAACAACTGGTTAGTTAATGGGTACAGGCAACAACTGGTTAGTTAATGGGTACATGCAACAACTGGTTAGTTAATGGGTACATGCAACAACTGGTTAGTTAATGGGTACAGGCAACAACTGGTTAGTTAATGGGTACAGGCAACAACTGGTTAGTTAATGGGTACAGGCAACAACTGGTTAGTTAATGGGTACAGGCAACAACTGGTTAGTTAATGGATACATGCAACAACTAGTTATTTATTTACGATGTTCCCCTGCCCCCCCCTCTGCCCCCACCCGCCAAAACAGCGACGAGTTCCGGATATTTTGTTGAACCGTCTCAGAGATTAGATGCGTTGAAAAAAGTGGGGCAAGTTTTTTGGTTTCTTTTTAAATAAGACCTTATCACCCCCCTCCCTCCACAACGTTAGCCACGTACTACCCTAACCACAACACAAAACAACCAGAACAACAACAAAAAACCCCACCAACAACAACAACAACAACAACAACAACAACAACATCAACAACATCAGCAACAACAACATCAACAACAACAACAACATCAACAACATCAACAACAACAATATCAACAACAACATCAACAACAACAACAACATCAACAACAACAACAACATCAACAACATCAACAACAACAACAACAACATCAACAAGAAACACAAACCCCCCCCCACCCAAAAAAAAAAAAAAAAAAAAA
>CAXITT010000024.1:2614174-2627993 GCA_964033795.1 Lymnaea stagnalis | reverse complement strand
AAAAAAAAAAAGAAGGCCTTCATGCTGGCATAACGAGGTTCACTTTTAAAATTTGAGACCCACCTGGGCCTCGAGATGCAACGTTTAATTAAACAACTTATAAGACATGACACATTGTTGTATTGCAGGACAATGACGCACAATAGAAGTGTTTAACTCCCTGTGTTCTGTTTAACATTGCCCCCCACCCCCCACCCCCTTACCCCAATGCAAAACAAGCCATTTTATTTTTAAAGTCAATAAGAGCGTAATATAGAAATACCGAGCGCAGGAAACTAATTGGTTTGTCACCGAGGTTTTCAGATGTGTCGCAATATTTTAAAAAAATAAATACATTTTAAATGTGGATATTTTCCCATAAAATAGTGTGAAAATAATAAAACCATATAATCTAATACAGTGTTTCCTAAACGGTCATCAGCGGACCGTCACCGGTACGCGATCCTTACCTTGGTTGGCCGAACATTTGAAACTTAATGAAAGTTAAAAAGAAAAAGAAAAAAAAAGTCTAATTGCTAGCAATAAATGGTAATAGTCAATAGAGTCCCGGCTCGTATTGGCTGATAATGGGCTACAAAAATGTATCACTTAATTGGGCTAAAAAAAAAATAGTTGATATATCTCTGCGATTGGGCTCTAGTGCAATGAAAAACTAGTCCACCGGTTTCTCCAAAAGTAAGAGTTTGAGAAACACTGACTTCTTCCTAATACGGCAATAATCCCCTTATCTAAACAGTCTTTTTTTATGCTGAAACTTGGCAGGTGTGCCACATGACGATTAATAATTTGGCTAACAATGAGCAGCAGGGTGAAGATTGAGCAGTAGGGTGAAGAGTGAGCAGTAGGGTGAAGAGTGAGCAGTAGGGTGAAGAGTGAGCAGTAGGGTGAAGAGTGAGCAGTAGGGTGAAGAGTGAGCAGTAGGGTGAAGAGTGAGCAGTAGGGTGAAGAGTGAGCAGTAGGGTGAAGAGTGAGCAGTAGGGTGAAGAGTGAGCAGTAGGGTGAAGAGTGAGCAGTAGGGTGAAGACTGTTTGGTTTCCATTGTTTATCAATTACAAATCATGTAAATAAAAAAATGAAAAAATGGTGTTTAAAATCCTATTCATACCGTAACAATGGATATTTTTAAAAAGACGAAGCTGGCTCAAACTATAGACCGATTTTGGCCTTTCGATTCCTTAATGACTTGTCCAAACCCTCATTATCGGTACCTGAAATGAACTCATGAACTCCATAAATAGCCATATGTCGTTGCTATGGTAAGGAACCCTAATCCTTTTATTTGGCCTTGACGGAATATCATGGTAAATTATATAAACAAAAAACCACGAAAAACAAACAAACAAACTTCAAGCAATTTTTCTGAACATAATGATGGGGTATTTTTAAATTTAAAGAGTTACAAGATGTAATCGACACTAATTAGAATTTTATCACAATTTATTTATCAATAATGGTATATCAGAATATTACATTTCTAATTTCAAGGGAATTCTGTACGGACAAAATACTGCATTGAACTTACATTACTCCGGTCACAGCTGGGGGCGATTGAGTTCATTTGTGCAATAATAACATTGGTTCCCAAATCCATTTTGTTTATTCACTGATAAAACGTGGGTACTGGAGACAAAAACATAAAACCGAAAAAACGTGTTCACTTTATGGACCGGCTGGAGATGATAAAAGTTTGTTCGAATTCATCAACCAGTCATACGAGTTTGCGGATTCAAATACGAAGAAAATTTAGTAAAATAATAGGGGATGTGAATGGCTGCTTGAAGTTATAATAGCAGCATCGAGTGTTTACTGACTCCTTGTATTCCTTGATTTTATAACACCGCCATCGAGTGTTTAATGGGTCCTTGATTTGATACCACCACCATCGAGTGCTTAATGGGTCCTTGATTTGATACCACCACCATCGAGTGCTTAATGGGTCCTTGATTTGATACCACCACCATCGAGTGCTTAATGGGTCCTTGATTTGATACCACCACCATCGAGTGCTTAATGGGTCCTTGATTTGATACCACCACCATCGAGTGCTTAATGGGTCCTTGATTTGATACCACCACCATCGAGTGCTTAATGGGTCCTTGATTTGATACCACCACCATCGAGTGCTTAATGGGTCCTTGATTTGATACCACCACCATCGAGTGCTTAATGGGTCCTTGATTTGATACCACCACCATCGAGTGCTTAATGGGTCCTTGATTTGATACCACCACCATCGAGTGCTTAATGGGTCCTTGATTTGATACCACCACCATCGAGTGCTTAATGGGTCCTTGATTTGATACCACCACCATCGAGTGCTTAATGGGTCCTTGATTTGATACCACCACCATCGAGTGCTTAATGGGTCCTTGATTTGATACCACCACCATCGAGTGCTTAATGGGTCCTTGATTTGATACCACCACCATCGAGTGCTTAATGGGTCCTTGATTTGATACCACCACCATCGAGTGCTTAATGGGTCCTTGATTTGATACCACCACCATCGAGTGCTTAATGGGTCCTTGATTTGATACCACCACCATCGAGTGCTTAATGGGTCCTTGATTTGATACCACCACCATCGAGTGCTTAATGGGTCCTTGATTTGATACCACCACCATCGAGTGCTTAATGGGTCCTTGATTTTATACCACCACCATCGAGTGCTTACTGACTAATCGAGGTTTTAATTGAAAAAACGAGTGAGTTTTACTGACTCATTGGGGTTAATAGCGACACCAAAGAGTGTTTACTGACTCCTTGAAGTTGTAATAACACCTTCAAGTGTTTGGTGACTCATTGAGGTTTAATAACACCATCAAGTGTTTACTGACTCCTTGAGGGTATAATAACACCATCAAGTATTTAATGACTACTTGTAGTTATAATAACACCATCAAGTGTTTATTGACTACTTGAAGTTTTAATAACACCATCAAGTGTTTACTGACTCCTTGAGCCTAGAATAACACCATCAAGTTTTTACGGACGCCTTGAGGTTATAATAACACTATCAAATGTTTACTGACTCCTTGAGGTTACAATAACACCATCAAGTGTTTAATGACACCCTGAGCCTAGAATAACACCATAAAGTGTTTACTGACTCCCTGAGGTTATAATAACACCATCAAGTCTTTACGGACGCCTTGAGGTTATAATAACACTATCAAATGTTTACTGACTCATTCGGGTTATAATAACACCACCATGTGTTTATTGACTCCTTGAGATTACAACACCATTAAGTGTTTAATGACTCCCTGAGCCTATGATAACACCATCAAGTGTTTAATGACTCCCTGAGCCTATAACACCATCAAATGTTTACTGACTCCCTGAGGTTATAATAACAACATCAAGCGTTTACTGACTCCTTGAGGTTATAATAACACCATCAAGTATTTACTGACTCCCTAAGGTTATGATAACACCATCAAGTGTTATAATGGTATCAACGATTAAAACAAAATGACTCAGTGTCGCTGGAATAAAAGGTCCCTTGGTCCATCAGCTTTTACTTCTTCAGCATAAGTCAAAGGCGGCGAAACCTACAACAATCAGCCCAGACGATGGTCAGACACACCGAAATGACACATACCGTCACAAAAAGTGCTTTGTATGTTTTTTAAAACTTGCGTTTATGCCAAAATGAAAATAATCACCTATCGAATGGATAAATAAGTTCATATGTGACGCGCTTGGCGGGGAAAAATACTTAACCACTTTGTTGTTGTTTATCAAAGAGGTCCATTGACTTCTCAGTAGGGGATAATCTCCACATCATCCAGTGCACTATCTCCTTAGTAGGGACATCATCTCCACACCATCCACATCATCCACACCATCCACATCATCCCCACCATCCACATCATCCACTCCACATACCAACTAAAGCTTGTGGGAAAATCAGCGCAAGAAAAGGTGGAGAAATTCGTGAGAAGATAGATGGAGAGAGATAGAGAAAGAGAGAGAGAAAGAAAGAGAGCGAGAGAGAGAGAAAGATAGAGTGAGAGAGAAAGATAGAGTGAGAGAGAAATAGCGAGAGAGAAAGAGGGAGATAAAGAGAGAGAGAGAGAGAGAGTGAGAGAGAGAGACAGAGATAATGACTGAGAAAAAGAGAGAGAGGAAAGAGAGAGAGAGAGAAAAAAAGCGAGAGAGAAAGAGGGAAATAAAGAGAGAGAGAGGGTGAGAGAGAGAGAGACAGAGATAATGACAGAGAAAAAGAGAGAGAGGAAAGAGAGAGAAAGAGATAGAGAGAGAGAGAAAGAGTTAGAGAGTGAGAGAGAACGAGAGAGAGAGAAAGAGAAAGAGAGAAAGAAAGAGAGAAAGAGAAAGAGAGAAAGAAAGAGAGAAAAAATAGTTAGAGAAGAAAGAGAGAGAGAAAGAGAGAGAGAGAGAGAGAGAGAGAGAGAGAGAGAGAGAGAGAGAGAGAGAGAGAGAGAGAGAGAGAGAGAGAGAGAGAGAGAGAGAGAGAGAGAGAGTGTACACACATTTTTAAAAAAGATATGCAATAACTAGTGTTTTTTTTAAATTTACACTCTAAATTCAATAAAAAGAGAAAAAAAAGAGAGAGAAGAAAGAGAGAGAGAAAGAGAGAGAGAGAGAGAGAGAGAGAGAGAGAGAGAGAGAGAGAGAGAGAGAGAGAGAGAGAGAAAGAGAAAGAGAGAGAGAGAGAGAGTGAGAAAGTGTACACACATTTTTAAAAAAGTTATGCAATAACTAGTGTTTTTTTTAAATTTACACTCTAAATTCAACATATGCCCATTATCAAATGTAAGCCACTTAGCAAGAGTCCGCCCTTTACTGAATTACGCCACTCGTTAAATGTACCACACTTATCAAATTGCACGCCACTCAGAGTCGTATCTAGGGGATAGGCCCGGTCCAGGAATTTCGCCACACCACCACGAAAACTATAACAGATCACCAAAACTCTGCAGTTGATGGAAGATTCCGCTCTTCAAGATGAAGAAAAAAAGGGCCAATTAGGGCGCACTGCCCTCCTTGCACACCCCTTTCCTACGTCGCAGACCACACTTGTTTGATGTACGCCCTTTATTTAAAAAAGTAGTGTAATTACGAAGAAGACCTTACGCTTAGACAATCTGACTCAAGTCCTGTGGAAGAATACGCATGCAAGGTTTGCCGTATAAGTTCTTAGTGTTTAACCGTCGCCGAGTAAGTTTCAAGCTATTCCTTCATCCGACCCGTGTCGGTCAGTGAAGACGCCAACAGCAGAGCTCTCTGACCACTCCATCGGTCGACTCAACGTGTGAGAAACGGATGACGTGACATGAAGTGACCAGGTCACCACCAAGCGGGGCCGTAAGCATTTTTGAGGCCTTTGCACAGCCACCCATCCCCCCCCCCCACCCCCGAACTGACGAAATTTAAACGTGAAAGACGAATATGAATTTCTGTACCGGAGAAACGCCTAAGCCTCAGTCTCAACATCCCGGTGCAGACTTTAAACTGACACGAGGAGCCATTATAAAAGAAAAATGTGGTTAAAAATACACGAAACATCGATCGATTTTAATTTTAAGTGCTCTGAATAAAATTCACCCCCTCGTCGCTAGAAACGTAAACATATTTTTTCTTCCTTTTGAAGGCATCATAAAAAAAGAAAACAATCTTGAAATAATCAAAATCGATCTAATTCTCGTATTTACGATAGCAAGGATTAAAGCTTCTCATGCTGGTCGTATCTTTGGACACTTTGGATATAAATTACTAAGCGAAATGTTTTTTTGTGTTCAGTTTTTGTTTTTTCGTAACTTTATTTTCTCAAGGATTTACAAGCGCAAGATGTTGAGACTGGGCGATAATTTACAGTGTCTCAGTCAGTTGATTGTTTCTTGTTCAGTATAAATTGGTGCTCGTGTTTCGTTCTCGGCACTTGGACAATTTGAGTACTTCTTGCTTGACATCAAGGTAAGTAACCTTTTGAGATTTTATACACACACACACACACATATATATATATATATATATATATATATATATATATATATATATATATATATATATATATATATATATATATATATATATATATATATATATATATATATATATATATATANATGTCACATTAAATGTCACATTAAATGTCACATTAAATGTCACATTAAATGTCACATTAAATGTCACATTAAATGTCACATTAAATGTCACATTAAATGTCACATTAAATGTCACATTAAATGTCACATTAAATGTCACATTAAATGTCACATTAAATGTCACATTAAATGTCACATTAAATGTCACATTAAATGTCACATTAAATGTCACATTAAATGTCACATTAAATGTCACATTAAATGTCACATTAAATGTCACATTAAATGTCACATTAAATGTCACATTAAATGTCACATTAAATGTCACATTAAATGTCACATTAAATGTCACATTAAATGTCACATTAAATGTCACATTAAATGTCACATTAAATGTCACATTAAATGTCACATTAAATGTCACATTAAATGTCACATTAAATGTCACATTAAATGTCACATTAAATGTCACATTAAATGTCACATTAAATGTCACATTAAATGTCACATTAAATGTCACATTAAATGTCACATTAAATGTCACATTCTGTGACGCAAAAGAACTGTCTGGGTAGATTAGAGCGAATCTAAATCTACTGATGTTTGCACTGTGGTGAAGAACTCCAATAAGCCTATGTCACACTCTGTGACGCCGTAGAACTTTCTGGGTATAGTAGTGCGAGTCTACTGATGTTGTCACTGTGGAGAAGAACTCCAGTCATCCCATGCCCAATGATTCGCCATCGATATAAACCCTAACTTTACATGGCAATAACTATAAATAAAAATCAATGTTTCAGTTTTCCTGTCCTGACCTAAACTGTTTTGAGAAAATGTTGCTGCACGTTCTTCTGCTGACCACTGTCCTGTTGGTGGGTCAAGTTTCTTCTCTAGGTAAGTACCACACGGGTGTATTATAGCGTACGGGGGACTTCTGACCAAACAGGGCAATGGTTTGTCTTCATGGACCTTTTTTTAAAAAAAGAAATATATATTGTTTTAATTTGAGAAAAACTCCACCCTTTGGAGATGACGTTTGTTATACAGCTTCTAATAGTGGGTCATTAATTTAAAGACAATAACAATCTTGAGGGTCCCACGAGTGATCTATTAGCAGATGTTAGGATCTACAAGTGATCTATTGGCAGATGTTGGGGTCCACGAGTGATCTATTAGCAGATGTTAGGATCCACCAGTGATCTATTATTAGCAAATGTGTGTGTTGTTTCAATAATCCCCCCCCCCCCCCCCCAAAATAAATTTTCTCAAGTTAATACCACCTTTTTTGTCGTTTTCCATTACAAAAAATTTCTAGTTAAATGAAAAAGTTTTCATAGCGCAATAAAGTATCAATATAAAACTAAAATCATATACCTTAAACAGAAAATGACATATTTTGATACCTATTTAACTTCACTTATAGGACAGTATTTGCCTTTATTAGTATGATGCAATTTGACTTTATCAGTATAATTATATTTGACTTTATTAGTATGATACTATTTGACTTACACAGTACTATACTATTTGACTTAATTAGTATGATCTTCTCGGACTTTATTCGCATGATACGAATTGACTTGATTTGTATGATTTTATTTGATCTAAACAGTAAGATACTATTTGACTTTACTAGTATGATACTAATTGAAACTGAATGCACGGTGGAAAAAAAGTAACACGGAGGATTTTAATGATTGGCCAATGGGGAGAGAAGGGCATGTTGGCTCCTTTGGGGGGGGGGGGGGAAGGAATGCGATAATCTGTTCATTCAAAATGCGAGCTATTTCAGTAGAATTGACATAGTCACATTTAAAACATCAGAAAGATGGGAAAAAAAATCACTTTCTTTCTCCTATGATGACCACCAAACCTAAAAATGCCCCCTCCCCCCCCCCAACCTCGCCCTTGAAAGATGTTTGTTGCGATTGCAAGTTAAGTGTTCACCTGCTCACATTCCTCCATCAGCCATCACCCAATAACCCAAAAAATCCCCCCCCCCCCCCCCCCAACCTCGCCCTTGAAAGATGTTTGTTGCGATTGCAAGTTAAGTGTTCACCTGCTCACATTCCTCCATCAGCCATCACCCAAGGCGCCGGCCGGTGTGTGGAGGGAGCAGACTACACCGTGGCCGACGACAGGTGCCGGTGCCGCTCCGGTCTGAAGGGACACGGCACACTCTGCTGCAAGGACTCCGGTAAGTCATGGCGAGTTGACTTTGTGACTTTTAAAATATTTAAAATATTTTAAAATGACTTTAGTGCGTGGGTTTGGGGAACAATGATTATTTTCCTTTGACTCCCGGGTATATGAACATTTGAGTTTTAAAGTTATCCCATATGGATACAAGATCGATGACTCTATTTTTGAGCAGGTTGTCTAAAGTCGAAAACACCCTTCCCAGACTCATTAAAAAAAAAAAAAGAACTCAGACAATTATTTCTGAGCAAATGACCAGATACCGTTGTGGATATTTCGGGAACCACTTGTCAAGCTACCCATTGACCAGAGAAGAGGCCCTAGTTATTTTGCTAAGCACGTGTTCATCCATACACATGGAGGAGATGCGTTGTTTTCAAATAAGTAGTACGATGAATACAAAAGAACATCCATTTGCTGCTTAAATAAAAACCATATAATCTGGGCAGATGTGCATAGTTTGGTTCAAAAGTAGTGTAGTCTACATTAATGTTTAGCTACATTGACTTGCTTACTGTTACACTTAGCGATATAAACTTTATTACTTCTATATTGAGCTATGTATACTTTATAACTGTTATATTTAGCTATATAAACTTCATTACTAGGACATTTAGCTATGTAGACTTTATTGCTACTACATTTAGCTATACAGACTTTATTACTGACACATTTAGCTGTGCAGACTTTTTTTACTGCTACATTTAGCTATATGGACTTTATTACTGCTTCAGTTAGCTATGTAGACATTTATTATTGCTACATTAGCTATGCAGACATTCATTACTGCTACATTTAGCTATGTAGACATTTATTACTTCTATATTAACCTATTTAGATTTAATTACGACTTCATTTGGCTATGTAGACTTTATTACTGCTGCATTTAGCTATATGGACTTTATTATTGCCACATTTAGCTATATTAACTTTAATATTGCTACATATAACTATACGGAATTTATTATTGCTACATTTACCTATATCGACTTTTTATTGTTACATTTTGCTATGCAGACTATATATCTGCTACATTTAGCTATTGCATGCTTTATTACTGCGTCACTGGTATTTGACGGAAGGATTAAACTATTACTAAGTGCCACACTCAATGCTTTACGTCTGGAACTAGTGACGTCAAAACCAGCGATTACCGCTTGCTATTTCCAGACCTGGGCGTCTGCTTTCTGAGAGGTGACCCCATCCTGAACACCGCCCACGACCTGGTGTCCTCCATCAGCTACCCATGCTCCGCCAACATTGCCCTCATCAAAAGGGAGATCAATGGGAAGACGTGTGAAGTACGAGTCAGTTCTGCAGGTCCTTATGAGAGGTAGCTTCTTGCTTTCTTTACGGGTCAGTTCTGTAGGTCTTTTTCTATACGGGTCAGTTCTGCAGGCCTTTACGAGAGGTAGTCGATATAACAATCCTTCCCCTTTATGTTCTTGAATATGCTTAACTTCACTTCCTTTGACATTTTAATTCTTTAAAAAAAAATCACTAATGGATGATAAAATAAAAAAAAAAGCAAGAAAAAAAAACAAAGTATTGTCTCGTAAGACTTAACAGTGAATCAACTTTTAGTTTTAAAAATACATAGGTAATTTATCTACGATGACGTCGCGAAGTCTTTGAACCAAACCCTCAGACACAAATAGTTGATGCCAAGTTGGTTTAACACCGTTTAAGCCGCCATTAGTGGCGAGTCTCGTCCTTGTCCCTAAACTACAAGCCATTACAAAAATATAAAGTTTTTCTTTCATACATTTTTGTTTCCCCTTCTCATTCCCAGAGATGGTTACATCTTCAACGACCGGGTCAGAGTGAGCATTTCGTATGGTTCAATCAAGAGTTCGTTTCAGTTTGTCACCCCCAAGACGTACCTGGAACCAAAGGTCAGACTGCTTGGAAAGCCTACCTGGCCCGGGGATATTAAGTGGAAAAGTGGTGGGAGGAGATAGTTTGTACGATGTTGCCAGTCATTTTTCTTTTGGTGAAAAAACAACAACAAAAAAAAAAAACCTTCTGTTGCGATGAGCCCCCAGACATAAACGTATTTTCGTTGCTGCTTTATAAATATATGTTTTACGATCGTCTTAGGCGACCCATGCGTAAGGATCATTCGACCCCCAAAAATGGTCACGACCCACAAGTTGAGAACCGTTGCTGTAAAAGATCACCGTGTTGTTGTTTGTTTTGACCACCCCTATCACCCCGGCTTTTATGTTGGCAGATTTCCAATGAAACTCACGAGATAACGAAGGACTTGGTGCTGGAAAAGCTCAAAATGTTCAGCCTCAACTTCTCCATGAGCACCGACGACGCCCACAACATCTCGATTCTAAGAGCTTGCGGCGCGGAGGTCATCTACAGACCACCCAACCACTCGGAGACTAAGCAGGTCAATTTTTTTTCCTACACCATGTCACGTCACATTTTTTACGGTTTGTAGTGTCACATTGTGCTAATGGTCACACCTTATTGGAGACCAAACAGTCACATTTTTTAGATTGGTGCATAGTCCAAGCTCAAATACTTTGTTTTCTTTAAAAAAAAGAAAAAAAGATGAGACCTAAATTTTTAATAACTTCTTCGAACAGACCCTGGAGCCAGGAATTTGCGTGATATCACCACCTGACACCATCGGGTCCGACCTGGCTGAAGATGTGTGCAATCAAAACCCTGACCTGGTCTACGCTCCTTACGCCAGCAGGGAGGAGAAGATCCTGGCCTCAATGATCAGTGGTTATGAGAGTGTTGACGACAGGGATAGATTTAAGTGAGTAATGAATAGTGAAGAGAAAGTTGGAGGTGGAGAAAGAGAAAGATAGAGAGAGAGAGAGAGAGAGAGAGAGAGAACGAGAGAGAGAGAGTTAAAAAGACGGAGAGTGAGAGAGAGAGAGAGAGAGAGGAAGAAAAATCGCCAAAAGAGAGAAACGTCGAGCAAGACGAGGGAGAAATAGAGGCAGAAAGCTAGAGATGGAGAGAGCTTGGGATAGAGATACAAAAGAAAGGTTTGGAGAGAGTGGGCGAGAAACACGTAGAGAAGAAAGAGAGATACTGGGAGAGAGATACTGGGAGAGAGATACAAAGAAAGGGAGAGGGAGTAGACAGGCAGAGGGGAGAGAGAGAGGGAGAGAGAGACAAATAGAGAGGTCAGAGAGTAGGACAGAGAGGACTAAAATTTAAGAAATGTATATAAAGAGATATGTCATAATACCCCCTCCCCCCCTGTTGTTTATAATCCGATTACCTTGCATTCAGTGAAATGCTACCTGGCACCCAAAAGGGGGGGGGGGGCGTAGAGTGGCCCCAGTTTGGCAAACCCCGGTTTAAGGGTTGACCTCCTTCACGTCGGGTGCAAGAGTTGGACTTACTAACGAAAGTAATACAATTTTTTTTTTTCTTTTAAAAGTTATTTATTCCTATCACCAAACTAATCGGTCCATTTTAAGTAGAATTGAACTTCTGTGTTTGTCAAGTATTCTCAGCCGTGTGTAAAAGTGAAAAACTAATTGACCCCCTTCCCCCCCCCCAACTTTTCTGATCCGCAGCCCACAATCCTACAACGCAAATTGTTTGGCCGTGTCCACCACGTTCAAGGACTGTAGTGACAAGGTCAAGGCTTTGTCTGTCTGTGGTCCAATCCTGTTGAGCACCCCGGTACGCAAATGTCTGACCAACCACGCCAATGTGAAGGTCTTCCCCACCTTCTTGGAATGTCTCAATGCCACGTGTACAAATGATCGGATCGCGTGAGTATTGTAGGCAATGTGGCAATGTTGTGTGACTGACCCACCTACTTACCGCCACCCCCCCCTCTTTACACACACATTCTAACTCAGCCTTCTTGGAATGTCTCAAGGCCTCGTGTAGAACTGACCCGATCGGGTGAGTACTGTAGGCAATATTGTGTGACTGACCCACCTTACTCACAGCCCCCCCCCCCCACCCCACACACACACTGTAACTCAGCCTTCTTGGAATGTCTCAAGGCCTCGTGTAAAACTGAAACGATCGGGTGAGTACTCACGCACAGTAGCTCTTCAACGTCCAACAATTCAATATTCCAACTCCCGTATTCCACGCCGTTGTCCGACACAACCGACAACAAACGAATGTTGTAGTGTGGGCCCCACTTTATTTTTCAGACGCCAAACGTCGTTCAGCGAGCTGGTACAATGTTGCCTTTGGAGGCGATAGCGAGAAACAACAACGAATAGGTCTTAGAAGCTTGGTGCAAGTCATAACGTTGAGTCTGTTTCCGTTGACCGCTGGGACTATGCCGTACTAGTACACACCAAAGAATAATGTGGGGCGGCAAAGTTTTAGGTTTGAGCAGCTAAACTCAGTTTCGTAACAACAAAAGCAAGTTCTTCCTGTTCCAAATATCCAGCTACATTGGCACGATTGAGATCTTAAAAGAAACTTAAGTTCTATATTTAAATATTTTTCACCAGGCCTTCACAAGTCATAATCTAAGGCGGGCCGTAATACTTTATGTTAAGCTTGTTCGGGCCGAAAGAAAGTAGGGGGGGGGAAGTAATTAAGAAAATAACAATAATAATAAAGAAGATTCCGTTACTTCGCAGGCTGTAAAGTGGGTGCTGGCGGGCCGTATGATGATAGGCCCATTTTCTATTAAATTAGCTGTTGTTCGTGTCTTTAGGGAAAAAATCTTCATATGAAAAATTGACCCACTTCCCGTCAACCTACCGAGCTGAAACTTGGCCGATAGATTCGCTGATTATAACAACATATTTAGTAAAAATTTCCCCCCCCCCCCCCACCCCCCCCCCCCCCCAAATCAATCATTCTGCTTTTGAAAGAAAAGATGAGGGACCTATTATGACCCTGATTTCACGAAATAAAATTTCCGATAACGGCGCTAAATTAAATTCGTAAAAAAAAAATATCACAAGGTCGTTTGGTGCGTTTTTGTTGAACTTCTGAAATAACTGGTGAAATATATCTGCTGTTTCAAAGCGGGAGGGACATTTGAATATTAATGTAAACTTGAAAAAAATATGCCTATAAATTATTTACCCGAGGAAGCTTCGTTATTCGGGGTTTGTTTATTTTCTATTTTAATTTATTTTATGTTTATTTAATAGTACTGTCGGCTGAAAGAAGGCATCTAGCCGAAACGTTCGCCTCATTGTCCTGACTTTTATTTTCAAGCCTAGGACTCTCTCGTTCAACTATTCATTCAACTGACATTTCACTTTCTTCCAGCTGCGGAGTAGTCCGGAGCAGCCCGGCCTTCGAGCAGTGCCTCCCTCAGGCTCGCATTTGCTAAATAGCCCCGTATCGGCTCACCCGGTGAGCGACGACTCATCGAAGCACATGTGACCTTACCTTTGATTTGTTAGCGTTACATTGACCGGTTTTAATCTATGTAAGCTGCACAAAAAATAAACTTCTAAAAAAAGATACGATTAAAAAAAAAATGTATTTTTTGTTGTTTAAATTTTAGTTGTTTGTGAAACTAATTTTTTAAGTTACTCGTTATACCTGTATATAGACTTGAAAACAGCCCCCCCCCCCCC
>CAXITT010000024.1:2550856-2613984 GCA_964033795.1 Lymnaea stagnalis | reverse complement strand
AAAAACCCCCCCCCCCCCCCCCCACATTCTCTCATTTGGTACTGTTTGAAACATATATCAACAAAAGTAAAGACTTTTTTGGAAAAAAAAAATACGCTCTCTAGTTTTTTAAGTGGTTGGGTTTTAACGCAGAAAAAAAAAAACCTTTTATGTGAAATAGTCAAATTAAGCGCACTGAAGTCATAGTTTTGTGACAATTTTAAAATATTTTTTAGCTTTTGGGAGGGAAAAAAGCATCCTGGTACTCAAAGTTAGTTCCAACATTGTGCAGCCTTGAACGTGCCATCAAGCAAGCTTGTCAGTGGTTGACGTACCAACTTTGTTGGGATAAGACAGGCGAGCACACATGTAAGAAACGGGTCTCCGGTGAATTTTAAACGTGTCTGACATGCAGCCCACACGCGTGATATATAATATAGGCGATAAAAGTTTTTTACTTTTCGTTTTTGTCGTGTTCTGCATAAACTCGGAGCTTCTGAGTCTCTGGTGCTTCCCCCCCCACCCCCCCTTTTCAACCCCTTCCCTTAAGGGATGGTCGAATATAAATTGGCCTGGGTTGTTTAAGATTTAATTTGGAAGAGCTAAAGATGTCTCTTATTGTCGGCTGACTAAGGGAATTAACCAGATCATCTGAGTAGCAACGAGATGGCAAAGGCAAAATAAGATAAGCACATAAAACAAAAAAAAAAGAAAAAAAAAAAAAAAAAAAAAAAAAAAAAAAAAAAAAAAAAAAAAAAAAAAAAAATGAAATTCGGAAAATGATTTATTATGTAATAAATGTTTTGGGAAAAACACTTAAGGATATATCCAACATTAGAATTTATGTTTTTGGACAAGTATAAAGCAATGTATAAAGAATTTACAGACATGACAAAATGAAACTTAACAGTTCCTTGTTAACGCAATCAGATCCGATAACTTTATGGACGTACCATCAATGTCCCGACCAAATGATATGTCAGCATGCCATAAGACACGAAGAGTATAGCATGATGAGCTGTCTACCTCAAATGTGAGACCTGGACCTGGTGGACCATGTGATTACTGGACCTGGTGGACGATGTGAAGACTGGAACTGGTGGACGAAATGAATACTGGACCTGGTGGACCATGTGAAGACAGGACCTGGTGGACCATGTGAAGACTGGACCTGGTGGACCATGTGAATACTGGACCTGGTGGATCATATGAGGACCGGACCTGGTGGACGATGTGAATACTGGACACGGTGCACAACGTGAACACAGTCCTGGTGGACAATGTGATGACTGGATCTGGTGGACCATGTGAATACGGACCTGGTGGATAGGATTACTATAGGATAAAATATCATTAATAACCCTAAGCCAATTACTATAGGATAAGATATTTAAACAAAAAGCCTAATCCAAAAAAAAACGTATGCCAATTACAATAGGATAAAATATCATTAAAAAACAACCTCAGCCAATGATTATAGGATAAAATATCATTAAAAACAACCTCAGCCAATGATTATAGGATAAAATATCATTAAAAAACAACCCCAGCCAATGATTATAGGATAAAATATCATTAAAAAACAACCTAAGCCAATGATTATAGGATAAAATATCATTAAAAACAACCTCAGCCAATGATTATAGGATAAAATATCATTAAAAAACAACCTAAGCCAATGATTATAGGATAAAATATCATTAAAAAAACGTATGCCAATTACAATAGGATAAGATATTTTTAAAAAACCTAATCCAATTGCTATAGGATAAAATATTAAAAACAACATAAGGCAATTACTATAGGATCAAATATTATTAAAAAAACAACCTAAGCCAATTACTATAGGATAAAATTTGAAAAAAAACCCTAAGCCAATTACTATAGGATAAAATATTTTTAAAAACCTGAGCCAATTCCTATAGGATAAAATAAAAAAAAAACAAGCCAATTAGTATAGGATAAAATATAATTTAAAAAACATAAGCCAATTACATATAGGATAAACTATAATTTAAAAAACATAAGCCAATTACAAATAGGATAAAATATAATTTAAAAAACATAAGCCAATTACATATAGGATAAAATATAATTTAAAAAACATAAGCCAATTACATATAGGATAAAATATAATAAAAAAAAAGGAAAAATGGTTGCACGATATATTCACTTAATGATTCAATACCACCACACCCCCCCCCCCCCCCATTTTCCCCCTTAACATACAATGTGGTAACATTAAAACAACACCACAACACCACAACAGCAACAACAGCAACAACAGCAACAACAGCGTACAACTATTAACGGAATTTGAAGTTAAAAACACTTTAATTTTATTCTGCGACGTCACATGTCTTTGAACACCATCGATTTTGTCTCCCCAATTTCTATGTTTAAAAATTCTGAACTCTGCTCACACCTTGCTATGTGGCACATTTTGGTGGGGAGTATCCAGTCATAACGTCAGGATGGGATGTTCAATATTATAAATCTTAAACCTTTATAATTTCTTATCAAATGTTCGGGTCTATAGGTTTTTTTTTCAGAATTGACGGGTAAGGGGCTTTTCAGTTGCAAAGAAAATTCAATAGTTCTACTTTTTTTTCCCGCTTAGGGTTTTCGACCTTCTGGTACTCAAATTTAGCTCAAAAATTTTGGAGCCCTAACGTGCAATCAAACAAGCTTATTGAGCGTTAATTTATGATGATTGTAAAATTTCTGACGGCCAACCGGTCCGAGCTGTGGAATTTGTTTGGATAAGACAGGCGAGCACACATGTAAGAAACAGGCCTCCGGTGAATTTTAACGTTTCTGACATGCAGTCTACGCGCGTGATATATAATAGCGGCGATAATGTTTTTTTAAAATCTATTGTCGTGTTCTGGAAAAAAAAAATCGGCTCTTCTCAGTCTCTGGTGCACTGGCCCCCACCTCCCCTTTTTAGGGGTGGTTGAATTTAATTTGGTTTGGGTTCTTTAAGATTAAAATTGGAAGAGCTAAAAATGTACCTTAATATCAGCTGACTAAGCGGATTAACCAGAACATCTGGGTAGCAACGAATGGCGGTACGCAAAATAACAAGAGCACAATTAAAAATAAAATAAAAAAGGGTAGATATTTGGACAGAAAGTAATTAGAATAATCAAATTGGTGGGGAAAAAAACGAAAGAATATCACCGAAATTAGAATTTATGTTTTTTTGGACAAGCATAAGGAATTGTATAAAAAATTTACAAACGTGATAAAATGAAACTGAATAGTTACATGTTACCGCCGTCATATCCAATAACTTTATTATCTTTCAACTGTTGTCCCGACCAACTGTCTTGTGAACGTGCGTTTAGATACGAGTACAGCATGAGGAGGTGCCTACCTCGCGTATGAAGTCTGAACCCGGTGGACCATGTGGAGACTGAACTTGGTGGACTTTGTGAATACTGGACCTGGTGGACCATGTGAATACTGGACCTGGTGGACCATGTGAATACTGGACCTGGTAAACCTGGTGGACAATGTGAAAAGTGAACTTGGTGGACCATGTGAATACTGGACCTGGTGGACCATGTGAATAATGGAACTGGTGGACCTGGTAGACCATGTGGACCATGTGAATACTAGACCTGGTGGATCTCGTGGACCTGGTGGACCATGTGAATACTGGACCTGGTGGACCTGGTGGACCATGTGAAGACTGGATCTGGTGGGCCATATTAATACTGAACTTGGTGGACCATGTGAATACTGGACCTGGTGGGCCATCTGAACGCTGGACTTGGTGGACCATTTGAATACTGGACTTGGTGGACCATGTGAAGACTGGACTTGGTGGACCATATGAAGACTGGACCTGTGGACTACGCAAAAGAGAGATCCTTACGTGATCCAATGGATTGAAAATCAGGTACAACTAATGTTATGGGGAATGTGTTAAAAGCACAGCGAGGCATGCAATCATTTCTGGTCATCCCTTGCATCCGGGTCAAGTCCTAAGTAAGGACGAGAGAGTGAGGCGGACGAATTGCGCAACTCTCACTCAGTTTATAATCAAAGTAATGCTTACGTCGTGGCTATTGCCTCCAGGTGTCAACACTAACCTATTTTTTAAATCCCATTGTTTGTTTCAATGCAAGAGGAAGTGCTGTAAACACAACAAATCATGTCCGAAAGCGGACAGCAAGGAAAACCAGAATCGTCACCAATCCATCCGGGATCCCCAAAAAACAGGTGTGTCCTACGTACGGGAAGGCTTTCCATATACAAATAGGACTGGCAAACCACCTGTGTACTCACCATCGAAGGTAGCCTTTTTTCATCTCACCATCGAAGGTAGCCTTGTTCATCTCACCATCGAAGGTAGCCTTGTTAATCTCACCATCGAAGGTAGCCTTGTTCATCTCCGCATACGAAGGACGAACAACAACACTTATACCATTATAAACAAAAGATCTCATTAAATATAACTCTCCACAACGTAAGGAACTTTGTTATTGATGATTGCAAAGGCGTTGAGACATACATACATATACATACAAACACACACACACACACACACACACACTCACACACACACATATATATATTTCATATCCCATTTAAAACAAACAAACAACAACAACAAAACAAAACAGTTTAATGAAAACTTCATCAAACTTGTGGTAAATTTCTTGATATCGTCTCTGGAGCTGAGAATCAACGATGGCATGTCATCACAAACAGTTGGTGGAAACATTAGATGAAAAAGGACAGGAAAGGGCCGGAGACAGTCACTCGATTTGTACAACAACAAGGTTAAAAAAAATATCAGGGGCCTAGCAAAGGTTATTCCCCCCTTTACCCCTCAACGAAAACAACGCTGCATTTAACGGAAGATTCCTTTTTAAAAAAATGATAAAAAAATGTGTTTTCAAGTTCGGACCATCTCTTCCAACGCACCTTGTCAAAGCTAGTGCCAATAAATAATATCCGCATTGTCACCCATATTTTAATTATCTTCTTTTACACACTATCCAACTGTCATAAACATCAGGAACAGAGGATTGACAGTGGGAAATCCCGTAATGATTCAGGAACTGGGTCAGGTCTACAGTCAGACCAGGGCATTGCGTGGATCGTGCCGACATGTCGGGTGACAAGTCCAAGTTCTAAATGTTAAAAGACTTGATTGAATAAAAAAATAATGTGTCGGAAAAAATGTGTTTTCCTCCTGTTTTAGAGAGAAAACATTTATTTCCACTGTAGGGTGCGTGATGTATGCATACACATTTATAGAATGAACAAGTATTATGTAACTGACAAAGAAATATATATATATATATATATATATATACCTGGGGGTGGGAAACCTACGGCCCACGGGCCACATGCCTTCCAATGACACGTTTACGGCAATGTAAATTAAGTTATATTTTTATCTAAGTCTTGCAGATCCGCTTACAAAATTCCCATCGATGTTATCTTTGCGCTTCAATTCTGGGAACTCAAACGTGGGTCCTTTAAAGAATTGTGACATTTCAAAAAAAATAAAAAAATCGATATCATTGATAGGACCTGAGCAAGAGCATCTCAAACTTCCAGGTGTGACAGAATTATCCAACATTGTAGCTGGGATCGGTCCCCCAAATCTATTGATATAATTATTTTCGATCTTCTTAAATTGGCAAATTCTTGCTGACGAAGCCTGGGAAAGGGGGGGGGGGTTGATCGATGTCAGCCAGAATCCACCGATTTTAGCAAAACGAATCTTAGCTTTGAATTTTGCTTTTTCTCAGCGCATCCAAAGTTGTTTTTTATGACTTGATTTTTAAATTGCTTCTTATGCAAATTATAATTTATAATGTTTTCGATCTTCTTAAATTGGCAAATTCTTGCTGACGAAGCCTGGGAAAGGGGGGGGGGGGTTGATCGATGTCAGCCAGAATCCACCGATTTTAGCAAAACGAATCTTAGCTTTGAATTTTGCTTTTTCTCAGCGCATCCAAAGTTGTTTTTTATGACCTGATTTTTAAATTGCTTCTTATGCAAATTATAATTTATAATGTCGTACATGTAAGACAAAATGAATTGAATGTCAAGACAGTTTTCACAACATGTAACAAAGAAACGAAATCTCTTATATACTAAAAAAAAAGATAAATTACTTGAACTTTGTTATTAGAACTAGTGCTGCTTTCTCCGCATATATAATTATTGAGGAAAACATGTTGAAAAGCCCGCTTCAGACACTTGTCCCCTTGTCTACCAACACTTTGTATTCCTGACCAGAATTTAGTCCGAAATCCATTGGTGGCATTTTGTTCAAGATATCTTTAATTTTTTTCAGCAATTTAGGATTAAGACTCAACATTTTTAGAGCGGGCACGTTTATACAACCTATGGGTACTTGCATTTAAAACTTAAGGGAAATTTTTTTTCTTTTTTTTTTTGAATGATGTCCAAATCTTCTCTGTCAATGCTACGAATTCATCCATGTGCGTGCATTTGTTCAAATACATGCCACGTTGATCAGCATCATTATCAATCGAGTTAAAACTCCAAGATGATGATGTTTTTGTCACAAGCATAGAATATGAAGCTGAAATACTCAGTCAGTTTTATCGTCCAAAATGTGTTTGACAAAATCCATCAGATTGGCCCTTTTTTGTTTTTTTTGTTTTTTTTGTTAACCAGCATTAATTTTTCTTTCGGCGTTGTTTATTTTGTTAACCAGCATGACATTTTCTTTCAACGTTGTTTTTTTTGTTAACCAGCATGAAATTTTCTTTCAACGTTGTTTTTTTTGTTAACCAGCATGAACTTTTCTTTCGACTTTGTTTTTTTACGCAGAAAGACTTGAGCCTTCAAAGGTGTCTAGGGACTGTTTCTTTGATACTATCAATCATCGCCTCAGGTTTTCAAAATTTAAAATATTTATTTGGAAACGTTAAAGCAGCGGAATGACATACCTCTTAGCAAACAGGTGAGTAGATCGGGTAGTTGGCGTAGGAAAGGGGGACAAAGATTTTTGCTTCCGAAAAAAACCTCCCCGTGCCCTTCCTTTCGTGGCAAGTAGAGGTTAACATCAATTCTCATATACTCTGGTTGCTAGTACCTTCCTGATTAGGTTTTATAGTAGAGCTAGTTAATTTTTAGATCATTGAATTATTACGAAATGATGTGTCCACGTTGTGGTCACTGAGTCGACCAATTGCACGCATCTTGGGGGATAGTTTAATGTAATTATATTGATATTCATCTTATCTTATCAAATGTCGGCCAAAGTTTAAAATAATTTTCTCCACAATACACATTTCAAAGTCAAATTAATGACATTTTTTGGGGGGTACTTTAGTGGCTCTGTAGTGACTAACTTTAAAAAAAAAGGATAATTTCTATGAACTCCCCGAACTTAGTAGCAAACCAATTTTGTTATGGGTTGTGATATCATCCCAACGTTACTAGGGGACCTCTGTTATCTTGGTGGGAAATATTTCACTGTGTAGTGACTTACAAGAACTCAACCAAGACACATTCTTGTTACCTTGTAATGAGGTCAAAGTTCGGTGTGGAATGGGGGTGTCATGATAAGTTTCTTAACAGAAGGTGACGTATCTGAACAGCGACATTTAGTGCTACACCCATTTTTGTCTTGATAAGGTTGATTTCTTTCGCACGGTACAATAGAAGAAATGGGGTTGAACTCGCAGGTATGTTGTGCTGCACGGAAACACTTTCAAATGTGAACATTTCGGAGATGTGGTTGTTGTTTTACAAGAGCCCATGGCACTTGTGGTTGATCTCGTGTCTGGTAAAATATGGTGCTGGTGATGTGAGTGGTTTCCGTATACGATTACGCTACACCAACGATTCTAGGCAATCTGTTGCTTTTCACAACGTGTCTTCGGTAAGTAATGTCGAAACGGTTCGGATCCTTGGAAAGGGAAGCACTTTACTTGGGCACCAGCAGTGGACATTCTCAACCCCTCTGTATCGTAGCAGACCAAGGTTAACTCAAAGAAAAATTGTTTCTCGGAGCGTCGATATTTTAAAACGATCCACCCAAACTCCGGAAAAGACAGCTAAGGTGTCATGGCCGCGATCGGTACGTCACAGGCGTTTTAATAATGTACGTCACAAACGGAGCGGCGGATCGATCATTAAAAAACACTATAACACAAATGTGGGTGTTGCAACAATCGAAAAAGGAGTCGCCCACGAACAAAGTCAAAAACGTAAAGGCCGAGATTCTGAAACAGGCGCGACGGACAAAATGGAAGAAGGAATCGAGGACTCACACAAACTAAAGAATAAAGGCCAAGATTTTGACGAAGCTTCAGCTGATACAATGCAACGGGCTGCGTCAAACTCTGGGTCAAAAGAAGTTTCTCAACGCTTGGCGGGGAAATCAGACGCTTCAAATGCAACCTTACGATTTGGAGGCGACAACGGCAGTCCGTGCAATGTTGTAGAAACTAGTCTCGGTTCAATGATTAACTGCACATATCGTGGTCTAGATCACATAGAGCCGAATTGGTTTCCGGAGAACGCGTCGGTCGTGTTGCTTGATCAAAATGCCCTGGCCACAATTCCGAACGGAACTTTTGAGCACTTGAGTAGACTAATTATTCTAAGTGTTACAAATAATCAATTGAAGTATCTTGAAGGGGGGAGTTTTCTTGGACTTGGTCATCTTGAAGTTTTGAACTTGGAAAATAACGAACTGGACATGACATCCGATGTTTATCCCCCGTCGGTCTTCGCCCCGTTGGTAAGTTTAAAAGAGTTGCGACTTCTTCAAGAGATTTCAATCGGTCAACATGCTTATCCAGAAGGGTTTTTCAAATTTCTCCAGAATCTAACCGTTTTGTCTATTAATACGGTAGGGGGAGCGTTGTTCTTCGATTCTGAATTCAAGAGTATGAAAGACCTGAAACAACTGGAGATAACCGGCAACGTTCATTTCATGGTCAATTCAAGTTTCGAGAACGTCAGTCAGTTGAAAACTCTAAAAATGGATGCATTTCAAAACGTTCAAAGGGTCTCTTCCGGCCTGTTTGAACCATTGACGCAGTTGGACGTGCTTGACCTGTCTTTTATACAATTGGGCTTGAAGGAAACTCTCGAGCTGTTGGCTCCCTTCGAAGGCCGGAACATGTCAATGATCTCCCTTGACGCCGTCAACCGTTTTTCCCACGAGAGCTACACAAGCATCCTGAGCAGGGACGGAATCCTGGACGCCGAGAAAATGAAACATGTGGTGAAAATTTGTGTGCGCGAGATAAGATTGTCCAGGAATAAAATTTTTGTTGTTGAAGAAAGTGCTTTTCAAGATCGCTATGTTTTGAATAAGTGCTTGAGAAGTTTTGAAATCACAGACAACCCGATTGTAGGCACTAGCACGGCTCTGCTGAGCATTCTTCAGCTTCAGAGTCTAACGTCTTTCACTATAACTGGACCAATACGAAATTGTTCAAATATACACAGGATGTTAGGCGGTTATGCCACGTTCAACGGAATGCTTGCTTCGGGACAAACTTTTGATTCGGTTGGACCCACGATCAAAAAAGACTTGTCGGCAAGAGAGTCTTCCTTTGCCCACAGTTACCGGAATGGACTCGGAAATGTTCTAACGTCAAAAAATAGAAAAAGAATTTCCCTAAACATCGGTCCAAGTAATAGCGCCGTCTTGTTCAGCGGAGCTCATTCGATTAAAGATGAAAGTAACTTTATCCGCGTGTCAAGCTCTCTGAAGCATCTGGCTATGCAAAGCCTCATAGAATCAGGGTACTTTTCTGACAACTACACAATACGCGGGGCCGAGGGTATCACAGAATTGGACCTCTCGAACAACAACTTCCAAAGTTTTAGTGGCACGATTTCCGGATTCACTGGTCTGAAAACGTTGTTTCTATCCGGGAATGACCTTTGTGATTTGTCCGAATCATTTTTCGACACGTTTCCAAATTTAGAAAATTTAGATCTCTCCAGCTGCAACTTGCAGACCCCGTTCTTGGCAGGATCCGGGGGTAGACTATTTAAAGTTCTTAAACATCTGAGACTGCTTGACCTTTCCTTAAATTTACTCAGCCTTCTAGGAAAAGACATTTTTTCTTGGAACCCTGCGATGGAGGGTGTATTTCTTTCTAAGAACAGATTTCGAGAAATTCCGTTCGATTTAAACAACACCCCGAATCTGGAAGTACTGGACATGAGAGAAAACTCCTTAACGACACTGTCGAACGATATCTTAGTTGAATTGGACGCATTGAGTCTCAGACCAAACTCGTTTCAGCTGTACCTGTCTGGAAATATTTTCTCATGTAGCTGTGAGAATCTTCAGTTCTTGCAATGGATCTTCTCTACGAATGTCGTCCTTGACAAGGATAGAAACTTTACGTGCATGGACAGTGCAGGTGTTTTGACACACACATCCGCTTTTGTTGATCTTGAAGGAGTTTGGAGGACGTGTCGAGGGGAATTTTTCTTCTCGGTGGCTCTTGTTCTGTTTTGTGTAATATGTATCGGGTTCTTAACTGTGTTTGTCTTGATGAGAAATAAACTCTACATAACGTCAACGCTTCTCAAACTGTTGGGTGGAATTAAAATCAAGACCCTATCCGACTATAACATTGGAGTGTTTATCGGTTACGCTGATAAAGACTATAGGTTTCCCTGCTCAGACCTCAGAGTCTACATCGAAGAGGGCCTCGGGTTATCGACCTACATCCTCGACCGTGACCTCAGCCTCTCGTGCGACACAGCCTCCGGCATTTCGCACGCCATCAGCTGCAGCTGGAGAACCGTTCTTGTAATTACTGAGCAATTTCTCGTCGAGGACTCGTGGGCCATGTTTACGCTGAGATCAGCGCTGTACTCTCAGACGGCAGACAACCCCGAGCGGGTGGTAGTCTTAGTTGAGCAGCGACTCCACCATCTCTTGCCCACTGAGGTTATGAGCTCTATCCCTGAGGACAACATTATATGCGTATCGCGTTGGAGCCTGGATTATGAGCTGAAGGAAAAACTAAGGACACGCATTGTAAGGGACTGACGATACAGTGTGACACCAGACACTTGGCTTAGCCTGTTGGCTCACTGATGGGCTGCTTTGTGTTTTTTAATGTTTGTTTATTACTTAACTGATCTTTTGATGGCTTAACATTTTTGGATGACACTCTGTTTTTTTAAGATGGTGGATAAGTTGCATTGTGAAATAATGTGTCCCGTGTTTGGTTTTTATTAGGATTTATTGAATTATATTATTGTATGGATTTGTTGGTTATTTGTATTGATTGTTGGGTTATTTGGATTGAATAGTTGGTGGTTTTGATTGATTGTGGTTGTTCTTTTGTCAGAAAGTCACCTGATTCATTAATTCATTGCTGTTTTCTGCCAATTGTTTGAAATATTGGTCATTTTGTTTACATGGTCAAATAAATGAGAACTATTTTACTAAATGTCTTTCAAAAAGAAAAATTGTACGGTATTTATTTCAATATTGACTATTAATATTATTTCTTGCATTAAAAAGAAACAATATAAAAATCCTTATGAACACTATTAAAATAAAAAAAATGTTTGTTAAAATGTTTACATCCCGGAGAAATTTTTCATTAAAATTATTGACGAATAAATCTGTAGTCATCTTTCATTCATTGATTACTTCCATGTTGTAATCGAAAAAAAAATCATTTTTTAAAACTATTTGAAATCAGAAATTTTGAACCGATATCAAATGTTTAGAAGTAAAAAATTAAAAAAATTAAATAACCTGGAAAAAAAAAAAAAAAAAAAAAATAAATAAACGACCACAAAATTAACTTTGTTTTAATTTTAAATAAATTTGTGATATCCCCATCTTGTTAATACGTTTACTATATGTAAGATTTTTTTTGAGCTGCATATGCCGCTAAATGTGCAAAAAATTGCAATGAAATACTTTTGAAGGCCATGTATGTGGACATAGCGTTTGTCTAGGTGTGGGTACAACTTTCAACTGTTTTTTTTATCCACCACGCATACCACTCTTGCTGTTGAATTGCAAATTATGAACGCAGACTTAAATATAATTGGTACCCATCACAATTACATGTTTTATCGTTGGAACTATCACAACCAATGAAGTCTTACTTTAAAGCAAGAAAAATGTGATAACGGGATATCCTGCAATAAAATTCACATGTGTGATTTTAAATCTCAAACTTTGCACAAAGTTGTTAATTAGTTTTTAGTTTTATTTTTACAAATTGAATAATTAAAAAATATGTTTATTAAGAAAAATTAGGCAGATCAGACAATGCTTAATAGATCAATAATTTTAGAAAGAAAAATAACGAATTCAGAAAGTTAATTTTTTCAAAAGAATGACTTACAAGTCTAATACACAGGTGGCACACGCTACATATATTTAAGCCAACCTAATGACATGTATGCACTATGTTTGTTGTTGTTGAAAGTATGAACAAATATCTTAACTCCGTGCACAAAACTTGATTTTAAGGGAGTCCAGGGTGACTTCTAGGTTAATTAAATTAATGTTTAATGGCATACCCAATTAGATGGATCTGCTCTATTGTGTTAGCCTGGGACATAAAAATGCGAGAGTTTTTCCCTCTATTGAATCTATGAGTGAGAATGACATAGTGGGGAAAAAAATCCAAAATCAATCTAGAATAAGGTAGAAGCTTAAAATTAATTTTAAATAGTATATTCACCGATGCTGAGGAAATTCATACGAAAGTATACTAACCTATAAAAGTTAAGTACAGCTTCCATAAACATTTAGATCTCATTGCCATATTCGTAAACTGTAAACCTACTTAGAACAATACAGAACTTGTTGGAACGTTCCCTTTGTGTGGTCATTATTTCATTACTAAAAACTGTAAAACAGAATGTTGTAACTCCAAACGATTTCCAACAAAAATAAGGGCCCCTTTGGGGACCAGTTCAATCAGATGCTGTTTACATTATTACGAAGACAGGGTCCGTAAATAGCTCATCTACTAAGTAGACAAGTTAAATTTAAAATTTTAAAAGATGTCCCATTAAAATAAGTTGAACAAAAATTTAAAAAATGATATAGCGCACATAACGAAGATAAAATTAGTATTCCAGTAATATTGTCAATATTAGGAGTTAACAAAATAAACAACTTCAAGTTTATTATTTTTTTTCTATCAATGATTTCAAATACAATTGTACCAAGTTTAGTGTGGAACTATCAGTTATTTTTTTTAAAGATTAAACAAGCTCATATAAGACGACACGAAATTTGGGCCCACAAAACTCAAATTTAAAAAGAAAAGACATACACTTAATTAAAATCACCATTTACATATTGATGAACTCCTGTATGACGTTTCATGTATTTTAAGAGTTCAGTGTCTTGATCAATATTTGACTGTAACACCACCATGGCTTTATCTGATGTCAGTGACAAATCTAAACAGAAATTTAATGTGAGTGAGATGAAAGACGATAATAATGCATGTACAACGTGTAAATGATTTCATTAGAAAAGGGAATCCACTATGGACTGAAATTTCAGATATTGCTATGCTCACAAAATGCAGCCAACCCATTGAGTGACGTAGTTTTACCGTCTGCTGATCTGCGACTAGATCACACTCTTCCCCTTTACCGCTCACATCTACTATATGACATTGTTTATACAAATTAATACAAGAACCCCGCGGACTGTAAAACCCCGTGTGACGCCAACGCACTCATTATGGGAACCCCTGATCTATGCGATATTTCTAATCTAATGTTGAGCCACTCCCCCCCCCCCCCCCCCCCCCCCCCCCCCCCCCCCCCCTAATTAATACAAGAACCCCGCGGACTGTAAAACCCCGTGTGACGCCAACGCACTCATTATGGGAACCCCTGATCTATGCGATATTTCTAATCTAATGGTGAGCCACTCCCCCCCCCCCACCCTTATCACATCACGCTATGAACTGTAGTTTCCTAAAAAGGTCGAACAACCCTTACACAGGGGTCGCCTAAGACCATTGGAAAACACATATGCGTGAAGTACGAACGAAAATTTATGGTTTTATCGTTGGGGGTCACCACAACACCAGGAAGGGTTTAAAAGGGTCGCGGCATTAAGGAATGTTGGCAACCACTGCTTTAATACATGTTTTGGAAGCAAACAAATGAGTATATTAAAAATAACTTACCGTTCCTCTCAGCGAATTAAAAACAATATATTTTTATTATATTAATTATATTTTACGTACTTATTTTATGATTTTTAAAATTACTGCTATTGTTGCAATGAAATTATGACCAAACTTTCCACGAACCACCATCCATAGTTTAGGAGGAATTTGCGTGTTAGAGTAGTTGCGATTCATTATTTGGTTTTCTTTTGATCAATAGACCAACAAACAGTCGCTCTGAGCTTTGTGGAGTAGAGCAGCGGTCTTCCGGATTGTAGGTTTGTGTTGTGTCAACGTCTGGTAAGACTTTGCCACCTTTAGTTTGAGATAATCGACTTTCAAAATATGTTAACCCTAGCACTAAAAAGAATGAGCGAAGGGAATGCTTTTTAGATGCCACAATTCACTCGGTGCCCCCCACCCCCTATTTAAAGTTATAATCTCAAATTAACTTTTTGTTGTTTTTTTTACATTTGTCATCCCACATTTTTTTTTGGGGGGGGGGGGGAAGGGGGGTGGTGGGGGATTGTTTATGGCATCGAAGAGAAACTAAAGAAATTTCACGCAAATAATTTTTTTAAAGACGTGAACGTCTCCTTAGCTTTAGGATCGGAATATGAAGATTCCACAAAAATTCTTGTAATAGAGCTGAGTCATAACTAGTTGATTTATTAAGAGTAATAATGAAATAAAAAATAACGGCCTGAGATATAGAGTTGCATTATATCTGTCTCAAATCGGCTTCGTGTTTCTTTTCCAAGATGGTTGTGTCAATGCGCATGGGCTAACTCTCTCACTAAGTGCTTCCAGAATCTTTTCGAAGCTTGAACTAATATATGTGTATTGTCTGAAGATCGTTTGGCTGGTTGAGCTCCACAGAGAGAAATATGGCAGATACATTTTAAATGACCAAAATATTTCAGGATTTTGTGTCATTTCTTTCTCTAAATAACCCTCTATGATAAATCTTTAAAAAAACAAAAAAAAACTCTCCCTTCTCTCCTCCCCCGTAGACAGCGACGAGGCCGTTACAGGCAGTTCCGGCTCATAACAGCAAGAGCACAATACAGGAACTGCTAATTCCTGCCTATGACAATAAGGGACTGGAAAAAGCTCCCCGAAAGGAACAGTTGAGGTGACAACACTTGAAACATTCGCGTCTATTGCCTCCTGCCTTCCAAAACCCAGTTCCTGATACCCTCGATGAGTGGTCGTCCTTGCCACCAGTGAAATATTTTCTCTAATAACAGGCACAGAAACATCGCGATTACCCTTTACATCAGCGGTTCTCAACCTGTAATGAGTGGTCGTCCTTGCCACCAGTGAAATAGTTTCTCTAATAACAGGCACAGAAACATCGCGATTACCCTTTACATCAGCGGTTCTCAACCTGTAATGAGTGGTCGTCCTTGCCACCAGTGAAATAGTTTTTTCTAATGACAGGCACAGAAACATCGCGATTACCCTTTACATAAGCGGTTCTCAACCTGTCGGCCGCTACCCCTTTGGGGGTCGAACGACACTTCACGGGGGAAATCACATGCACTCTACAGCTATGAAGTAGCAACCAACATAATATTGCATAATATTGTGGTTGGGGGTCACCATCATATGAGGAACTGTATTAAAGAGTCGCGGCATTAGGAAGGTTGAGAACCACTGCGCTACATAAATAGTAGCCAGAATGTTCAATGCATTGATCGTGGGTCCTCAAGATGTAGAAGAAGAAGAAATTGAATCAATTCGAAGTTACATGACTTCGTGTTTCAACAGTAATTTGCTGAAGCAAGAAAACCAAGTTAATCTTGAAATCAACTGTTTAATTAAAAGAAAAAATATATATTAACGCTTTTACACTCATGCCAGTTTAAGAAATTGAGTTTACTTTGAGTTAGACTAAGGTACTTGTATGCTACAATTACACCTTACAATCATTCTGCCTTATACTTCAAAGGTAAGAAAAAACAAACATTCAGTACCTTAGAAAATGGCCAAAATAATAAAAATATAGATGACTGATTTATAATTAAGAGGTCGCATTTTTTTTTTGTCTCGCCCAAAGCAGAGCAATTTGTGACACCAACACCGAACATTTTAATAACTAGACCCTGTGGTCGGTTACCGTGTTTAGCGCGTTTTGGCATCATGTAAAATTAGTGATAACATACCTGGGTCAATTGGGTGCTGTGTGACCGACTGGTCTAAACTGAGTCAAGCTGAATTTTTACAATCTTTCACTGACTTAATTGCTCATATAATTAATATTTGCAAATCAATCATTCCCCTTTGTTTTTATACGCCTTGTAAATTTACAGAGTAACTGTATCCAATGAAAAAATGTTAAAATATTGAACACTCAGAGCTCTAATTAAATTGTTGCAAAAATGCCGGTGAAGAATTTCAAGGAATCTAATAAGTTCGAACATAGATAACAAGAATTTACTGCTTAACTTCCTTGAATCGTTTTTTAAATTTTGTTAATCAATGAGCTCATGAAAAGGAGATTTTGTAATTTACTTTACGTAATATAACTTTTACTTATCAATGTATAATAAGCTATAAACTTTTTTTGTATACTTAAGTGCCCACTATCAATTCGTTGATCATTTTAGCTCCTGGTTTGAATACAGAGTTTGCCTTCTCTTAGATTAGTTGCTATCCAAGGATCCTATCCACCCGGGGTGCATGGGATGTTGGCTTTAGTGGGGAACACCAGCTATTTGTATTGAGTCAGTTCAGACCACTCGAAAGACATATTTCGGATGAATAAACTTCTTATATATTAACTTTTATAAATTTGTAATAATTGAAATCAATAATTTGTTAAAAGATTTTTTAAAAAAATAATTGATTTCCGGCATTTCCTACGTCATCAACTGCAGTTGGAGAACCGTTTTGGTAAGTGCAGAGCAATTTCTCGTTGAGGATTCGTGGACCATGTTTACGCTGAGGTCAGCGCTGCACTCTCAGACGGCAGACAACCCCGAGCGGGTGGTAGTCTTAGTTGAGCAGGTACTGCACCATCTCTTGCCCATTGAGGTTATGAGCTCTATCCCTGAGGACAACATTATATGCGTATCGCGTTGAAGCCTGGATTATGAGCTGAAGGAAAAACTGGGAACACGAATTGTTGAAGGTTGACGTTACAGTGTGTTATCAGACACTTGGGTAGCCAGCCGGTCGACTGAACGAGTGTTTGGAATATTTTTTGTCGTTTTCTTTATGAACTAACTGATTGGTAGTTTGAATTTTTGGATGACATGTACTTTTTGTTTAATGGATACAGTTCACACGTTGATGCTATGTTATTCGTAAAGATAGTATTTTAGATGCTGAGACTTCGCAAGTAAGGATGGAAAGTAATAAATATATCTTTCGTTACTATCCGGTAATACATTTACCGGAGCTAAGTTATACACGTAACGGTAATACAGTTACCGGAGCTAAGTTATACACGTAACGGTAATACAGTTACCGGAGCTAAGTTATACACGTAATGCTAAATAAGCTTATCAGTTTAAATACGCTCGGATTATTAAAAACTATGACTGGGATTTTTTGTTAATTTTCGGAAATCGAATCAATTGAAATATGTTAAAATAAAAAAAATGCATTAGCTTATATTTAAGTATATGTAATTTTTCATATGTAAGTATTATTAGTACGAAATATACTCAATAAAACATTTAAAAATTTGTATTTTATCTGAATGTGATATACCTAAGAAGGCCTACTTGAGTGACGTCGCTTCAGTCATGCCCATATATCACAACCCACAAAGGAATGGAGACTTTAATATTAGTAAACAGATGTCACAGATATGAGATAATGAATACAAGGGAGTTAAGTAATGTAAGAATTATTACTTATGAATTTATAGAGTATTGGGACTTGGTAAAAACGAACAAATCCGAGAAGAGCAAAGATGGAAACGAAATGGTGACAGCTTTTACGTCAATATTTATGTAAGAAGATTTGGTCAAAGCGTGATAACATTTATCAATTAAAGAAGTTGCCAAATGAGTTGGGAAGCTACATCACAAATATTTTATGAATTTAGTATGTCCCGCTTGAGATGTGGAACTGTTTCATATTGATCATTGAATTATTTTGATCGTGCATTAATTGTGTAATAAAGTCATAGTAGTTCATTTGATCCACTTAGCCTCTGTTATGTTATAAGTTATTATTCATAACCAGATCGTGGTTGTGACAATAGATAATGTCAAATGGAGATGTGAAAACAGAGAAAATGCGAAATTCTTCGTAAATAAGGCCTTGCGAGGATAACGTGTTGGCGCATGCGTACGAGGCTACACAATTAGTTACAATTTAACAGTTGTAATATAAATATTTCTTGATTATAAATTTCAAGTGCGAAAGACAGAGAGTCGGTATATTTTTATATGGGTAAAATATCCCAAAACCTAATCCTTTTATACACATAAAAATTGAAAAAAAAAGCCATATTTTTGTACCTTTAAAGTTTGGACGTGAACAAAAAATTGGTTACATGTTTCTTTCAACATATGAGCATGTATTTTCTTCTGCGTCTATACATTAAGGCCCACGATCAATTTATTGATCATTTCGGCTCCTATGCATGTAGATGGGATTTGCAATGTTGCTGAGCCTGGTGTTGATGAGGATATTTCACTGGTTGCAAGGGGCACTTTCTGAGGGTATCGTGCACTGGGGGTTGGAAGGCCTGAGGCAATAGACGCAAATGTGTCAAATGTTGTCGCCTCAACTTTTCCTTTTGAAACTTGTTCCAGTCCCTGATTGTTTCCATTTTGTGAAAAATAAAGTTTATGTGAAAAATGGCTGAAAATGTTTATAAGATTTATGTTGGTTATAAATTAAACCCCAACAACTTCAAGACTGTTACAGACGTGAAGATAAGTCAAAAGATTGTATTTTTCTTTCGATTCAAGATAATGTGTTTTACTATTTTCCGATGATATATTAGAAAACCGAGGGTTGAGCTAAATTTTTAATGACGATACCATTATTTCAAATTTCGTTAATGTTAAAGTCATTTAAAATAGTTTATAAGTTATTTGTTGTAAATTTAAAGACATTATTTTACTAAAAAACTGTCTAACTTTTTTTTGTAACTTAGTGGCATGAAAAGGGATTGGGTAGGCATATACTATATAGCAAATTAACATTTCTAAAAACTAATTAATGGTACAAACATAAATATCAACAAAAAAGGTATTTCTTTTAAAACAAAAAAATGTCTGATTAACTATTTAAAAATTTTATCGTTAGATGTTGGTACTTCGCAATAGTAGGTAGAAAGTCTCCCAAAAAGCCTTCCTTCATTATTATCCCAGTAACTTCGGGTCATATCTTCCAGTAACTAACATTTTCTTACTTCTGATTACGTTTGATGAACGACCAACATCTCATTACGTCTTCCGTCAAAATCTTATTGTCATTTACAATTAGCCCCTGCCACCACCCAGTCAAATCTTTCACGCATGACCCACCACACTTTCCTCCACCCTCCAATGCTTCCAAGTTTGATACCCCCCCCCCCACAATTTTATCCCCGGTTGGTGTTTTCTGCCCTAGCTCACACCATGCGTATGTAGATAAACTTGCAGAGATGAGCCACGGTCCACATATATAATGTCCAATGCTACGGTCCAGTTTCCCGTCGTCTCCTTCCACTAGGGGGTTGGGGGGGGATCAGTACCCATCTCCCATTTGTCATCCGGGGACTTGTATTTTTAGGCTTGAAAGTAAAAGATGAAGCAGATTAAAAACGCAGTTGAAAGAAGGACAGCTGAAAGGATAATGGCTAGTCGAAAGGACAATCGAAAGGACTTCTGGTCTGAATTTCTTCTCCAGCATACCAGACTAAATAAGAAATTAAAAATAATGATTTTAAAATAAAAAATAAAGAAAATAGAAAGGCTTACGGGTTTGAAGATCTCGATTCAGCTCTTTGCTGAGAAACGACAGCGCGCCTTGTTAGAAACGAAAGTTAAAGTTGTTAAAAACCAAACCGTTTGTGGCGGATAACACGCTGTCCAGAGGTTGGACCCCCTTCGTTACGGCCACAGAACAACTTCAGAGTCTAGAACTCCGTTACTGTATCATAGCCCTTACAAGGCTGACGTGTAGCAAACTCGTAGACAATCCACAATAAATAAATAAATAACGAGACAGTTTAAAATAATCCGCATTCTTAATATCTTTATTTACTGGCTTGAAACATAATCCACAACAATGACCAACCATTAATATTTGGCGTTCACAATAGAAATAAAGAATCTTTTTGTCATTAATACAAAGTTGCACTCTGCTTAGCAAAAAAAAAAATAAAAATGAATAAATAAATCACTCCTACATCCACAGCAATGATCATTGTCTCACACAAACGTAATTACGCACCTATTTTTTTAATCCCAACGTGTTTTTTGTTTCAAAGCACTGCCACGGTGGTCATACGTGGCTGAGAAGAATTCTTGGGATGTAAGGGAATAAAATAATGGGAAAAAAAACCCACTATTGTTAACTCACGAACCATCAAAACCAGATACAGATCAAAATCACGCGATCTGACCATGACGCCGTGCGTACCACATTATTCTGTGGTGCGTACTATCAAGGTAAAATAATGTAAGAATGGTTAATATAAAATTTTTCACAACAAAAAGTGAAAATAGTGAAAGATGGAAATTTAGTACCACTAATAAGAGTGTATATATTTGATTGATTCTATGTAGTGACATTGTGTGAAAAATCTGAATTAGTTTGTTTTCATCCTTTATGCTCGCTGATGTTATTGCAAGTAATTAGAGCGGTGATCGATATATCCCCTGCATCATCATGGGATGAGATAAATGATAACTTATTTTGTTGAACGTCACGAAGATGTTCACCGAACCTGTCATATTGTCTAATTCCTGTCTCACCTATATAACATGAGTGACATCTTCGGCAATCAATCACATACATCACAAGTTGATTGATTCACGTTAAGCCCTCTTTGATGGTAAAGGCCTCTGGATCAGTTCTTCCTTTTTTGAAATTGTGAGCGAGCTACCAGGCTTCACGGTTGATTGAGCCTGGATGTGACCCGTAGCGGGAAGTTAAGTGACGAATCAAAGGTTACATCATATCAATGGTTACCTACTATGCCATTATGTCAAACACAATTAAGAAATTCCGATAAGGTATTGTAACTCTATAACTGAAATGCCAGACAGAAAGACAAACATAAAGCAAAAAGAGGGACACACCCATGAACCCTCCTTCTGATGCTCCATCATAACTCATCCTCACAGCCTGAACACTAGGAAAGTTCCTTAAAAGTTGGGTGATTAAAGTAGTTCTTTGTTTATATGGTCGTTTTAATCACATTCGAAATATAACGGCGTCATGATGCTGAAAGGATAACAATTGTAAAACTTAATTGTGGCTTCTTATGGTCTGATAAAGTTAACACACGAGCCGAGATTTATTACATTACCTATTTCTGATAAGCCTAAGATTTTACATTCATTAAAAAATGTGTGGGATCAAACCTTTATTTAATTTTTTTTTACATTCTGGCCACTGGCTACCAATTGTTCTCTAAGTCATAAGATACGTTGCTACTCACTTTCTGAAATACACATTAAATAAGATTGGATGTGAATAGTTCATATGATTAGAAGTGCAACATGGCTTTATAGCATCTTATCTAAGAATGCATAGAGTAATTAAGTAGACCACAGTTTAAAAGTGTGAACAAATGTTACCTTGGACTTCTTAGTCTACAGGTAAAATCAACTTCACAGGTGTGTTTACGTGTAACAATTCTGATTCTAGTTTCCCATTTTCACACTAATTTGATCCTTAAACATTTTGAAGTCATGGAAAAAAAATGATTTTTGAAGAAAAAAATTACTTTAAAAAATTTAAAAATCAATGTTATTGATTAGTTTTAGATGAGCTTGCCTATCAAAGAGATTTTTGATAGGTTTAAAGTAAATAACAACATCTTTAAAAAAATAATTGGAAATGCCTTTGTAAGTTTCAATTTTTTAAAGAATTGTAAGAATGTTATTTTTCGAGGCATCGGCTCAAGGCCTCACGCCTTAGGCTAGGCGTTTAATGTTAGATGTCTTATGTCAGGCATCGTATGTTAGTCGTCTTATTTTAGACGTCTTATGCTAGACGCCTTGTTCTAGACGTCTTGTGTTAGAAGTCCTTATTCTAGACGTTTTTAAGTTAGATGTATTATGATAGACTTCTTATGTTAGACGCCTTATTCTAGACGTCTTATGTTAGACGTCTCATTGCTAGAAGACGTCATATGTTAGTCATCTTATTTTAGATGTCTTAAATTAGACACATTATGCTAGACATCTTATGTTAGACTTTTTATGTTAGACGACTTATGTTAGTCGTCTTAGTTTAGACTTCATGTGCTAGACGTCTTATGTTAGATGTCTTGTAAGCTCTGAGCATAAAATATACGGCTCAAGCATGACCTATAGACACTTGCTTTTAAGAACAATTGAATTCTTAAATGAATTGTTAACACTAAAGCAAACAGACCAACTACAGTATACGTATGTTTTAGCAAAGTGCCATTTCGTTTTCAAGGTGAGATAGCTGCCTTCAGAGACGGTTACGCCTTCTTTTATACGTCTTAATCTCCTCATGTTTCTTTTACCCTCGGTGGGGCGTGGATGTCGTTTATTTTGTATGCTTTTCCTGTGTAGGCTGGGGGGCCACATGTTTGTATGCCCCCCCCCCCCCGGGGGGGGCCCCATTTTTTTTTCCCCCCCCCCCCCCCTTTTTTTTTCACGAATAACTGCCTAACTGGTTATTTCGAAGCTCTGTTAAAGAAGAAATATAATCCTTCTGCACTCTGGAGATAAAACACACATCTCACCATACCCCCCAACACACACTCATTTCCTCCTTTAAAAAATTATCATAATTTGTAGAAATATTATAATGTTGTTTTTTTTCTCCTTGTTGACCGAGATCCAAGTAGGTATGTCCTTAAACGACCGAGGTCTAAGTTGGTCTATCCTCAAGCGACCGCGGTCTAAGTAGGTGTGTCCTCAAACGACCGCAGTCTAAGTAGGTGTGTCCTCAAACGACCGCGGTCTATGTAGGTGTGTCCTCAAACAACTGCGGTCTAAGTAGGTGTGTCCTCAAACGACCGCAGTCTAAGAAGTTGTGTCCTCAAAGGACCGCGGTCTATGTAGGTGTGTCCTCAAACAACCGCGGTCTAAGTAGGTGTGTCCTCAAACGCCACCACGCGTTCACTGTGTACAGCCGATGAACTAGGACGAAGTCGTAAGCTGTCAATCGATTCTTTCAACAGTTTAAAATTATCATAATTGCTTGTAAAATGGTGTACCCTAAAGTTGACAAAACAGTAAAACAACAAGTCGAAGCTCCCACCGGACAAATTGACCAAGGCGACACACGGCGCTCGGCGCGCCCACTGCAAAAACATCCACATCGATGCCGAGTTGATCTTTGTGGTTGTTATCGACACAAATCAATATTTCTTCGTGTAGACCCGGTTCAATTGGCCCGGAATATATAAACGGGGCGTATTAATTTAACAAAAATAGTCCTTAATAAATAGGAAAACACTCGACGGGGTTGATGGCTTGTTATTGGTTCAAGCTAAGACAGAATCGGTAGAGAACATAGACACACGTTATTGAAAGCACGGACACAACACAGTTCGTTGCTAGGATACTCAAGAAATTACCATAAACTTATTTCAACATAATTTTTAAAATATATATAGTTATATATTTTAATTAATGTGTTTTCTTTATGATCGTGGCTGGTTGACGCCTTTCTGCTAATAGAACTAATGTATTTGGTCTTTTCTTTCTAAAAACAATGCTTAGTGTAGCTTGCAGCAATGCGTTGACATTTACCCAAAAAACTACTTACACTAAGTGCAGGACAATTTTTACCTCAAGTAGCCCCAGTTTCATCAACTAGCGGTCCACAGACCCCCAGCAAGGTGAGTTTGAAAGAAGTGTCGTTGCGCAACTGTAACCCCAAAAAAAAAAAACTAAAATCTTATATTCCTATAGCGCTCACTGTTGGCCTCAAAGAGACAAATGAAGGAATGAAAATCATTAAAAAAAACTGATCATCTTCTCAGAACACAAGGGAAACATCTGTGCTGACCTGAAAGTAATGGCATTTCTTCAAGGATTTCACCCTTTTGATTTGGTATGCTTTTTGTCTTGCTTGTGGCATAGTCATGGTGATAGCAACCATTACAAAGTGAAAAAGTGGACTCCTAGGTCTGACTGAGCACGTTGTTCGTCGACAAAGCGCTCAAGGCGTACCGTTGGTTGAATGAAATGAAAGAACGAGGTATGTTAAACTTGAATTAATTGACACGACAGTCAGATTTGGCTAAGAGACTTCTTCAGAAAACAAGACAAATACAAGTAAGAAAAACCTTGTTCTTATATTTCATTTGCACAACTTGAATGAATTCCATCAATTATTACCAACACTTTACTTTAAACTCGGTTCAATGAAAATGTTTGATGTAGCGAAAGTTAAACTTCAACTCTGACCAATGTGGCATGACAACGACCACATCTCTCTCTCTCTCTCTCTCTCTGTTTGTATATATATATATTATATATATATATATATATATATATATATATATATATATATATACCTATATATATATCTTTATTTGGTTGTTCTTTTACTCACAACCATGTCAATTATTGTGTAATTAAAACTATATATATAAAAAACCCAACCCTAACCCATAACTCGACCACAGCGTGAACTTGTCCAGACGTCAGGGCGGCCGTTCACATCTCCCGACCCAGAAAATGTGCGGTAAAGTTCAAACTGATGAGAACAGGGACCATAATACGTTCGCGTCACACCGTCAAGACAATGGGGAGGGGGGTGGGGGGCGCACGGGTAGTTTTGTTCTGTCCGCCCCGGGGGTTTCACTGAGTAATCGATGATGAAACCCGCTTCACCCACGTCTCCGTTTTCTGGTTTACTTTGTTCTTTTTGTTCCCGTGAATTTGTGCGTGTTTGTGTTGTGTTCATGGAACGGATACTTTGAATGACTGGACGCTGTCATATCATCCCCCCACCCCGCCCCTCTCACTTACCTTACGTCTCGTCATCTGTAACAAACTCTACATTAATTTGTTTAACAGAATGGGAGGTGCTCGGCATATTTAGAATATGTCCTTGCATTCCCATTTTACAAAGATACAAAAATAAAAATAAATCCTCTTACATTGCACAAGTATGTAACATCTAAAATTTAATCTCATACAAAAATAAATGTGGTCGAAATACACGGACAAGTCAAATTTGACCTTGATGGTTATTTTGAGAGTGTACCATTGTGGTGCTGAAGCCCATTAGTGACAACCGCAGATAAGCAAATGCTTATTTACCCGTCTCGTGACGTAGAACTGTGTAGTGAGTGGAGAGGCGAGTCGACTTTGAAAGAAAAAAAAAGTGAAGAGATCCATCAAAGATGTACAGGTAATTGGTTTAGGAAACCAGATATACTTTACAAAAAAGTGGTACTTGTGCCACTGGCTGTGCATGACACTGTTCAATGTGGTACTCAGCGATGTAATATCAATACCATGATCCAGTATGAAACACAAAGTACGCACTTGGAACATGATTTTTCTCTGAAAATAAATAAGTGGTACACCTTAAAAAAAAAAAAAAAGATTGAGAACTCCTGACTAAAAATATTCACTTTTGTCACTGCAGTCAATTTGAGTCAAGTCTTTTTGTTAAGGAAATGTATATTACATTGTTGGTATTTTTTTTTTGACGATTTCGTGCAGGACTAAATCCACAAAAATTCATTCCATTCACTGAACGTTAAATCTGGCCATCAAGACTTTCTAGGAACTGGAAAAATCATTGCGTAAAATGTACACTGCAAAATACTTTGAAAATTGATAATTACAGTGTATTTTGTTATACTGTTATCATTAAAATTATAGGATGAAAAATTTTCTTAGAGTTCAATTTTCTGACAACATTTTGATGCAAGTCTCATTAAAATAGCTTTAAAATAAATCCTGCCATTATTGAAATACAAATCTCAAGCCCTAAGTAACGATTTAAATATATCTTCAAGTGAATTCGTTACTAAAAAAAAAATATGTCAAGTTTATCTGAGAAATGGGTTTCAAAACATGTAGCTGAGGACAGCTTGAATTTATTTCTTAAATTTCATTTCAACATTTTATTTCCTCTGCAAATTATGTAGACAATGCCAACAGTATGACAAACGCACACAACACATCCATTAAAGCACAATATGGCCGGAAAACAACAATTATTACACACATACATTTTCTTACAGGGTGACGTCACTTCCTCCCTCAGATGGTATGAAATCTAAACTGTTAAGTGTGTAGATAGAAAATATGATACAAATGAGTCATCGATAAATGTAAGGATGCAAGTAGAACAAAGTATGGGGAAAACCTGAAGAAAACAAAGATACTCAACAGAACAATGAACGTATCGGCAAGAAGCCTTTTTCAGCGAGCAAACGACAGTTAAATCAGTATTAAAAATAAATAAATAAAATAATCACTTTGCAAAAGGTTAGAATAGGAAAGGTCAGCGAGAGGAATCTAATTCATAATATACTAAAAAGTGCTGTCTTTCATGAACTGTCGTGACATTATTGTACCATACATGCTGTCTTTCAAGATCACTAGTGCCATTATTGTACCACACATGCTGTCTTTCATGCTCTGTCATGCCATTATTATACCATAAATGCTGTCTTTCATGAGCTGTCGTGTCATTACTGTACCATACATACTGTCTTTCAAGATCACTAGTGCCATTATTGTACCACACATGTTGTCTTTCATGCTCTGTCGTGCCATTATTGTACCATAAATGCTGTCTTTCATGAGCTGTTGTGTCATTACTGTACCATACATGCTGTCCTTCAAGATCTGTAGGGCCATTATTGTACCATACATTAACAATTAATACAAAATATGTAACACCTTCATTATCATATTTATATACATCTATTGTTTTTAACACAACCACATTATCTAATTCAAACAACTCAATCTATAACCATTAAGATAGAAATATTCCACCAAAATGTGTATGTACATAAGAAATGTATACCCTCTCCCCCCACCCCCCCCCACCCCCACACACACACTTTCCGAAAAAGTTCACTTTAAAAACGTGGGAGCAGACCAAGGTCTGGGATAAGTGAAGTAAATGAGGTGAATATCTTGAGCAAAGTTCCATGGTACCATTTTTTCCCTCTTCTTCTCTCTCTCTCTCTCTCTCTCTCGTCTCACAAGTTTTGGTATTGGGAACATTTCAGCGGGTCCTCTGGTCGAGGGCCAAAATCGAAATGCAGACATCTGAGACCGGTTAGTTGTTCTACCGAATAGGTGGTCAGCCGTACCATAAAAACCCGACTGATGATCTTCGACGGAGGACATTTGTAATTTGGTGTAGTTTCTCAAGTGGTCCTTCGGACAGTAAGGTAGGAAGCTGTTGAATCTATATATTTCTTCTTTGAATATAATAATGTACGCTAGTAATCCAATTAACTTAATTATGTATCAGCAATTTTTTTTTGCTAAGTGAAAAGATGATATTTATTGTCCTTAAAATGTGATTTCTTATGAAAATACTGTAATATTATAAAATAAAAAAAAAGTATGTAATTTTTATTTTTTTTATTTAATTTGGAAGCTTTACAGTAAAAAGTGAGGAAACAAAATGGCCTGTATTTTTTAAATCTTTAAATTAAGGCTGATACGGAGGAGGTAATGGTGTAGAGGATCAACGCCAATACCCTGTTGTATCAATAAGTAAGACTCATAACGCAATCGCTGGTGAAATATCAAGAATTTCCAACCCTGATTTAAAACAAATCACTTTCCATGACTTACTATTAGTAAACTTGACTTACAGCACGAGTAGTAAGGCTGGCGATGACAAAGTTAGCAGGTAATTTACAAGGGTCAACGCTATCTCTCATCATCACAGATGACTTAAAATATCCTGCCTTGATTTGAAATGACCATCAAAGTCCAATAAATGACTTAAAATGGATTATATCTCCCTGACCTGACTATGACCTTTAGTTTTAGAATAACTGCCAAAAACACGTGCAAAACAAATCTCCTATCATGTCTCACACGAGGGGTGGGCAACCTTCGGGCCGCGGGCCGCAAAGCGGCCCGCTGAATCGCATAATGCGTCCCGCAAGACCTTTCAAGCACGGGATTTGTGTTACATAATATCTAAAACGGTGACGTCAAAGGAGCCACATGTTCCAATGAGTGTCGCATCACTAAAGTCTCGCTCTCTGGACTCGATATTCATATTAGGCAGATGTGTGAATGCATCACGAATTAAAACATAAAAACAACAACCCTATCTTCTGTCTTCTTCACAGGAAACTCTTGCTTACACCAACCAATGCATTCAACCCAACTACCTGTTACGTGCGTACCCATCCACCTTCCCAACCGCCAAATCCATCTATCCACCCTCCTTTGCATCCATGTCATCAGCTACTCATCGATACATATTATGCTCGGCCCCTCTTTTTTTTCCGTTAGTCTTATGCGTTTATAATGCTCTGTTTCTCTGCGCCTTACGTGGACTGGGCTGTAGATCTATAGAGCTACATTCCTACTCTTTGTATGCTGTATTTTAAACAATTAAGAGCAATGGCGATTGCGGGATCGACCAAGCTGATAGATTTAGAAAATAGACTCAAACAAAAGGGTGGGTTGGTCATAGAAATTAATCACTTAGTCGATTAAATTGTTCATCACTATTGATTAAGGCTTAGTGAAAAATATTGAATGCTAGTGCAGTATATGGTATCTTTTCACAATATTTAAAAAAAAAAAAAAAAGCTTTATCATTTTTATAAAGTTAGCAATAAACCATTAGTTAAAAGTTGGGTTGTTTTTTGTACGTTACCTTTTTTCTTGTCCTGTTGAGTTCAAAAACGGAGGCTTTTGGCCGAGACGTTTTAAGGTTTCTTTTAGTCTTGTATCAAGCTTTCGCATACCGCGTGCATCAAATGTCCTTGCTTTCCCCCCTTCAAGAGACATTCAAATAAAATGAACTGCATGAAGTTCGCATTGGGTACATGCGGACATCTTTCACCCAGACACCAAATGTAGCCGCTGGCTACAATGGATGTGAAAAGATAATGTGATACGGCTTCTTTCCAAAGATTTTTTAAACCAATAACCACTTGTTGATTTTTTCCATAATGATAATCGAACTGTTGTTTGATTTCCTTTTCCAAAGTAATTATTTCGTTCAATCCATAACTTTTCACTGTTTTATTTAGCACGTAAGAGACGATGATATTTACAGTAAAATGTAAAAAAAACAAAAAAAAAAACCCTGAGTTCTCTCCAATAGATTTATGCTGTTTTGTGTCAAGAATCGGTGGGGACTGGAATTGTTTCCCGCAACAAAAAAAAAATGAGCTTAAAATAAAATCCAATGTCACTATACCGCTGGAGGCGTGTATCTGTAAATATTGATCTATTAACAAGTTTGTAGATTGCACGAGGGCAGTATTGTCACAGGCAACACATATGAGTTCTCCGGCTATTGCTTGGGTGACATTAAGTAAACTGCCATATTATTCACCGGAGACAAATGCTGGTATCAAACTGTGGTATATATTAAACTATGACAGAGTAGATGGTAGCTTCAACAATGCTAAGAATATCTCTCGGCTGCCGCTAACGATTCTATAAAAACATGTCCCTCTCAATTTGCTCTGTGGGGAAAATAGGGAATGCATCTTAACAACAGATTAACGGCTTAACGGTTTAAACTCAGATTTTCAATGCCAATAACCGGTTTGTCGAAAAACACTGACACGATGCTACTACCTTCAGGAGATACAGGCGACGACACTACTGACCGATGTCCTTGAAACGATGTGTCGAATTTAAAGATTTTAAAATGTATGAAGATTTTTTTTCTTAAAGTTAGTCTACATCAGCCCCTGTGACCTTGAACGGTGCACGACCAGACGTTACTGCGGCAGAGTTAAGTGTAACCTCGTGCAATCTAGTTTCGGTGTCCTCTTTTATACGTTAAAAGTTAGATATGATGTTTTGAAATAATCAAATGAGCAGAGGTTATTTTCAGAAGAAGAGAATAAAGAAAAGCCAAAAGCAAACGCAAAAAAAAAAGAAAGAAAAAAAGAAAAAAAAAGGATCAATGCGATAGACTTTGTGTACAATATTCTGAACGTTAAGTTCATATCGTCTGCGAACTGCGCCCTACTGGCCTCTGCGGATCTGAGACCGACTTAACTGACCCACTTCTCGGGCACCGAGGACAAGTGAATCGGGCTTCCGTGTCCATAAAGACACAAGTGCACGGCGCCTGCTCTCAGTGATAGTGCTCGTAACAATTAACCCAGTTGATCAGGTCATACATTTACACACATCTGTATTAGTAAGAAAAATAACACCAAATTCAGACTCCGTGAAGATGTAAGTGCACGTCGCCTTCTTTCTGCGGTGGTGTCCGTAACAATTAACCCAGTTGACCAGGTTATACATCCACACAACTGTATCAGTAACACAAGTAACGCCAGATTCCGTGTCTGTAACGAGATGAGTGCACGACGCCCTCTTTCTGTAGTAGTATTCGTAACACTTAACCCAGTTGAGCGGTTTATACATCTTCACACATCTGTATTAGTAACATGTAACACCAAATTCAGTATGTGTAACGACATAAGTAAACATCCTTTTACTTTAATCGTAATGATCGTAAAAATTAACCCAATGAACTAGGTGACATATAAATATCTGAATTGGTTACCTTGAAAAGTAAAAAAAAAAATATTGACTTTTGTACACAATTAGTATATCCAACTAGCTAGTTTACCCGACATCGCCTGGATTTGAACTCAAAATGAAACGCTCTAAAGCATCTTCGACGGACTTGGTAATTTAGGGACCTGTGAAAATAACGTCGCTAATGTATTAATCTTACTTTAAAATTTTCTCATAAAATATACACTTTTTTAACTAATTCTTTAAAATTGAACTTTACTCGAATACATATCATAGAGGTTAGAGGTAAATACCCTTGAATATGGATTCGATTAAGGCCTTCTTAAACGATTCATAGCAGTCTAACCACTACTGGCCTGTACATAAATTAATGATGTGTATTGTTATACTTTTGTCCACAGTAACTGTTGTGTCTCAAGTGTGTTTTCCGCAGTAACAATGGACAAGTCTTCATAGAATCAACCAGATAACACAAGACAGTAGAGGACAATCTCACCTGCTGATGAAGTTCTTTCGTTGTCTTCCACACAGTGACTCTTAAGCCTGCTATTAAGACTATTGAGCTTTCGTTGTCTTCCACACAATGAATCTTAAGCCTGCTATTAAGACTATTGAGACGGATTAAATATATCTCAGATCTGGGGATGCAACTCAACACATTAAAGTGAATCGTGGCCTTATTACAATAGCATGGATATTGAAACCGTGTTGTCTCCACCTTAAAAATTTAACAACAACGAAAAAAACACCAAAAAGAAAACCAAAAAGAAAACCAAAAAAAAAAAAAAACATGAACAGCTTTTCTATATACCCCGTTACTGAGAACAAGCAACTTTTTAGCAACTCAATCCCACAAACAAAACACATGAACATCTTCGAGGACTTAAGTTATTCGATTGGAGTTGGCAGATGGAGCTTCGATGGCGACGTTAGTTCCCACGGACGTGAACATTTTAAATCTCAGGACTACTCAACCCGCCTAAATTGTCCACTTCTTTCAACACGATATCCTGATAAAGATGCCACAGATGACAGCAGTGAAACGAGATCCCACAGTCTGACTCCGCCAAACAGCGCTATAAACACCATGACAGATCGTACAGGTAACTTTCTTCAAATAAAGAACGTAGCACAGACTTGCCAGGAAGAGATTGCCAACGCCCCCTTCGATGATCACTTCGTTACTCAACGCAGTCACGTGCCGGAAAACACAACAGCCAAAATTGTATTTGATAATAAAGATAATGCGCACCACTGTCAAGACTTTTCAAGAAGAAATGGCGTTACCCCGCATTGCGAGATGATGCCTGCGACCGAATCCTTCCCAGCACCCAGCAATTGGTCATATCCTCCGAACACGACCCTCTATCAGCACCAGATGTATAGTAACATCCCCGTGAGCAGTCCAACACAAAATTACTACACATCCAATCAGTACGGAAGCTTCATCAATGAACTTTGCTCTCCAGACCTCCAATCGGCTGAGGACGCTGGCATTCATTATGAACTTCCGTTATCATTTGGCCTTGAAGACTGTGGATTCGACAACTTTCTGCAGCCCATACCATTGGAGACATCTAGCGACATCAGCAACGACGCTCTGGTCCAAAATGAAGAAAACTTCTTCCAAAAGAAATCTACAAATGCTCAGCCTAGTTGTATAGATGCTCTTTTGTTTGAGGACGTACATCCACCAAGCTCCTTTAACAGCGAAGAAAATGTGGGCTGTTTCCCAATCAGAGAAGAATCTCGAATCTCAACGGAGACTAACTGCAGTCCAGCAAAGCCATTCATCCATCAAGCAGCACCACGTAATGAATCGCCGCGCATCAATCATAACTCACATCATCAAACGAGCCATGTCATATGCGGCAGCTCACAGAATTCATCTCAGGATCCAACTCCAAACACGCGGGAAATAAATCCAACAAGCGTCACGCTGCCGGATACAGATCATCAGCCGTGTGCTCGTTGGCAGCAGGGATCCCCAAGTTTTTCATCGTGGCAAGCTAAACCATTTTGTCGACCAGCGCAAGGAAATTGTCACGACTTTGAGTCCGTCCTATCAGGAGCTGGCCCCGAGATTGAACTGTTCAGATCCTACAACTTTTCTACACCTCATTGGGATAATACATTTCAGACAGATGGCAAATATACAGCAGTCGGTAAGTGGAATTTCACTAATTTCATAAATAAACAGAAATATTGAATATAGATTATACAGAATCTCACAATTAGACAGCATAATGACACTGTTGCATGTAATTAACAAATAATGTGGTTTTTTTTGGGTGGTTTTTTTAACTTAAAAAGTACATTCAAATCTTGTAAAATTTGAAACTTGAGAGAGCCTATTAATTCGTCCATCGTAGAGGCTTTAAATTCAAATGTGCACCTCATCAGATCCTGACCTCCGACTCACCTGCACTTCCAATCCATTATTAGCGAACATTGAGAGTGATGTTGTCAACAACCGCGGACAGTCCAACAACTGCACCGGACAGTCCAACCCATGCACCGGACAGTACAACCAATGCACCGGACAGTCCAACCCTTGCACCGGACATAGGGCACTGCTAACTTTCATGCTGGGACATGCAACTTCCAACCAAGATGGGATGAAAAATATTTCTAACCACGTCATCTCTTCCGCCATGGACCACATCATGCAGGTGGGGAACTCTTTAGATGTGTGGTGCAGATTTAGATGTTATTTTTTAAAAAGCGATTTTCAATTAAATCTTCCAATAATCTTCCATAAAAACTGTCTTATGTAAATAAAAGTAAATTTTGACCAGCTTTCATTGATAAAAAATTTCACACGTTACAAATCTGTATTTTTTTCCTCTTAGAAATTTTTAAGAATTTACAATATATTTTATATATTTATATATATATATATTTTTCAAGAAAAGCTATTTTGTTTTTAAAAAAATTGATAATTAATTCCACCTGACATGCTTTGAGAATAAATAAAAATAAATTATTTTCCCACTGAATGTCTGAGACCACCAAGTCTTTAATTTAATGAATTAAATCAAAATGAAATGAAGTTTCAGTTCAATCCGCTTTTTGATTACTTTCTGAACAGAACCGACCACAATCCAATCTCTTCCCCACGGCCAGAGAAATCTTGGATAATTGTTTCAAGCAAACCACCAGATTGTTGCAAGAGACTATTGGTGATAAATGCGAAAAGTTATTAGACGATGCGACTGACAAGGAAAACAATGGAGAAAGTCCACCTAAGAGAAAAAGAGCCACGGACGTACCATCTGAAGGTATGCATTTTGCAAAAGCTGTAAAAAAATATTAGTTTTAATCCTCAGATGCGAAGATTAGTTCAACTTATACTCACCCGTTCATTCTTTCAATCATTTTTTTTTGGTAGCCATAACGGAGAAGGATCTCAAATTCTGTGCATTGGCAACTTCTTCTTGAGCTGACCACAGGGTCTTGGTTCTGCACGATTTAACATGTAAAGCACTACTAAAAGTGAATGGTGTAATCATCAGAAAACGTGTGACGCCAACAGATAAAAAAAAAAAACAACCCCAAAACCCATCACCATTTATATAGCATTTAGGTAAAGAGGATTAAATAGACACCAACAATTTTACGAAATTTTATAATTAGGTAAAAGGGGAAAAGGATGCACACCATATTTACACACTCGGTTCCTTACTACACCCAACCAGACGCCAATCATTTTCTGAGACATTGACTCTTGGCAAGAAATACAAAACGTATAGAACTTGGTGCTTGTTTTATTTTTTAGCAAACCTTTTTTTAAAACAAAAATCATTAACGTTTAACTTTACAAATTCAGGAACCACCACCAGTCTTTAGCTATTGTTTTTAAATGTATCTCCCATTTTTGAAATAGAAAGTAAAATGAATAAATCGATGTCCTAATTCAAAATGGCAAGGTGTTCCAAGAATCTGCCAAACGTTGGCATTGCTCTCAAGGCAATCCCCGATGGTAACGTCTCGTTCAGATTAAAAAGTTCACTTCATTTCAGAGACGCTGCCCGGACAACGGTCAGTATCAGTCAGTTCCATGTCAGTTGGATCCCCTCCTTCCCATGAGAGTGTTGGATGCCACAGCGACCCGTCGCCGAATACGTCCCCGAGTGACAGCAGATACTCCTCTTTGTCGTCGTCGGACTCCTCTAAGGTATGTGTCCTTACGGTTGTCCCCACGGCTGTCCCATGGCCGTCCCACGACTGTCCCACGGCTGTCCTAACGCCATTGTACACATTCATAACAATTGCATAGGATGCAAATCTTAAATAATACAACGGTAACAACCAAATGGATTGATTGCTTGTTGGGTTCGGTAACGTGGAGAGCGGAAAGTAAAGTCTCGCTGGCGTCAGAGATAGAATAAATATATTAAAATCTTCATAAAAATATTTTAAAATCGTGAAATTCTTAGCTTTTAGTCAACTTATTTCACCATCCGTTACAACTCTCCATAATTCGCTATGACCCTCAATAGTCCGTTACGACCCTCCATTGTCCGTTACGACCCTCCATAGTCCGCTACGATCCTCCATAGTCTGTTAAGACCCTCCATAGTCCGTTACGACCCTCCATTTTCCGTTACGACCCTCCATAGTCCGCTACGACCCTCCACGGTCCATTACGACCCTTCATAGTCCGTTACGACCCTCCGTTTTTCATTTCGAATTAAACGAAAAAAATAGCAAACGCCTTTTCAGAATTGAAATCTAAAAAATGAAAGGGTGGACAACGGACATGAATCAAATCAATAAGTAAACAAAATTGTTCAACACAACGAACGTTTAATAAAAAATAAAAATAAAAAGAAGAAGCACTTTGATTATAAGTTAGTATCCCAGCGATACTAATAAAGCTATTTTCTTTTCTTTTTTATTTGTTGTTGTTTGTTGTTTTGTTCACTGACGAAGGCTTTTTGCCGACGCAGTCCTTGTTTATTTATTATTTTTTTGTTTGTTGTTTCGTTTTTCTTCAGGTTTTCCCCTAACCTCGTTCTTTATAATTCCTATTTCTTCCACCTGAACACAGTTTTGCCCCACCTTTCTGCTTCCAACATTCAATTCTTTCCTTCGATGTTTTTTTTAGTACGAGATTAGTTTACTTTAAGTGTTTACATACGCCTGAGTGTTTACTAAATTGGGAATTATTATATATAAATTTTTTTTTATCTGTAGACGGAAATACGCCGACCATCCGTTCTTCCGCCATGCCGAGTATGTACAAGCAAGGCTTCGGGACTCCATTATGGCGTCGTCACGTGCGAGGCTTGTAACGGTTTTTTCAGGTGAGTACTAAAAGAAAAAAGTTTCTACTTGTTCTCTGATTATATCCGCTATAAATTATAATTTCGTCATATGCTTTGATCCGTTATGTTCTACTTAACAAACATTATACTGCTTATTCTAACAAATGCTTCCCTTTTTTTTTCAGAAGGAGCCTCAAACGGGGAGCAATCTACCTCTGTTCCAAAAACAGACAGTGTGACGTGAAAGGCAAGAAACGCGGAGAGTGCAGCTACTGTAGATACCAGACGTGTTTGGCCGTCGGGATGTCAAAAACTGCCGTCAAAACAGGAAGGTAAGGGGGTCAACTCTTATCGGTAAAACGAGGATACATTTTCCGGAGTTTTATCCCTTAACTATAAAAGAAATTACATTGATCTCAAGAACTTCCATCTCATTGATCTCAAGAACTTCCATCTCATTGATCTCAAGAACTTCCATCTCATTGATCTCAAGAATTTCCATCTCATTGATCTCAAGAATTTCCATCTCATTGATCTCAAGAACTTCCATCTCATTGATCTCAAGAACTTCCGTCTCATTGATCTCATGAACTTCCATCTCATTGATCTCATGAACTTCCATTTCAATGAACCCATGAACTTTCATCTCAATAAACCTATGAACTTACATCTCATTGATTGCATGAACTTCCATCTCATTGAATCCATGAACCTCCATCACATTGTTCTCATGAACATCCACCTTATCAAGCTCATAAACTTCCAACTCATTGGTCTCATGAATATTCCTCTCACTGGTCTCTTGAAACGACTTCCATCTCAATAAACATATGTATTTCCATCTCATTGATCTCGTGATCAATGATATGGAAACTCATTTGTTTATTGAGATCTCTCCCATTCATCCCCCATTAACTTCCATCTTGTTGATCTCACTAAACACATAACTCCATCCCCTTGCCCAGATATTCAGACAAGACCCGGCTGGCGTACGCCATTGAGACGGACAACCAGAACAAAAACAACCACTCACCGGTAGAAGATTCCCCAAGGCTTGACCCCATGGCTTCTGACCTGATCAAACTTCACCGTCAGCACGCGGAGCGCCCCGGGCAAGTTCTCGATCACGAACCACTCGAAAGACAGTGCAAGTTGGTGTCGCTTTCTTCTTATCTTGGCGTAAACGATTTTTTATCTTTTATCTTCAGAAGCAAAAATTTGAAATAAAGTATATCATGGGTGCAGATAAACTCTTGAGCTGGCCTGAGGGAGATTACCGAGGGGGTTCCGTTGAGGGGCTCCTCAAAAGTTAATTTGAATGTGGTATTTTAATTACTATTTAAATATGTTGTTTTTAACATTGGGTTGCGACTACAAAAATACACTTAAAATATTCTTTACAGTACCCTGCTGCCCTAAAAAATTTTCCCAAATGCAAGCCTGATTTATGGACATTAAATTAGTTCTTCTACATTAGTACAACATTATTACTTGGGGGCGGAATGTTGGATAATTGTATTGTATTTTAATTTGCAGGTATTCCGAGCTCTACTCTTCTCCAGCTCATTCCATTGACAGAGTAACAAGGATCACGACACACCATAAGGACGTCCTCGGTGTACCGGGTTTGAGAACCCCGGCTGATACAAGTGAGGCAGGGTTCTCAAAAATAATGGCGGGATTCCTCGAGGTACAGACATTAATGAATTTTCCGGCTTGAATCTCTCTTTCTTTTAATACTTCAGTATTAGATTTAAATTAAATATAACGGTTGGACGACAGCGAGTCTGCCAGCGCCTTGAATAGTTTACATTGGTATAAACTCTATATAATGTGTAACGCGTTTTCTGTTGCTTGCGCTCATTACCTTATTGGTGTCTTCTTTATGCTTCATTGAGACGAAGAGTTAATCACTGTTTTATTGCAGCGATCAGCGCCTATGGCGTTGGCCTCCCCGTTTGTTGTAGAGTTAGATTTTTTTTAAAATACGTCAATTATAGCGCGGTTTTCTTTTTAAAAGAAAGTCTATATAGGTGTATTGTAGTATCCGATGGACTTTGGCATGCCTGACTGAGACTTCGACACGAGCTACCAACTCGAGGTCCTGTTTAACGAAACAAAATTCTACATTTCAACCAAAGCAGAGAATGAGAGATTGACACGCCCCCCCCCCTCTGTCCCCCAGCCACCCTCCCCTAAAAACACACATTTAAATATTTTTTTCCCCTTGTTGCACCAAGGATATGCCCAAAAATGGGTGATAAGCATATGCACATCTTAAAATAAAACCCGTCATAAAAATGATTGATCATTCAGCTAGCCCTAAAATTCGTGAGGGGCGACCCGTAATACGCCAGGTGCGGAGCCGTATTGAGACTTTTGGAGCAGCCCGGCACCTTTTTCTTTTGAATTTGTGTCCCCCCCTGCATTCAAAGTTGAGAGTTATTTCCCCCCCCCCACATGACAACCTTGGGATCATTAAGTATCTGTGACCCCGGCTACAGCCTCTAGGTTCGCAAGGCCCATACGACGGCCCTGGTCAGGCATATAACTTTCTTTAGGCGAGGAAGCAGAAAGTCTCTATGGCCAAGCAGTAGACTATAAAATAGCAAAGTCTAAAAATATATTTTTTTTAATTTCCCAGTAATGGTCACTTCATTATGCCAAGTCGATTTGTATTTATCTCTTAGAGCCGTTTGCTTCATTATGCCAAGTCGATTTTTATTTATCTCTTAGAGCCGTTTGCACCGTTACGCCTGTTCCTATTCCCATTCCCCAGAACTGGATGCTTCATTTTGTCAAGTTTGTCAAGCGCATTCCGGGTTTTAATCTGCTTCACCTAAATGACCAGACGTCCCTCGTGAGGTCAACCTGGCATGAAATATGGCTGCTAGGTGCACACAGGGGATTTAACTCTGAAATTAAAGTATGTCTTAACTGTTAAAAAAAAAAAAAAATAATTTCCAAGACTTAGTTTGCCAAGATGGCTTACCATTTTCCCTCATTTCTTTTTTACGCCTGGCATCACACTGTTTATTTTAAGGCTATGTAAACAATTCAGAGTTAAGTGTCCTTTTCAATGTTTTATCTCTCCCATGCTATTTATTATTAATAACACGATGACGAAAATAAATTTGTTACATTTTAAATGAAGAAACTAAAAAAAATAAAAAATAATAATAATAATTTCTCCAGCAACTGACAAGGACGCAATGACGTAACTAACGCCAGGGACGTTCAACTAAACTGTTTTAAGGTTCTGCTTTTAGACCAATGCTAAATCGCCGCTGGCCGAATTCGGTCTCACACCGCCACGCAGTTCCTACGCCCCTGGGCATGGCCTTGCCAAAGACAAGCGTTGCCCGGGGGGGGGGCGGAAAAGGGGTGGGAGGGGAAGGCTGAAAATTCCGCGTCCTAATATATAGGCAAATATTGCCGCCCGGGAAAGACCACCACAATACAAATTAGCGCCCATGGTCTTTGTGAGGTACGTGGGTTTTTTTAGTTTCATTCAATATTAATGTCTAACTAAAGACGACTTTTGCTCTCTCTCTGATGTTGGCCTCCGGGTCGAGTGCCCCCCTTGGCCCCCCACCCCTTGCCTCAGAGTTATTAATGGTTCAATATGATTTTTTTGGTTTGAAGATCTTGCTTTTTCTTTTCTTTTCTCCTAAACTTCACAATTTCCAAAGTACAACATTTTCAGCACTCCTACGTTTTCAAATTCAAAAGTAAATAATTCCTTGATGAATAACGATTAATAAGAGCATTGAATTTTACAGTCAGCCCCAGGGCTTCAATATCAATAAGAAAAGGTGGGAGGGGGCTGGGAGATCCGGTTTGGGGTAGGGGAGATCCCAGTGCATATGAGCCTGAAGATCTTCGTCTGGTTTTCAATTTCAGTAATGTTGTTATAGCTAGCAACTGGTCCATGTTATGCTACAGCACAGGGCCTCCAATTTCTTAATCCGGCCGGGCAGAGCTTGTAGTCTATATAACAATAACTTCCCCTGTGTACCAAGTCATAAAAAAAAAATAATAGCTCTGCGGTTTAATAGACGGATAATCTTAAAAGACACACGACCGTCATTTTGACAACTGGAAACAAAGTTTAATCATTAAGACCACCACTTAACCTATACTTGTATTTGTTATTTTACCAAGGTGACGTCTAATCCCTACGTTGCGTCTAGTCCCAACGGTACAACTAGTCCCAACGGTACGTCTAGTCCCAAGGGTACGGTCCTACATTACGATGAAATCAAGATGGTGTTTGGTCAAGTCTACGCCGACGTGTCCTTCAAGTAAGAATTTGAAAACAAAACAAAACAACTATTTATTCCTCAAATATATCTAATATCTCTTATATATATATATATATATATATATATATTTCTTCTGGTGTGCCCTGCTTTCTTTCACCCCCTCCCCCTTTTTTTTCAACCTAACCCCAACTCCACATGTTTTATATTAATAGTACTAAGTGGAACAAAAATGTCATGCGTGACGTGTGAACTCCGGTAAAAAAATAGCACTTAAAGGAGGGTGAATATTATTCGATGTTGTTATTGTTCATGTTCCTCTGTCACTCAGCGAGCTTCAAGCGCACGTCTCGACTCATTTAAATAGTTTGCTATCTCCGTTATGCAGTGACTCTTATTTATTAAGGCCTTGCTATGGAAATGAACGGCAGTATCTTCTCTGTCGACGGGTTTTTGTGCAATGTCATCTCCATTCCGAGATCCGGCAACTGCATGTTTCCATCTGTGTATTATTTCTTGACAAAGGAAATGTACTCTCACTACGACATAGGGCGGTAGATTTCAATGTACTCTCACTACGACATAGGGCGGTTGATTTCAATGTACTCTCACTACGACATAGGGCGGTAGATTTCAATGTACTCTCACTACGACATAGGGGGGTATATTTCGTTGCAAAATGAGAAAATAACTTAAAAAAAAAAATACTTCGAAACCCCCCCCCCCCCCGAATATTTTCTAAAAATATCCGGACCCGGTGTAAAAGAATATGCCCCGGGTTAAGCCCAGTTGTTACATATTGAATTTGATCCATTCGTTAATACTAGATGTACACGCCAAACATTGGCGAAAGCAATGCGTGAACTTCCCATCTACTAAAGTTACTTGACAAAAACGTGAACTCAAGTTACGAACATGTAAGAATGCCAATTTTCCTACACCCCTTGCCCCCCCCCCCCACCACTTTTCATGATAAGTCACTGCTCACTTTTTCTTTCAAGCCCATGAACTATATAAATATAGCCGACCCGCGGTTTAGCAGACGCCGCGAGCTGTAAGATAGTAACTGTTTTCTCCAATTACGCGTCAAGCAAGGGGAGGGAAGTGTTTGCATGCGTCGTCTTGCTTGCTCTGGCGTATCTATATATAGCCTGCGTGGTGGTGTCGTCTTTTTGTTTGCCCTACTTCTGGTGAATTATATATACATAGATAGATTAATAATAATAAGTCATACCTCTTTTCGCGCAATACGTCACAGAAAATCAAACATTTAATAACAATATATTCCCATCTAGTAAAGTTACTTGACAAAACATGAACTCAAGTAACGCACATTTAAAAGAATCCCAATATTTGCTTCACCACTTCCCCCATGATACGTCACTGCGCACTTTTTATTTCACGCCCATGAACTATATATTAACTATTCTCATGTCCCAACCACTTTTAAACCGAATATTTTTTACACAATACTTAAATTGAGACGATTTCATTTCCGAAAAGAAAATATTACGCACCAAACGCAATTGCGTTATTAAAAAAAATATATATATCATTTAGCGTAGTTATCGGGAATTATATTTTGCGCGCTAGTGAACTCATTATTGAACCACACTCTGGCGTATCTATATATAGCCTGCGTGGTGGTGTTTGACCTTTGCTGGCGAATTATATTTACAGATAATTCAGATAATAACAAAGGAAAAGGGACCGTAAGCAAGTTGGTTTGAATAATATTTGAAATAATATTTACAATATCTGACGATGTATTTTTTGTTTCGGTATCTCATAAAAGAAGCCAAGTGTTTTTCAAAAACACCAACTCATATGTACTAAAGAGAGTCCTCCTTGTAACAAGTGATTATTTTTAAAAAAAAAGTTTCTAGCGCAAACTAAACTCATTCATTTCTTGAGCCAAAATAAATCATTACAATTTTAAAGTTTTGTCCAGCATTAATCAAATTTGTTTCAAAGGATTTGTTTCCTTGAAGCTGTTCCCGTCTGTGAACAATAGCTAGGTAGGGATAGACTACCGAAGGCATGAACTGTGGTCTTGTGATACATGCCTGGGTGAACTTTTCCAGACTGTCGAACCAGCTTAAGAAGTTAAAGGTGACACCTGACGAAATAGTCCTGATACAAATGATGTGCTTGACCTACCCTGAAGGACACCGGCTTGAAAACCCAGATCAGGTGATGTTATAAATTGGTTGTTATAAGTAACTCAGCGGGAAAAAGAATGATGTTATCGTTTCATATCATAACTTATGAACCAGCGCCACACCCCCTGCCATGTTATATGTTACTTCGGCATTAAAAGATTGTGAGAAATCATTTGCTGATAAAGTTGTAAAATTACCTTCTGTCAAATCTGACTTCTTATGAATAATTAAAATAACAATTAGATTTTTATTAATATTTATATCGATATTGCTTAATCTACATTGACTGAATACTATGATTTAAAATAGTAAAAAAAAACAGACCTGAATTTTCTTAATATGAGATATTTTTTAACTTACCTGATGCCTCATGTAGATCAATGATGCACAATTTTTTGTTTCAACTAAAAAGTAGACTGTACTGAAGCTTTATCGCAGTCAAACACTCCTTTGAATGAGTTAATCTAATCCTACAGGTGCGCTCACTCCACTGGCTGATGACCCAGTGTCTGATGAGGGATCTCGAGAACACCCACCCTGAAAACCCTGGTGTCTTCTCTGAGGTGATTATACTTCACTGTCTGGAGTCGAGACAATTATTAGGAAATATGTATTGATTTTATAAATCAATTCACCCATTGAATGGGCACTTGTATTGATATTAACGATTGATAGTAGGAGATAACGGACATAGCTTGAATAGTTTTAAATATTACAACAAAAATTAAATTTAAAAAAGAAAAATGGTGGGGGGATGACTAGACCGCAAAATTACCTGGCAAGGTTTGCGGATCCAGAATAAATTTAAAACACCAACCAACTTTAAAAATAACAACAACAACAACCATAACTAATGCATGAACCTCCTCATAAAACATAATGAATATGACGTGTGTCATGCCTCGGTCATGTTAGAGCAGTTTTTGAAGTGGTTAAAAATTAATTGAAAGAAAATGAAGTTTTCAACAAGGAAGAGAAAAAAATGGAGAAAAAAATGCACGCACTGTTCTTAAGTTCGTTTAAAATAAATTTTAAAAATATAAAAAATATAGGTAAACGTGATTCACTGTGGGTTAAGAAGAAATTCCTGCACGAATTAAATCAGATATAACTAACTGCATGAATTATTTATAATATAATTCATGTACATCTTCTTTTTTTTTCTTTGTGGCCAAGATTGTAGCATGCCTTGTGGAGCTTAGAGACGCCCTCCATAAAAGCCTGTTGCCTGGCAACGGCCTTATCCACAAACACATCCTGAATAATGAAACGCCATTGCTGAAGGAGATACTGACTGACAGCGAACTCCGCTGACGTTTTCATACTGTACGATACTGTGGATATTTGAAGAAAGAAAAAACAACAATTTCGTTTGGTCTTGCTTGGAATTGTGAGACTTGTTAGGCAGGGTTGTCGGTGTTTCAAACATATAAGATATTTCAGCTTTGTCCCCCCTCTTCAAATTTGTTATTTTCATGGGATCTTGGCAGTAAACAACCGACATCTCCTAAAGTTCTGAACGAAATAATTTTCAATGCCCCCCCCCCCCCCTTTCCCCCCCCCCCCCAGCCCCTCTTGTGCCAAGCACCGTCTCAGGGTTTCTTTTCATTCTTTGTTTTTCCTCCTTCGACGCTGTCATGGTTCGACGCCGTCATGGCTCGACGCCGTCATGGCTCGACGCCGTCATGGTTCGACAACGTCATGGTTCGACGCCGTCATGGTTCGACGCCGTCATGGTTCATGACATTCTCCTCAGTGATCAATAAGCCATATCTCAACAAGGAAACTTACATCCTTTCAGGCCCTCCATTCCCAATCCCCCTCCCCCCCCAATACTCTACCCGGCAAACCACCACCACACACACCAGGACACTGTTATGTGCAGTTATCGATGAAAGTCTAGCTAAAGATTCCCGATACTTTTCAAGACATGAACGACGGATACCAAAGCTGTTAAATACTTATTTTATATCTACGGGAATTTGTAAAAAAAAAATACGTTTATTTCTATTTTATCTTTGAGCAAGTCCCACACTTAGGGAATGCAGATAGGGTTTTGGTTGTCTTAAAAAAAAAAAAAAAAATACATGTCTCACGGGAGCAGATTTTTTAATAGAAAAAGAAATGAGCGTTGCTCATTTAAAAATAAAGAAATAATTGAAAGCAAACACAATTTACAACGACATTAAGCAGCCCGAGCCTAGCCAAGACATTTCACAACGACATGAAGCAGCCCGAGCCTAGCCAAGACATTTCACAACGACATGAAGCAGCCCGAGCCTAGCCAAGACATTTCACAACGACATGAAGCAGCCCGAGCCTAGCCAAGACATTTCACAACGACATGAAGCAGCCCGAGCCTAGCCAAGACATTTCACAACGTCATGAAGCAGCCCGAGCCTAGCCAAGACATTTCACAACGACATGAAGCACCCCGCACTTTTCCAAGACATTTCACAACGACATGAAGCACCCCGCGCCTAGCCAAGACATTTCACAACCACATTAAGCACCCTTCACCTGCCCAAGACATTTTCCCCGTGTAAGTTCAACACTGGTTTAGCGAAACGTCACCCAAAAGCATGAGAAATTCGTTAATGTAACAAACTGATTCAGAGACGACCTCTCATGAAATATACTATGTGCACTCTTATATTTTAAGTTTTAAATGGTAACGAAAATAATAAATTTTTAACGTCACAATCTGCCTGACTATGAGTTGGATTTTGTTCTACTGGTGTCTATGTCCATTACTTTCGTCCGCACATTCCGAGGGAAGTCTCACTTTCCCGTTTGAAAACAGAGTTTCCACAATATTCTATATATTCTGAGAACGTTCCCCCCCCTCCCCCAAATCCCCTTACTTTTCCTAAAATGGTTGGGCTTTATCTTGCACCCTCTACAGAAGGATTAGTGCATTTTAAAGTTGGACATGAAAGTATGGACTCCTAAAGTTTTTTATTTAATTGCACAAAGAACTACGTCACTTAGAACTGATGACTTAGTATAATAATTTAAATGTTGGGGAAAAAACTGTCATATTATATAAACGTTTATATAAATACCTAAAATGCCAGTGCTCCTCTGATATTACAAAAATTAATTCCCTCCCACCCCTTAAAATGGCAACTAGATGAGAAGAAGAATTTTAAGAAGCAGCAAATAACAAAGAAAGAAAACAATCTGCCTTTCAAAAGAACCTTGATGATTCCCACTGAAGAAAATATGAAATCTTAATTTGAAACCTCTTAATTAATCAACGCATTCCAAAAACAAATTGTGCTATCATTAACGTACTAATATAATTGTTGATTTTTAATTTGGGAATTTTTCAGTAATAATAAAAAGAAAAAGATAATTGAGTTCGAAGTTCATGCTGTGATGAAAACCCAATTTCAATTTGATATTGCAAGGATGGCCTGTTTAAATAAACTGTTTAAAAAAAACAAAAAACATTTCTTTGATACGGTTACCGTGGAGGCTGAAGTGCTGCTTGATGCGGTGGCCGTGGAGGCTGCAGTGCTGCTTGATGTGGTGGCCGTGGAGGCTGAAGTGCTGCTTGATGCGGTGGCCGTGGAGGCTGAAGTGCTGCTTGATGCGGTGGCCGTGGAGGCTGAAGTGCTGCTTGATGCGGTGGCCGTGGAGGCTGAAGTGCTGCTTGATGTGGTAGCCGTGGAGCCTGAAGTGCATCTTGATGCGTTGCCATGGAGGCTGAAGTACTGTTAAGCTGTAACTGTGTTGCGCGTTTTACTGTAAAATTAATCTTAACACGATTTATCAACATAATTGGTGTGTTTTTTTTTAATGTAATTCTTTTTTTACCGGACCATAATGAGCATTGGAAACACTTAGTGAAATTGATTCCAACTAGACCGAACAACAGAAGACTGAAAAGTTGCTCGACAAATTAACACGTTTGGTATTTTCAGTAGAGGACGCGAAATGCTGTTCTCAGGTCAACAAATTAACAAGTGTGACAGTTCCAGCATAAGACGTTAAATTCTACTGTCAATAATCAATTCAAAATTGACACCTAGCAAAAATGGTCCTCAAACGTTGAAGGCAGGCCTGCACAACATTCGGCCCTCGGGCCGCATGCGGCCAGCCACCACCCATTTTGCGGACCGCGAAGTAAAGAAATACTCTTTAAAAAAAAATAATTCTTAATGACTTTCCACCCGTCCTATTTTCTTTTGGCCCGCACAAGTCCTGTCGTATTTTCCTTTTGCCCGCACATGTTTTTCATCTAATAGTACGACGGCCCGCCTTACATTTGGAGTTGTGCAGGCCTGGTTTAAGGTAGCATAGGCAAAACTCTGTAAATCTTTTGTTTCGGGACGATCCCCATTCCAATAGTCTTTCATAATCGATAGCCTAAGAACCATACAATTATCCATAAAAATAACATCCTTATACAATGGCAGAGGCTGCCATTCAGGCGACTCCCAAATGTCTAAATGTTGATGGCAGTGCATTGGAGACAAGCTCTTAATCTTCCCCTCCTCCCCAAAACAAAATAACAAACAAAAAAAAAACAAAAAAAACAACAACTGCAAACACGTAACATGTTATAAGAAATTTAGATAAAACAGTGAAGACAGCAATTTACACAACTAAAACACAATTCAACATAAGTGCAATACACACTAACAAAAAAAAAAAACAACAACAACAACAACAAAAGACCCAAACAAAGCCAACAACAACAAAAGACCCAAACAAAGCCAACAACAACAAAAGACCCAAACAAAGCCAACAACAACAAAAGACCCAAACAAAGCCAACAACAACAAAAGACCCAAACAAAGCCAACAACAACAAAAGACCCAAACAAAGCCAACAACAACAAAAGACCCAAACAAAGCCAACAACAACAAAAGACCCAAACAAAGCCAACAACAACAAAAGACCCAAACAAAGCCAACAACAACAAAAGACCCAAACAAAGCCAACAACAACAAAAGACCCAAACAAAGCCAACAACAACAAAAGACCCAAACAAAACCAACACATTTCCAGCCGTTTGAAAGGAATGAAATTCACTTCCTGTTTTATTTCCTTGCCTTAGAAAAAAACAAAAAAAACCATTGTCCCAACAAATATTGAAAGAAAATAATTTATTGTAAAAAAAAAAAACAAAAAAAAAAAAAAAAAAATTTGATCAAAAAAAAAAAAAAAAAAAAAAAAAAAACTATTTGATATAAACAATCTCATCAATTTTTTTTTTCAATAAAAATAATGCAACAGATTAAACTTAAGCGTTATAAAAAAACTGAACATAACACAATAACACAACAAGCACTCCTTCAGCCAACTCTGTGTAAACTGATCTAGTGATACGTACGTATTGGTGGTACATTTAAAAAGTACGCACATTGTCTTGGAGTCTAAAAAAGTTTTTCCTTTTTTACATATAACCAACAGTCGCCTTAACATATTACACATACACGTGGATTTTTATTTTTAAGAAAAGAAACTTTCTTGAGTTAAAATTTTACAATTTATGTCTTTCTCTATATATATATTACTAAACAATTAATGACAAAATAATTTGAACTCAGGAAGCATTATACTGTTTCTTTATATAATCCATTCTCCTTTACTCTGTGCATGTTGTTAGCCTTCTGTAGGAAGGAGTATAACAAAGAATGTTGCTGTTGTTTTTTTTGTTTTTTTTTCATTCAAGCAGTCACAGGTTTACAAAAAACAACAACAAAAAAAACAAAAACATTTCAATATTTAACAAACTATACACTTTAAAAACCCAAAGAAAAATGTTTAAAAAAAAACCTAACAATTATTGAAATTGTAATACTTTTTTTTTCAAATCTATATTTCATATTAATTTTTGAGGGTGGCGTCGGGTGGGGTTGACAGTTGCGGTGTTAAGTAGTTTTGAGGGTGGCGTCAGGTGGGGTTGACAGTTGCGGTGTTAAGTAGTTTTGAGGGTGGCGTCGGGTGGGGTTGACAGTTGCGGTGTTAAGTAGTTTTGAGGGTGGCGTCGGGTGGGGTTGACAGTTGCGGTGTTAAGTAGTTTTGAGGGTGGTGTCGGGTGGGGTTGGCAGTTGTGGTGTTAGGTAGTTTTGAGGGTGGTGTCGGGTGGGGTTGACAGTTGCGGTGTTAACGAGGTCAACGCGTTGTTGTTGATTAAATCAGTTAAAGAAATTTGACAAAGATTCTGGGACAAGTTTCCCGCATTGTTTTATAAAAAAAAAAAGTATAAAAATAAATAAATCAATGATCATCATCATCTTCAACAAATGCCCTTTTGCATTAAGCTTAAACAAAAGTCCTAGCGCCCTAAGCTTAAACAAAAGTCCTAGCGCCCTAAGCTTAAACAGATGTCCTAGCGCTCTACTCTTAAACCAATGCCCCCATGCGCCATGAGCTTAAACAGATGTCCCTAGAGCCCTAAGCTTAAACAAATTATTTTTGTCAAGCCTAATCATATTAGTTGAACACTTATTGCATGGCTACTTGCTTTTGGTCACGTTGAGATGTTCAAAATAACACTTGAAACACACCAATCAACCCTCCGCCCACTTGCTACTTGCTTTTGGTCACGTTGAGATGTTCAAAATAACACTTGAAACACACCAAATAGAAACTCTCCGCCCACCCACACAGACAGACACTTTTCGTCAGACAGATTGTGTCTCAAATTTTAACATCGTCTTGAATAGCCAAAGACCAAAATTGACTAGAACTTGAAGTTATTATTAAATTTAACACTTAAAAAAAAAACCCATCTCACAACTCAATGCTCTAAAAAGTAATCAACTACATCCTTACACCTGCTACATTAACGTATTGGAAAAAAAAGACAAAGAAACATGATCTCGTAGAAAGGTGCGATGCGCTGTCCCGTTCTGATGTATGGTGTTTCACGAGCCCAAGATGGTGAAAAGATAATCCTATCATAACATGTTGTTTCTTTGATTTCACATCAGCTAGCACACAGGTTTGTTTTTGTCTTCAGGTTTATTCACAAAATGATGGAAAGAAATTCTTCGTCGGTAACACGGAGTAGTGACGTTTGGTTGGTCACGTGTCACAGCAGAAAGATTTTTTTTAAAATATTAAGATGGTTGAAATGATGAGCCTTGGTGACGTCACAATTACGCAACTTCCGAAATGAAATGTTGCATCTTGTTGAAGTATGAGATTGTGTCCATGGCTAATTTGTTCACTGAAATAATAAACACAACAGAAAAAAAAAAGATGAGGATGTTTCGATATGTGATGTCTTGTTTAACTTGAATCATTATCATATAACAGTATTTTCCCCCCAGGGGGGGGGAGGAGGGCGGGGGCAAAGGGTCTTCAAAATAAGGCTCATCAGGATTGGGGGTTGGGGGTGGGGCTTGGGGGTGGTTCAGTCTTAGTTTCACTTTTGTTTTATTCATTTTAAATGATTAAAATATTGATTGTCTATAAAAGTCATGGATGGATTTAAATTTGGTTTTTTTTCGAAACACATAATTTGCGTTCAATGAAAGTTTTTTTCTTTGTTGCTATTTTCAACTTAATTCATATTAATAGATAATTTTTTCCTTGCACCGTCCAGTTAAAGATTTGAACAACTGAGACAATGAACTTACACACCATCCATCTTAAATTGTGACTTTGTTACGCCACGGAGACAAAAGGGGGCCTTATAAAATTAATGATCATTTAAAGGTCAAGCGCTATAACATTTTATTGTTAAAGGACCCAATTAAAAAAAACCAGATAAGAAAGAAAACAGATGAAAATGACGCTTAAAAGAGTGTTGCGCCCTTTCAAATTAATTTTTTTCTTTTTATATATGAGGGCACGCGATCAATTTAATGATTATTTATGGCTCCTTGTTTGAAACCAGACCACCAGCTGTTTGGTACGAGTCAGTTTAGACCACTCGGCCACTCAGCACCTTAAGTTGCTTCATAAAACCCAATTTAAAGTCCATACTAGTATTCACGAATATCTTGTCGTATTAGTCATGCACTCCCCCCCCCCCCCATGGGTTTTTTATTTATTGCTCCTTTGTTGAAACCACACCCTCAGCTGTTTGGTACGACTCAGTTTAGACCACTCGGCCCCTCAGCACCTTAAGTTGCTTCATAAAACCCAATTTTAAGTCCATACTAGTATTCACGAATATCTTGTCGTATTAGTCATGCACTCCCCCCCCCCCCATGGGTTATTTCTGAGACATTAATTTCGCTTCATAATCTAACCTGATAACTTCTTTGTCAAATGATTTTGTTTTAAAAAAGAAAATAATAGAATTCTCAAACAACGCAGTGAAAGTAACTGTTAAAAAAAATATTCCTGTTCTTCTACTCACTTCCGTACGGGCAGCACATGGCCGACAGTCCTACATTCATGCACGTCATCATCTCCACCTGACACACGAAGCGGGCTGAAGGGTTCCTGCAGTCGCCGAACATGAGAACGCTCGCGGCCGCGCTGTCAACCGGGAGCTTGCAGCCGGCGTTCTTGGCGTCGTTGATCCTCTTCGGCTGCTCCCGCCACTGTCTGAGCTGCCTGTACATCTCCATGTTTTGTGGCGTCTGCGATTCAAGTGGGAACATTTTATTGGAATGGGTTCACTTAAGACAGAGGAGAAAATACCAAAGGGTTTTCAACATTCATTTGGAACCTTTCGCTGTCGGCAATGTGATATTTAGGTTTTTACTGATCGTCATAAATTATTTGAGTAAAAAAAAAACATAGGTCGATTGGTATTGGTAACGGTATTGGTAATGGTATTGGTAACGGTATTGCTTATGGTATTGGTAACAATATTGGTAATGGTATTGGTAACGGTATTGGTAAGGGTATTGGTAATGGTTTTGTAATGTATTGGTAATGGTATTGGTAATGGTATTGGATTGATATTGGTTATGGTATTGATAACAATATTGGTAATGGTATTGGTAATGATTTTGGAATGGTATTGGTAATGGTATTGGTAATGTTATTGGAATGGTATTGGTAATGCTACTGGAATGGTATTGGTTCACTAGACGAAATCGTACAAAAAAGTTGTTTACAATAAATACTCCACTAATGCGCTGCAGGACTGGCTGCATTACTCCACTAATGCGCTGCAGGACTGGCTGCATTACTCCACTAATGCGCTGCAGGACTGGCTGCATTACTCCGCTAATGCGCTGCAGGACTGGCTGCATTACTCCGCTAATGCGCTGCAGGACTGGCTGCATTACTCCGCTAATGCGCTGCAGGACTGGCTGCATGTGGCGATTTTGAAGGAATCTTTTTTTTTTACTGATCTATGATGACAAATAGCGCAACCTTTTTTTTTTTTGGTGTGCCTGACTACAAGCAAACGTTAACAATGGGTGCAGCTATGATAATATTTGCATCTAAGTAAATTTGACAATTGTATATGTAATTAATGCGACCACTTTGCAGTAAAAATGATTGATGCACCATGAACTGTTAGGTATATCCTATCTTTCATTGATCAAGGCCGTTTCAGTTAAACTCCCGTCAACATACATTACTAGAAGAAAAAAAATCGTGAATGTTTCCGAAGAGATGAGACAGTTTTAGCACAGCACGTGTTTGAATTCCATGCTGACGCTTAAGAACTTATTTTTTTAATACATTTTTTAACCACAGCTACTTACTGGTCGACCTGCGGTCCTTACAGCGGGGTTCCTCGAGCTGGCCGTCCTGGACACGCTGTACGGGTTGGCTGGAGTTAAATCTGGGAATTTGGAGAAAAAAACAACCTTTAAGCTTTTTTTTGGAGGTAGGTCAGGACGAAAAATCAAACAGAATGAGAAATGAATTTCTGTGTATCTATGTGCGTGTAAGTGTGGCCGGGGGCGGGGGCGGGGGGCGGGGGGATATTAAAGACGTTTATGAGACTTACAATTTTTTCTTGAATTTTTTTTTCTTTTTCTGCCAGATATAAAAAAAAAAAGTATATTTAAATTTTAAATTTTTGTATTTTTTGTTGTTGTTGAAACATGCTTTTAAATATTATTATCCTTATATTATTTNAAAAAAAAAAAGTATATTCAAATTTTAAATTTTCGTATTTTTTGTTGTTGTTGAAACATGCTTTTAAATATTATTATCCATATATTATTTGCCAAATGGGTACTGGCCTGCAGGCATGTGCCCTATGACCCTATGAAGACTGACCTTTGTTGCTGAGTGCATTGGCGTCACCAGGTTGTCTGATTCTGTTGGCCAGGGAGTAGAGAGGCTCCTTCTTGTCTGGCAGATTGTTCGTAGCGCTGTACGGGAAACTGGCAGGACAAATATGATCATAATACATTACTCATTATATCATTGCCACATTTTTAAAAAAAAACTGGTGTTCTTTTTTTATTACGTAATATTATTTTATAATTTGTTAATGACAAATGATTTCATAAATTCTAATACTGAATAATACAAATGACAATATTCAGAAATTATTTATATTTGAAAAGATGTTACGCTTTTAAGGATATTGGCATAAAAACTACATTTTTTATATATATTATTCATAATAGGACAGTAAGGTTCGGTGAACAAGTTTGATAGAGAGTAAAATTACCCCCCCCCCCCCCCACACACTCTCAACATCTAAGTAAATTCAGACTTTGTGTGGACCACCCAAAGGTAAATATTTTTTGTTGACAAGACAAGGTCCCACCTGTAAGGGTTGGCCTTAGCCTTCAGCGACGCGGAGGCGGCCGCAGCCCGCAGTCGCTGGAACTGCTGCTGGCGCAGTCGCTGCTGCTGCTGCGGGTACAAGTGATCCCGTAACGACTGCGGCATCTGGGGCGGCATGGGCGGGAGTTCGATGCCCATGGCCTGGAACATGAGTGACGTCATATCCTGTGCACTGCTAAAGGCGACTGGAAAAAAAAAGGGGGGGGGGGGAATACATTAAATACAATCAGGGACAAAAAAAAAATTTAACGTGATTTTTGAATACGAAAATATGTCAATATAAATTTTGAACATAAAGCTGGTCTACTAAATTATTCTCATAAAAAAAGTAATTGAAATCTTATGTAATAAAACCAACAAACAAGAGCAACATTTTTTTTTAAACAAACAAAAAGACCCCCCCCCCCCCCCCCCCCTTTTTTTTTTTTTTTTTTTTTTTTAAAATAGCAATAGCAAAAAGCAATTTTATGTTGTATATCCAGTAACGAAGTTTGAAATTTTTAAGACCATAGTCAATGCTGATTAAAATGTTTAAGTTTATGCGAATTTTTCTGTATCAACTTATTTGTGGACAAATGTATAAAACAAATATGCTGATTGCGCTTCTTTTAAGTTTATTCATTAGCAGTCAGTAGAAGAAAACAATAGTTTTTAGCCTCCTCGTAGCGGGTACACCCAGAACACCATCTCATTCTTCTTAAAGTGTTTACGACTCTAACTCCGCCTCCCAAAGATACATAACGAGATGTGTACAACACTTCTTGCCTTTTTTTTTCTCCGAAATTCTGATATGAAATATCGTATCCGAAAGTCAAATGCTAAAATTGTACATTTGCACCGAGTATGTGACCAAGACAAAAAGCTTTCCCATTTTTTCCCTGCTTTCTTGCAACACACTGTCTCCATCCATGCTTTAAAAAAATGTTCATTCACCGAATTGCATTAACCAGAACCAAATTTAAACAACAGTGAGCCTTATGCAGAAAGTGTAGACATTCATAAACACGTGCCTTAGAAAGATCCTGAAAATCAAATGGCCAAATACTATCACCAACAAAGATCTAATAGAAAGGACACACCAGGTGCCCCTTGGTGAAGATATCATAAAGAAAAGATGGAGATGGATAGGGCATACGCTCCGAAAACCCCCAGATAGCACCACCAGACAATGCCTAACATGAAACCCACCGGGGAAAAAGAAAGAGAGGAAGGCCTAAGAATACATGGAGACGCGAGCTAGAGGCTGACATGCAAAATATAGGAATCACCTAGAAGTAATTGGAAAGGAAATCACAGAACCGGGATGAGTGGAAAGTTCTTGTAGACCGCCTATGCCCCAGATGGGGTAGAAAGGCATAAGTAAGTAAGTAAATTTAACCAGCATCCGGTTAAACTGATCAGCCAAGTTTCCAAAATTATTGTCCGTACCTCACACATACACATCAACTGTATCAAGTTATTCAAATTTGTAACTTAAAAAAAAAAGAAAGTGATGAATTTTCGTTCATTCTACTTAAAACGGAACTTCCGGTAAGTTTACATTCTGTTAAACAGCTTCCGGTGGTATACACCAATACCAACAAGCTGAAACCGTATACTCAACCTCATTCCAATATGTACATGGTTAAAGGAAACAGAATGCACATAAATTTGACTTAATTAAAATAAACATGAAAGGACACACAAGGAGCTCTTTGCCTTTGACACAAAAAAAGAAAAAAAAAAAAAAAAGAAAAAACAAAAAAAAAAAAAAAAAAAAATGGGGGGAGGGGGGGGGGGGGGGGGGGGGGGGGGGGGGGGGGGATATTAAAGACGTTTATGAGACTTACAATTTTTTCTTGAATTTTTTTTTCTTTTTCTGCCAGATATAAAAAAAAAAAGTATATTCAAATTTTAAATTTTCGTATTTTTTGTTGTTGTTGAAACATGCTTTTAAATATTATTATCCATATATTATTTGCCAAATGGGTACTGGCCTGCAGGCATGTGCCCTATGACCCTATGAAGACTGACCTTTGTTGCTGAGTGCATTGGCGTCACCAGGTTGTCTGATTCTGTTGGCCAGGGAGTAGAGAGGCTCCTTCTTGTCTGGCAGATTGTTCGTAGCGCTGTACGGGAAACTGGCAGGACAAATATGATCATAATACATTACTCATTATATCATTGCCACATTTTTAAAAAAAAACTGGTGTTCTTTTTTTATTACGTAATATTATTTTATAATTTGTTAATGACAAATGATTTCATAAATTCTAATACTGAATAATACAAATGACAATATTCAGAAATTATTTATATTTGAAAAGATGTTACGCTTTTAAGGATATTGGCATAAACACTACATTTTTTATATATATTATTCATAATAGTACAGTAAGGTTCGGTGAACAAGTTTGATAGAGAGTAAAATTACTCCCCCCCCCGCCCCCCACACACTCTCAACATCTAAGTAAATTCAGACTTTGTGTGGACCACCCAAAGGTAAATATTTTTTGTTGACAAGACAAGGTCCCACCTGTAAGGGTTGGCCTTAGCCTTCAGCGACGCGGAGGCGGCCGCAGCCCGCAGTCGCTGGAACTGCTGCTGGCGCAGTCGCTGCTGCTGCTGCGGGTACAAGTGATCCCGTAACGACTGCGGCATCTGGGGCGGCATGGGCGGGAGTTCGATGCCCATGGCCTGGAACATGAGTGACGTCATATCCTGTGCACTGCTAAAGGCGACTGGAAAAAAAAAGGGGGGGGGGGNAAAAAGAATACACATAAATTTGACTTAATTAAAAAAAAAATAAAAGGACACACAAGGAGATCTTTGCATTTGACAAAAAAAAAAAAAAAAAAAAAAAAAAAAAAGAAAAAACAAGAAATTAAAGGAATCTAAATATGTACTTTATCTCGATGTTTAACGTAATTTCCTCTAACCAATTAAATAAGGGATTTATATAAAAAATGTAAATGATATGTCTTTTAAGGTTACAACAAAAAATAATAATATGCACTTAGACCAGTGGTTCTCAACCTTTCTAGTGCCGCGACCCTTTAATACAGTTTAATCGTGTCGTGGCGACCCCCTGCCACACAATTATTTTCGTTGCTACTTCATAGTTGTAAGGATATGTGTTTTCAGATGGTCTTAGGCGACCCCTGGGAAATGGTCTCGCGACCCCAAAGGGGTCGCGACCCACAGGTTGAGAACCGCTGACTTAGACCAAATGTGAGGCTTACAAAATGCATATTTAAATGCGAGGTTTTATTCAAAACGCTATCTTCTAAAATTTCACAATAATTTTAAACTTAAAATGATAAATTTTCCTTATAGGTTTAATTAAATTCTTTAAAGTAATCAACACGAATTCTCTTGAAATACTATTATTTGAATTGGCTATACTTTCTCGGGCGACTCTGGCCTGTAACAATTCATAGCGTCTCTGGCCTGTAACAATTTATAGCGTCAAGCATCAAATGACAATGTTATTTTAAAAAAAAAAAAAAACAACATAATTTTAATGTTATAAAACGAAAAATAATAAATAATAATGTAATGCTAAAAAATGAACCTTATCAAGTGCTGGGTATTAGCAGCCTCGTTTTCAAGCCACGAACATGTCAAGCTGTGATCTAAAAATAGACGCAGTAATTCGGTGAGATATATCTGTGCAGTGTTACAATATTTCAGCCGGCGTGCAGAAACCACGAGCTTAAGATATGTTGTCGTCTCTGCCTCGACTTGACATTGTTTTAAACCCAAAGTTCCGGGTGAAAAAAATTTAAATAAGGAGCCACACATTCAGGCTTACCCCCCCCCCCCCCCAAACCCCCGAGGCAAGGCAGCTTTCGTGTTCCAGTCCCAGGTGTCGACGGCTAGGTCAACTGGCCGGAAAAGCTCAACTAGCTTAAGAAGGTCAATCTATTGGAAGAGGGTCAAACAAACTGGGGACGGGGGTCAACTGTCAGGGACTGGGTCAGTTCGATGGGACAGGTCACTTAACCTGGAACTAACTGGTCAACCAGCTGGGACTAAACAGCTCGTTTAGAAATGTCAAAGAGCTTAGACATGTCCATGAGCTGGGACGGGGCCAACTCGCTGGTGCAGGTCAAGTAGCTGCTGGGAAAAAGCTACTAGCTGGAACAGATCAATTCTTTGCGGGGGACCACTCGCAGTATGGTCTTCTGTAGCTGGCCTCTTCATAGATGCAAAGATTAGATTCTTCCTCACATACAAATACACAATCTAAGCATTAAAAATTTCAGACAATTTTAGAAAACTATTTACTTCTGGCTGGATTCAGCAATTTGCGCTGGACAATAAAGATCACCTTCAGTGACGCCAAATTCTTGTTTGAAAGCTGACGTATTTATATCTACACCACCGACGCAATTTCACGGATGCTAGAAGCTTCCGAGCAAAAGATGGAATTATGTATTTGGACAACTTTGTTTGGGAAAATGGATTTTTAAAAAAAAAAAAAAAAAAAAAAAAGAAAAAGAAAGATCTGAACGGCAGAGCTTCATTTCCATTTCTCATCAAAAGGGTCTCAGGTGGTGGACTCAAAAGGCAGGTAGTAAAAAGAAAGAAAGAAAAAAAAAGAACAATTAAAATCACGGGAACCCTTGGCTAAGACTAAGCCACGAAATATGAAATAAGAAGAGCTAATGTTTGTGGTGTGGGGTGGGAGGGGGGGATTATTGTCTATTTAAACTTTTTTAATTAGTTTCATTTCTACGTGGTTGGCGGACACCTCAAGCTGGCTGACTTGTGTTGTAGGGGAATGTTGGACACCTCAAGCTGGCTGACTTGTGCTGTAGGGGAATGTTGGACACCTCAAGCTGGCTGACTTGTGCTGTAGGGGAATGTTGGACACCTCAAGCTGCCTGACTTGTGCTGTAGGTGAATGTTGGACACCTCAAGCTGGCTAAATTGTGTTGCGGACAATGATTGGTTTCTTACACTTGCTCGTATTAAAACAAATTGTTGTTGAGGGATTTTATTTATGCTATGGTGCCTGCTGCTTGTTACCAGGGACGTGGCAAACCCCCCCCCCCCCCAAAAAAAAAAAAACAACAACCCAAAAACCGCTAGGCCTATTCTGGGATTGGGGGTGGGGTGGAGAACGAGTTACAGCAAGAGGGTCTACTGCAGTGTCTGCTAAACCTGTTTAGTGAAGCACCTAAGGAAAGCTTACGTTTCCATTCCTACCCCTCCACCACCACCCCCACCCCATTCCGCTTAACTTTTTTAAATGGCTTTTATTTCGAGGCGTCGAGTTAAAGGACTTGTAGGAAACCTAAACTTAATCCACAGTGTATCGCATTTTCTACGTCACCATGCCCCCCTCCTTTTTCTCCACGCCAGCGGTTCTCAACCTTCCAACTGCCGCGACCCTTTAATTCAGCTCCTCATGTTGTGGCGACCCCCAACCACAGAATTATTGTCGTTGCTACTTCATAAGTATAGATTGTGTTTTCCGATGGAATTAGGCGACGTCGACCCCCCAAAAGGTTTCGCGACCCACAGTCTGAGAACTGCTGCTCTACACACACTAATTTTGTCTACTAGGCTTACCCCCCGCCCATAAAATAGCCATACTAGACACTTGATAAACACCGTTATCCCATTGCAAAAAGTTTAAATCCATGCCACTTGAAACTATTTTATAGAACTTGTAACAAAAAAATTAAGAATAGATAATTTAAACGTGTATCAGATTTACATTCTTTAAACAAAAAACATTGGCCTCATTTCTAGTTAACCACCGCCCCACTAAGTGAGATCAACGCTGATATGTTTGAGAATAAAAAAAGACATTTTCTTTAGTTGTTTCCACCATTTATAAACAATAAATTAAAAGTTGCTGTTGAATGGACCGCGCAAGCGAACAGTTTCCCCACTCCAAACAGGTAACCGGTCTGCACCACATACGTCACTTTGACGAAACGCTCGAGACTTTAACGGATATGCGCAGGCGCGATGCGCATGTGACTGACGAAGTTAAGTTAAGAACCCCGACATGGACATTAGCAGGATAGACATGATTTTTTTATATTTTTGTTGGTGTAGCTAAACCTATTTAGAATGGAAAGATGCACTATGATTTATATCTTAAAATAAACAAGCCCTGAAAGCAACGTTTGGTATAAATCCTTTATAAAATTTAGTGTTGATCAATAAAGAGGGGGCGTGGGGTGAAAATTTGACAAAAACATGCATACAAGTTACACACTTTTTAAGAACCCCACTTTGTGCTACACTTCCCCCAAAGGCTCGCACCCTAACAATTTTAATCACACCCCTGAACTATTTTAGTATTCCAATGACCCATCCAATTGTACACCACTGATTTATTTCACGAAGTATTTCAGAAAAAACAAAAGAAAACATAGTGCACCAAACACAACCTGCGAGATATAAAAAAGAAAAGACTCTCATTTAGAGCAATTAGCGGTAATTTTATCTCGTGAAAGCGGTGACATCATATTTCCCTTATTTTTCCCCCTTAAAAAAAAGGATTGATTTTTCGTGGATGGGGGTTGGGGATGAAAATTAAATAGAATTGTTCCATCAGCAACGAGTCTATATGCCAGGTTTTTAGCTCGATAGGCTGACGGGAAGTGGATCAATTAGCCTTCCGAAGATGTTTCCAGTCAGCCAGCCACGAACAAAATCAAAGTTAACATAAAAAAAATTAAATAAGATTTATAGCTCTGCAGCTCTTAAAATAAATAATAAGGACATGAGATCAACTCTTTATGCATTTACAACACAACCGTCGTAAACAGCAACAACAACAAAGATGTTTGTGCTTGAAGACTTAAAAGTCAACAAACATTTTTTTTGTTGACCTTGACCAAGGGAAACTCGACGCCATAAATGAACGATACTTTTAAGTAAGTTTCACAAACAGTACAAGAAATTTTTATTCACCGAGACGCACACTCAGCAAGGTAAATTTGACAGTTGCCTAATTGCTTTCTGAGTTACGCCCTTGTTATGAAAATCCCCCCCCCCCACCTCCACCCCTTTCTCACGTAGCCGTTTGTTGATTAATTTCGCATGGAAAGCAGAATCCACCTTTTTCTGTATACTTTATCCTTAGAATAATTTTTAAAAAAATTATAATTAAGAACACAAAAAAACTTAAATTCGATTCTTGAAGTTCAAAATAAAATTATAAGACTATTTTTCATTAACTTACTTTCATAACAGTAATAACAAATTTAAAATACTAAACTTTCATCAGATAATCATGGTATGTATGCCATATGTATTAATAAATGTATGTGTGAGGAGACTGCCTTCGAGCCGTGAAGAGGTAAAAAAAAACACACTTTTAGTCCCACCTGTTGACAATGAGTTAAAATTTGTCTTAATCACTTTTTTTGTTTGTTGTGGTTTTGTTTGCTGACGAAGGCTTTTAGCCGAGACGCTCGTTAGATTGTCCTGTTTCTTGTTTCTCCTTTTAAGCCATTACATACCCCACTCCTCTAATACAAATAACAAGTCTAAATGTAGGGAAATGCAAAAAGTCGCAATGTAATATTTAAAACCCTTTAGGATATTCGTGACATTGGACGTGAAGTTTTATGAGGGTAATGACACAAATGTAGAATTTTAAAGTTAAAAATTATCTCTTTTTTATATACATATAAGCTGGTTCTAGTTTATTCGCTTACAAAATTAAATGTTTATGGTTCAAAAGGGTTGAGGTAGGCTTTAGAGAATATTAATTATTCATCTCTGCCCCAAACAAATATCATTAATATCATACACAGAGTCCTGTCACACAACAACAACAGACGCAGCAACAAAAAAAACAAAAAAAAACAAAAAACAACACACCAGCGACGAAAGACAAAAATCGTCTGTCTCCTGTCACATGCACACTTCCGTTTTCTAAAACCATGCATCCATCTTGCCCGTCAGACGTCATCAAGGCAGCCATGACACAAACCTTGCCCATATGAGAAAGGTAATGTGGTGGGACAGAACAGAGAGCATGGACTGAAAGCCCGTTGGTTTGTTTGCCTCCAAATGGTTGTTTAGTCATTCCCCTCATTTGGGGGGACGGAGAAGGAATTAAAATGTTGTCAACATGTTGTGATATTAGAGACGTTACACATGAACAGAGTTAATCATTTTAATAATTCCTTCAGGTGAATGCCGTTGTGAACTCAATTCTACAAAACATTTTGGTCTGTAGTATAAGCATCTATCAACCTTAGTCAACGTGGCCCTAATTTAGGTACCCCTTCCCTTAATGGCACAGTGGTAATAACCTGGAGATACTGCAATCAGGTTAGAAGAAAGGAAATGAGCGATACAAAGTACGGGAAAACCTGGAGAAAAAAAAGGACGCAACAAAACAACAAACGTGTCGGCAAGAAGCCTTCATTAGCAAGCAAACAATAAAAAAAAATAAAAATCAGAATTAAATAATAATTAAAATAATTAAAAATAATACATAATTTATGTCAACTCTTTAAATAGATTCCTTAATTATTGTGACCAGCAAATAATAATTTATAAAAAAATATTAATACAAAATATTCACTAAATAACGAAACAAATTTACAGTTGTGAATTTCAAATTGGGCAATCTTCAAATGAGTTTAAAGTTGAACCATCGGGTTGTTGTTCATTCACAAACGTTCTTCCTGAGATAATTATTTTTGTTGTAGTAATGATATCACGTCACTGAGCTGCAGTGCCGTAAATGAAAAAAAAAAAAAAAAAAAAAAAAAGGAGAAAAAATTAAAAAAAAAAAAAAAAAAAAAAAAAAAAAGGTGCAATCATTTAAAACAGGCTTAAAGGTTGGGGATGGCTTAAAGGTTGGGGATGGCTTAAAGGTTGGGGATGGCTTAAAGGTTGGGGATGGCTTAAAGGTTGGGGAGGGCTTAAAGGTTGGGGATGGCTTAAAGGTTGGGGATGGCTTAAAGGTTGGGGATGGCTTAAAGGTTGGGGATGGCTTAAAGGTTGGGGATGGCTTAGTCGTAAGGGGAAATAATCCATCAATCACCTCCCGAGGTCAGGACCTACCGACTTATCACAACACGTCTGAATTATCTGGAGCAAAACTGTCAACCTTTAAGTGGAGCTATTCTATTTTTAGGACATACCACAAGGTAGGCTCTTGGGGTAGCGGGCCGGAATATGGGGGGGGGGGGAGGTAAAAGGGTCAGGAATTTCGGAATAGGTGACATTGTTGTTGTAGTTAACGCATTTTGTTGTTTGATGCAACATCTCTTCTGTCTCTCAAAAGTACTCGCTAATTAAGTTAAATACCAACAAAACACTTCAGTTTGTTCGCGTAAATGGGTTGTGTGGCGTAAATGGTAATTTTTCTGAAGCTGTGTCCAGATATACGTCATTGCAAAGTCCGCTGGTTTTCTTACGTCTTTCTTCAGGTCTTTCCCACCCCCACCCCCCTAACCTTGTGTTCTTACATTCCTCAAATAGATACGTTGAGAAAACAGAAGCGAATGATTCTGAATGGTTTTGTTGTTTTGCTTTTAAAGAGGAAATATTAGTCATTGCCTCTGTTTTTGTTATGTACAGACTTACGGGCGCTGACTGATTACAATTCTTGTGTATGCATTTTTAGACATTGTTTTTTTCCGGACGTAATAGGTTGTTGATGTCAAGGTGGGAACTAGATCATGTCCAGGTTAGGGCCCTGAACATAGTGTTAAGAAATTATTATCAGAAATTTAAAAAAAAAAAAATAGTAATGTAATATGTTATATCATTATTTATTTTTTTTAAATTTCGGGGGGGGGGGGGG
>CAXITT010000024.1:2522516-2539721 GCA_964033795.1 Lymnaea stagnalis | reverse complement strand
GGGGGGGGGGGGGATCACTTGTCTATGTTCCGAAAAGCTCAGGATTGCAATTGAAACAAATAGATTCCATGAAAGGTTAAATTAAACTTATATAAACAAATTTAAGCGTTTAAATGTTAAAAATCCAAATTTAATTTTTCACATCTTAACCAGCTTAAAGCGTAGTTAAACCTCGTGCCATCTGAATTAAGGGACCTAACCGCAGACACATACACACACACAAACACACATACAACACCTAACACACACACACTACACACCACAAAAACACACACACACATACACCACATACACAAAAACACACGATCCATTTTTATTGCGCTTACTAGGCTGAACTAAAACATAGAATTAGCAAATGTGGATGTCGCATGTACGGTGCTTGCTGTCTTTCAATGTGATGGTGTTGTCTTCACTTTTCAATGTGATGGTGCTGTCTTGACATTTCAATATGGTGGATTTGTTTTCACCTTTTAATGTGATGGTTTTGTCTTCACCTTCCCACGTGATGGTGTTGTCTTCTCCTTTCCAAGTGATGGTGCTGTCTTCACATTTCAATATGATGGTGTCTTCACCTTTCAATGTGGTGGGGTTGTCTTCTCCTTCTGCTATGATGTTTACTTGACCTTTCCATGTGTTGACTTCATAACCGAATATTTAGCTTATTAAAGCTTTAAACAGACACATACACAGGGTTCACGTTTCTGTACCATTATGTGTATACGTGATGCAGTCTCATTCTTTTTAACATCTTGATGATTACAGGCTGAACTCTTTTTCAAAGACTCCTTTTCGACTTTATGCGCCGATTCTTATTTTCATTTTAAAAAAAAAAAATAGATTACTGAATCGTAAAACGGGTTCACCGCTTAGACAAGGCCGGCAACGCTAACAAATGATGAGCCCAAAATATCCTGACCTTGCATAGTTACGTCCCATGTTTCCTACTAAAGCGTCACGACATGGTGATGTTCCGGTCATAAATTATTGGTACAAACGAGAAAGTGGTAGGAAAAGGGGGGGGGGGGGGGTTCAGTGGGGCTGGGGGGGGGGGTGGGTTGGGGGGGGGGGGGGAGGATATGATAGGGTGGGGGGGGGGAGAAGAAGGGGGTGTTGTAAGACTTACCTTAATTTCTTAATAAATAGTTTTAAAATAATATGTGATAAACCATTCATGTATTTCGTACATTTAAAGTCTTGCAATTAATATCGGTATTCGTAGACTCATGTAACTCTCGGGAAAATGTAAGCGTGTTCGGATGGCGTTTTGAAAACGAAATAATTAACCCGTAAGTGTAAAGAATTGCGTTTAAGGGATCATCAAACACACTTATTTTTTTTCTTAAAAGTTGTGATATATATAAATATATAAATATATATATATATATATATATATAAACAATAAAAGAACACACGTATTAAAAAAAAAATTAAAAAAATGTGTACTAGCTTTATCTTGATACACCGGATTATTTAGTCCACAAGTTAGTGGTTTTGAGGTAAAAAATAATTCTGCAATATTTTTGTAATGAAGGACTAAGTATTGTTATGTAACACTAGAGTTACACATTTGTTAGCTGACGACAAACAAACAAACAAAACGGTGTCATAGTTCGTAACGTGTTTGTCAGTAATTTCACCATGCATGAAAACATTTTGTTGTGTTAGAAAAAAGAAATTCAATGTGTCACAACAGTATGTTGTTTAGGTAAACATATACAAATTGTGTATGTGTGTGTATGTGGGGGGGTGGGTAACTTTAAAAGTTAGGGGTTATTTGTTTCCGTCAGGTACAACTTGGTTGCATGAAAGTGCACGGCGGTGCCCTTATAACAATACACCATCACAGCCCACCCCCCCCCCGTGCGCCCCCACCCACCCCACCACCAGACTTCGTCCGTCACCTCAAACCATGAAAATCTGAATTCGTTTATGGTGAAAATGAGAGCGAAGAAAGTGGAACACCACACAGCACGCTTTCACCACATGTGGCGTGTGTGGAATGTGGGGGGGGGGTGTAAACTAAGCCTTAAGTAAAATAGTTTTAGGTGTTTAAAATTTTTAAAAAAAAATAAAGTAAATAAAACTAAACTTGTCAGACAGGAAGCTTTCTGTCTGGGCACATCATCCTGGGACGATTTTGAGAAAAAAAACAATGAAGTAAGTACTTGTCAGAAAACTATGAAGTAAGTACTTGTCAGAAAACTATGAAGTAAGTACTTGTCAGAAAACTATGAAGTAAGTACTTGTCAGAAAACTATGAAGTAAGTACTTGTCAGGCTATCATTTTTAGTTTGAACGGCATTTTGTTTTTAAATATAAATTTGCATACATGTACGCAGAAAGAGAGAGAGTTGAATTATGAACGTTTAAAATATTGTGCAAAAAAAAAGTTGAATTACGACCGTTTAAAATATATTGTAACAAAAAAAGTTGAATTACGACAGTTGAAAATAAATTGCAAAAAAAAAAAAAAAGTTGACAAAATTTGCAAGGAAAAGGGAACCATTGACAAAAGTGGCGGTCAGGGCTGGGTAGCGGGTGAGGTTGGGGGAAGACCCACGCACCGGTTCCCTGTTTTCATTAATATATTTAAAGGGATGCGTCACAGAGTCACATACGTCATGCGTGTTCGCTTCCTGCCGCAGATTATGATAAACAAACTGAAAAACTGCGGTCAAGCTGTGTAAAGGAAATGCAGGAGCAAGGCGTGTGGAAGCTGGAACCATAAAGACAGGATAATATAAAGGACAATGCAATCGGCTAAGAGCCTTTTTCATCTGACAGGACAAAATAAAATTTATTTTTTAAAAAAATGTTTTAAAACTTAACTGTTCGCCCTGTATGCCATGTTATTGCCTGAATTTGGGTTTTCCAAACCTGAAGTTTGTTTTCTATCCAAAAGATTACGGGAATTAAAAGAATGAATGGATCATTGCTGTGTTAGTGCAGGAGAATGGTGCCGTGATGGAAACATCAAATGTGCCTCTGTGTTTACCTCTGTTGAAATGGGACGAGACACGGGGAAACTTTGCCCTGTTCGATAGCACGAAAATGTTCAGTGAGCTTATCAGGTAACCTTCTTCCCGTTTCACCTATGTAACTGGAGCGGCCTGGCTTAGTCCCAACGTTATACGGGGTCAGCTCGATGGCTACCGTGAACCACATGTCTACCTGATGTGATACATTACCTAAAGGAGGAATTTTGCTAACGGCATTTCACAAAAAAAAAAAAAAAAAAAAAAAAAAAGTTTGCAGTTGGCCGAAATTCCACACGGGTACAAGTACCACGGGTTGGGAACCACTGACCTAGACGATCAGACCAACAGATACAAGTAATTAAACATATCAAGACTAATGCACACATCGAGACAACTCACACCATGGTACACTCACATAAACTGACATAATTAAAGGAAATAATAGAATACAATTTAAAAAAAAAAAAAGTAAAAAAACAATAAAAATATAATTTTAAAAGATTTTTTATCTATTATTTTGCATTTTAAGAAGAGATTAAACGTATCTTTAATGATGCGAAACGTTAAAGCGGCTTCTCTTTTAATCACGCACTCAAAGTGGAATATAATTTAACATATATTATGTTGCATTACGAAAAGAAGGATTGTGCAGAAGTGTCGATGAGCACTTTTTGTAGCCAGAGGATTCTACTTGAATGTCGGCGAAACTTAAGTATATCTTATTTTGATTTCTTTTTTGAAAATAATTTCTACACACAATTTCTTTGCATCATTCATTGTAAACAAAGTTGTTCGTACTAATACCTTATCTTCATCTTTTTTTTTCTCCATTTATGTAATCGTACGTGATTGATCATTAAGTGATGGTGGTAACTGATTTTTGGTATTGGAAAGGTTTTTATCAAACGTAGTCCATATTTCCTTGATTGCTCCCCCCNCCCCCCCCCCCCCCCCCCCCCCCCAATATTTTGTTTTTCCGTCAAATCTTGTGGATTTACCCCCAAAATTTTTGACTGCATTACGGTATGACCTAGCGATGGTTACAGTTCTTATGACATCATTGCATGATATTTCCTTCATCTTTACCTTAAACAAAACATGGTCGAGGGCTCGAAATTTGACAGAATGTGTTGTGATCGGCAACTATTCTATGTGCCGAGTTTCAGCTCGATAGGATGACGGGAAAAGATGTAATTTAGCCTTCCGAAGATTTTGCCACAAAGAAAGAAACACACGAACAAAATTATGTAAATTAATATATAGGATTTAATAATGCTACAGAAGATGGAAAAGCGAGTAGGGAGAAAGTCTATAAAAAGTGAGTAGGGAGAAGGTCTATAAGAACCTAGTATGGAGAAAGTCTATAAGAAGCTAGTATGGAGAAAGTCTATAAGAAGCTTGTATGGAGAAAGTCTATAAATAGCGAGTAGATAGCAAGTCTATAAAATGCGAGTGGGGAGAAGTCTATAAAAAGCCGGTAGAGATAAAGTATTTAAATCAAATAGGGGGAAATTGTCATATCGCCAGTCACTCGAATACAGGAGGGTGGGGGATGACAAAATCTATATGATCACTAATTAAGTCATCATAAGCACTAATGGAGTTAATTTATGGCTGATTATTTTACGCTAAAGAAATACTTTAGTTGTCTTGTGTTTAAATTGTTTCAATTGTAAAATGTTGTCTTTGTTAAAAATGTATATATATTTATGTGCTGAAAATTAATATGTAAAACGTAATAATAATAATAATAATTATTATTATTATTATTTCCATGCATTTGGATCAATAAACAATCTTATCTTATCTCACTGAGCCGGCGCGGGAAGGGAGGGGGGGGGTCGGGGCAAACTTATTATGGTCTAGAATCGTCGCAACATATGGCTGTAATTTTAAGAAGAAATTTAACTCATTTCTGCTTCCGGAAAGGACTGCCCACCTGAAATGTGTATATCGTCAGATCAATAAATCCCTTTTCTGTCCATTTTCTTTTCTACGTCCCAACGACGATTGAATGTATCACACATAACCGCACATAACGGTACACAAAAAAAACAACAAAAAAACAACAACTCAAGCTTCTTGAATCCTGTGAAATTAAAACAACTTGCATTAAAAAATAAAATAAAATGGTTATTTATTGTCCTCCATCATAATTAGTTCCGTAATATTTTTGTGGTGGTGTTGGATTTTGAAGTCCATCATCATTCTTCGTAAACGACATTTTATGTTGTTGTTTCAATGACACTAAATTTAAAAAAAATAAAATAAACACATGTCTACAGTTAAACTCAGGACATCCCAAGATAAAGAAAAATTTTCTATCAAGGAAGAATGATTTTATAATCCTTACGTAAGTGGACGTTTCAAGGCGCTCCGGTGAAATTGATACATTTTTTGAGCGGCCCCGTTTACGACATAATGGTTAAATGAGTAATTATGGGCATGTTCGTAATGACGTCCTTATAGCTTGTTTGCAGGTCGCTTCCGGGCCTGTCCAGAAAAATGGACTGCGTTTACAAGCGGTCGTGGCCTTGATTGAAATCCGGTTAGGGTAAATGCTACGTACCATTATATGAGGAGTCCAATAATCCAATTAATTGCAAACCCTGCTAAGTCGATTTTTTGAAAAAAATGAGTTAGTCCCCTTGGCTCATCTATGAAGTGCTATTTCACAATATTTTACTAGTTTTTAAAATCAAACTCCGCTAAGATCGCTTATTTCGCTATTTAAAAACGGAGTGGCTATAGGTACCCGGGTACCTATTATACCCGGGTACCTACAGCAGCAATTGGCTATTCGGATCCGGCTGGTCACGTGAGGGCTTTAGATTATTCGGTTGGTCACGTGATAGTTATGACGGATACTTCCTGTTGGGTTGCCATCTTAGAGCCATTATTATCAATCGAGAAATGTGCCATATTTTGAAGAAGTTCATGTAGCGTTGAAGAAACACGAAGAACAATGTGCGTACATCTAAAAGCAAGTAAGAATACGTTTATGTTTATAATTTTATTGTATTTTTAAATTCTATTTTAAATATAGAAATATAGTTCTATAATCATTAACATGATATCAATCAAGATTCAAGATCAAAGTTGCTTTTTTTTTTTTTTTTTTTTTTTTTTGGCGGCAAATCGGCTACATTTTTATTTTTAATTTTAATGAAAATTTTTTATGCGGCTTTTTGGACCCGGTATCAAAAGTGGGTACTGTACCAGAAACAGAAACATTGCAAATTTTTTTTTATTTTTTTTTTTTTTTTTTTTTTTTTTTTTTTTTTTTTTTTTTTTTTTTTTTTTTTTTTTTTTTTTTTTTTTTTTTTTTTGGCGGCAAATCGGCTACATTTTTATATGTAATTGTAATGAAAAGTTTTGATGCGGCTATTTGGACCCGGTATCAGAAGTGGGTACTGTACCAGAAACAGAAACATTGCAAATCCCATCTACATGCATAGGAGCCAAAATGATCAATAAATTGATCGTGGGCCCTTAAGATATAGAAGAAGAAGAAGAAGAGACCTGCAAACTCTTCCTATTTTCTCGAAATTATACGGATTTTTACCCCATAAAATTCCGATTTTCGGAAAATTACATTATAACTTTTCACCCGTCATAAAAATCCGAAAGCGAAGAAAAAGAAGAACGGGTCCAACAGGAAGCCGTGCATTTTGCTACTGCCACTTCCTGTGTTTTGATCGAAGCGAACCATGAATTCCATTCTTCATTCATCAATTGATCCGATCGTGACCCATCCTTAGTTTTACTAGGCTTACAGTGGTGTTGTGACTCTTTTTTTGCTTTAAGCTTTACTTTTCTTATTAAATGGAAAAATTTGTAAAGAGAAATGCTGAAAAAGCTTTTCCAGTGACCGAGGTTGATAGTGATAGTGCTCCTAACAAAAAAAATAAATAAACGGCAGATTTAACGTTTTCGAAAGGAGTATTCGGAAAAACACTCATTTATTCGGCCATCACCATTGGCGAAACATTTGCATTCTGCAATCTGTGCCAGACCCACTTATCTATTGAAAGTGGGGGGGTACAATGACATTAATAAACAAATCCACACAGCAATGCAGATGCTGAAATAATTTTTTTCCATTGTCCATTATTGTGAAGGAAAATTACAATGAAACTAGGGCAAGCATGAAAGTTGTACTCTTTCTAACTTGCTTGTAACTAAAATCAATTACAAGTTGTCAAAAGTTGTCCAAAAAGCTGTTGGACAAGTGCAAAAAGGCCACTAGGGATATACTGGAAAACTGAACTCTTAGTTAGCAGCCTGACTGAGCCTGTGTACACATATGTAAATAAAATGGATCTATCTGTAGGCCTATATAAACATTTCCAGTAATGTTTCTCTCATGCTCTGTGGACTCTTCAAAGACAATGGAGGTAACTTTATATTTCTTTTTATTTTACTAAATAAAATGCTTGTGCATTAGTTCACAGATCTTAAACCAATGCGCCCCCACCCCAGCCCGGTCGGCACGCCCTGGGGGAAGCGCCCCCTCCCCTTTCCCCCCACATGCACCACCCCTACAGATTTTTTTCTTGGCAGGTTGGCAGGTCTGAACTTCAATTTTAATTCACCGCATAAATTATTATTAATCACTTCTCCCATAAAATAAATGTTCTTTTGGATAAAAAAAATGGCCAAAAACAATTTGGAGAGATCAACCCGCGGCCGCCATCTTGGTTATCGTGACCCACGAACTTATGTCCTAAACCTAACATGAACCCTAAAATGTATCCCTAAACCTAGTCAATCTGAATTAGCCTAAAAAAACTTTTAATTCAAAAATTATTAAACATTATTTCACACTTCCAATAAAACAAATGTTATTTTTAATAAAATCATACTTACTTCTTTAAAGGTCCTCCACTACTGTAGTGGCCAAAATTGAACAATATCGTCTAGAATTGCGTTGAAGACATAAAAACCATTTACTTTAACACGTTGATGCCACATGTCCACATGAATACACATATACAAATCGAGCATATGTCTGTGTGTGCCATTGTGGCGCTTGTTTCTCTCTTTTGCAGATTTCCACAAACATTCAATGCTTTGGGTATTGGCTATTGGCACCTGAGTTTGGATCCAAAAACTTAACAGAATGAATGACCGTTTGATGAGTCAATCCCGGAGTGGTGCCAATTGCATTATATGCTCTCCATTGATCTGACAGTCATGTGTGCTGTGATTATTGGCATAAGAGTAATGTGTAGCTGCTGATCTATCTTGTACACAAAACATGAAACACTCACTAATCTCCTGACAAATGCCTCCAAAGATCCATTGTTGTGGCAAAACTCGCCAGACATGATTTTTCCTGCATGTAAAGACTCCTCGATTTCGACAGAGAATAAACATGACTTGCCGGTGTATATTATTAAATTATGTGAATTTTTTGATGGATGATCATGAAGCATGAATGGATCCTAACACATGTGTTTTGGAAAATAAGGCCCATGGAGGCCCTTGAGACATCCCTGGCACAGAGTTCTACTCCTTTTCCTGCCCTCAGGGTACTTTTCGGTTGCTTTAGACAACCTTTTCACCATTGTGCATCCAAATATGGTTTATTTGAGCTGGGTGTTACTGAGAAAGTTGTCTGCATACTTATTAGTTATTATTATTATTCTCTCTCACAAACATTTTAATGATATATTGTGTAAAAATTAGCATAAGTACTCAAATGGGGTGCTTATCCCATGAGGCATATTTAAAGGCTCTATTTTTTTCTAAAAATTCATAGGGATCATCTCTATCCAATTCAGAACCACTAATCCTAATCCAAGGATTCACAACATTATCGTAAACATCATTTTGATTGTCTTCATTACTTTCCTGATTGTTTTCGTCAGTGTCAGATTCACTGCTAGTCAGCGAGAGATCAAGAGGGTTACGTCCCAAGAGGGTTAACGAAAAAGCTTTCGGGTGACCAGCTCTCCTCCCAGCAATGGTGCTAGTACATGAATTTCAAATATCCTAGTCTAGAGTTTCCCAATGGTTTTGGAGTCACAGCACTGTTGCTGCACCCACGTCTTTTCAATTTGCTCTAAGCCACATTCTTTGTGCACTGTAAAATAGCACTTTTTAAACAATCTAATCCATTTTTGAAACCTTATACTTATACAAGAAGACCTACCTCAATAACTTCACTTAACTATCAAAACAATATTTAATTGATACAGCATAGACGCTGCACAAAACCAACTGCTACTTCAATAAGTAGAGTACCAAGTAGGTTGGAGAACTAGTGAAAAGTACCAACTTAATTATAATTGGCTTTTATTAAGTCCATTAATTTTTTAACACTTCAGGTTGCAGCAGGACACAGTCTGGGAGCCTCTGTCCTAGTCAATTACATGCCATAATAAACACATATCTTTACATTTTCTCTTAACACCTAGCATCATCCTAATCCCCCTTCCAATAATAAATATTAGTATCTTGATTCCTTGAATGCACTTTATATAAAGATAAATCCCGCAAGTGCATGTAAAAAATATCAAAAGACTGTATTGGAATGGTTAGTTTCACTGATTAGGTTAGGGTAAAGTCTTGCACATTCCTAATTTAGTTAAAATTAGATACAAATCCCTAAAAATCTAAATTTCCTTCTCACATATTGAGTGCATTTTTGCTGTAAAAGAAATAATAAAAAAATGCAAAAGAGCTATTTAGATTGATTGCTCCTTATATTTAGATTCATCTGTCGCTATAGCATACTTTTTTTTTGGGTTAAAATCATAGTAGTAATAATCAAGAGTTACATCTTGCAGGTTAGAATTATATTACTATTGATCTGTGACAAAAAATCTTATTTAAATTTTTAAAGATTCACTACTGTAATGCAGTTGTAGTTAAAATCTTGCACTGAGCTTGATGTGACCATTTTGAAGGTTTTCTTTTGTTCATTTAACACCACCTCCCTAATTCCAATAGTGTTTGGACTTTAACTATTTAATAGATTAAATAAACAAAGCTATTCAACTTTCCCTTAGAGAACCAGGAATTTTTTGTCGAAACACCCATGCAAACATGGCTGGTGTAAAAGCAATGATTACACCAAGTGTGTGATTAATTTTTTTGGTACTTTTTATGATGGTAACTTTCAGGTTAAAATTGTTCATAGGATATTGTCTTCATATTAATGCAAGCTTGCGCTCTAATATAATAAAGTTTCTGTCTTCTACTAATTAATGTATTATTTTACTTCCAGGTTAAAGTTGTTTTCACAGAGATCACTTGAAGACCCCATCACTGCCAGAATTCACAGCTGCTCTTATGATGAATGTGTAGGAGTAGGAGGAATCATGACACGCCAGGAGAATGACTGGTCAACATTTTACTTCAGGTAAATCCAGTCCTTTTTATTCTATTTATTTTTCATTACGTATGCCACTAATTTAAAAATAAACATTTTTGGTTTTATTTTTTTACATTTTAACTTGAAGCTTGATTTATCACACTTGGTAATAATCTTGAGGTAACTTGCCATTAGTGGGATCTTGGAAATTTATTCCCAATGGATCATAAGCCAACCACAATCTTTGTTTTGGCCAGGAAAACCCTGAAAAGTGTGTAATCTGCTTATTAGTGTACTCTTTCAGTTTTGGCTGGGAAGTTATTTTAAAGGTTTTCATCGAAACCTTAAAAATAATTGCTTATTAAAAAGACTTAAAACTATTAAACATTCAGTATTATGTATAACAACGACTCACTTCACTTTTCTACATATATATACTGTAACCACACTGAACAGAATCAGTCTGTCTCACACACAGACACAATCTTATTGTTTTCTATAATAGAATCAATGTACTTGGTGAAAACTTCCTGTGACCGACTCAAAGGCCCACTTATACCATTGAAATATTGAAATATTTTTTGTGTAAATAGGTCTTTGAATAGGGATCTACAGTACATGCTGATTTTTTATTTATAGAGTTAATTATGTGTTGATCATTCTTAAACATCATCCAAAAATTCAAATTAAATAATTGTAATAATAAGTTTGCCGCTAAATGGGAGAAATAGTGATAGATAAACAGATCAATTTGTTAATGCTGATCATTAGTAGGGCCCTGTCCTGTTTCACCACATCCTTCCATTCAGACATCATCATCATAGGTGCTACAGACCATCATAGGAGCCTGGTCTGCTCGTCTGCTCTACAACATCCTCCCTTTTAAGCTAATCCATGACTTTACACCTTCCAAGTGATTTTAGTCCTTTACAACTCAATCCATTTCAGTCTTGGTCAACGGATGAGCCGTTAACCTCTAGGCTTCTGTCTGTAGATCACTTTTGCTGCTCTACAATCTAATACCCTCTCAAGGTTTCTTGCCCAAAGCAGCCTGCACCTTTAAATTGCAGCAACTACGGATGGTTCCGGTACTGAAAATGTTCATTAAGAAATTGTATCAGCAGGCTGTCGAGCTAGTACATTAGCTCTTTATGGCCTCCCCAAAGCACACACACCCTCACTCCCTAAGCCTGAGTTATCGGGCTGGGAAGCGGAACGTTGGAGATTTCCCTTTGCCGGGACAACCCCAGCCCTCACTCACTCCATTGAGTACCAGTGGAGGTCACCCCAGCACAAGGACATCCGGTAGGCCGATGGCGCTTCTCTCACAGCATCAGGAGTCGGGATGGTGTATTTACATCCTCAAATGTTACCCTGCCCATCCCTGGGAACGCCTGACGCCGTTGGATACAGATTTCTACAGTGGGTTTCTGCCTTGAAACTAATTTACGAAGCAGCTGGGACGAAACGGTTGCCTAGGTACAACTACTTTAACTGCAATGTAAATAGAACCATTGGCATGAGTTGCCACTACCCACCTCATGCCTCGTATCCTTAAAAGGGCAACATGTAATCATGCTCCCTCCCCCGTTTCAGAAGTTTTATTTCCAGCTGCAGATTTTCCACAGCTGGTAGTCCTTTAAGTGCTTCCATTTTCGGCAGATACTATGCACGCTCTTTGTCTGCCAGCACAGGCTCAAGCAATAATGGTGGTTTTGGTCCCAGTCTAGCGCTAGGGGGCAGCACCTCTTTAGCCAGCAAGCCACTACAAACTTGTCAACCAGAGCCCCAGGGGATATATATACCCATCCATCATTATCTAACACTGGACTGTATATTTTTCTGAGGATNGGACCCCCTTCATCCGGAGCCGATGGCTTGCAAAAACACCCACTCCGGCTCTCAATCCAAAAGCAAATGAAAGAATGAACGATTGTGTCTATTTCTTATTCAGTTCATCTATTATTATCTATCATTCTATTTGATCAACCCCACTGCATGATATCATTAACGAGTCATAGAAATATCAAAATGAAAATGCTTCGACAACGTTGTCAATGCCTGATACAATTTGCTGAGCAGCTTGGGCCATCCATTTGGGATTTCGTTTCATGTGATGACTCAAAGAATACTTATTTCTAATGACGTAATGCAAGAGGAGTTGGATTTAAAGATGCAACAGCTGTTATTTCACTTCACAGCTTTTGGGAAAACGCACTTTGAATGGACAGCCACCTCTCTACAGCCCAAGCTGTTTCCCCAGAAACTTTGAGAGTTTTGTTGCATTATCAATGCTAGAAGGCACAGAAGATAATTACAATCTCATGAGGGCAGAAACAAGATATTCCATCGATAATCCCATTTTGAGCTTATGGCCGAGTGTCATTTTCCTTTAGCCATGGTTCAGTTTCCGTGTCGTAGGATTGTAACTGTGGAAAATAGTAGCCTATATCTCTTTTTTTTTGTTTTTTGGTGTTTTTTTTAGAGGGAACTTGTACATTTAGAAATAAAAGCTTCAAAACCGTTTCGTTACACTTGATGCGAGGAGCGTTTCTTTGGTTGGCTGATAGTGTCTACTTTCGTCGCCCTAGAGCCAATGTTTCGCCAGAGAGCTGACATTCGATTTAGGGTTATTAGTTCATTAAGCGTTAAAAAATGTCTATGACTTAATACCGAATGGCTTTATTATTTGTTCATTAAGCGTTTAAAAATGTGTATGATTTAAATACCGAATAACTTTAAATTATCACGGAAGATTTGACTGATTCGTTCCTCACCCGGCTTCCTTTTATTTGGCGCCCCAAATAATCTAGAAAGCCCTAAACGTCGTCTTGTGTCACATTGGGTACAGTTTTCGTTATATTATTCCGTTATAGCCGCTGACGGGTCAGTTTCAACCTTTTTGACACAACATCTGAGGGGGGGAGGGGGGGGGTCTCAACCACATTGAACAAAAGTCGCAGCTTCGCCTCTGATTGTTTTAAATATCATTTCTAAATGATGTTCGTGTCATCAAGTTTCACTTGTTAAAAGGTCAACATCCAACCCTAACCCTAACCCTTAAACATGAGCCCAAGTTTGCGATCGGTTGCTTGACTACCGCGACTGATGGGATCTTGCCTGAGATTTCTTATGACTTTGTAAGTGCGTAATGAACATAGATAAGTTCAGGATTGCGTCCGGCAGGAACGTGTGGGAACGGTGCAAAAAATATTATAGTTAATTTTTAAATTTTAAAAAAAAAAATATTTTTTTTGGGGGGGGGGGGGGGGGGGGTTAGCAAGCCTTAGTAAACAACACGACTATATTTTTTTAATTTTCTGAAAAGGAAATGCAGCGTAGCAATGCATCTTTTTTCAGGCTTGCGCAGTTCCTTTTACCTAACCTGATTGCTACCATTTTTAATATTTTTTTGCTTGTCTCGCTCTCTCTAATCTTCAAACTGCACCAAGTTGGGTGTCACCTTGTGATGTGTATGCCTAATGTGGGGGTGTGTACATAAGGTGGATTGTACGCCAAACATTGGAAAACAATTCCATTAACCAAAGAGATGTTGTAGAATAGATAAATTATGTAAGCCTACAATATTATAATTCATCATAAAATCACCTTTCTCTTCTAACTTATAAAATTAGTGTAAATCAGTAAATCATTTGTTCCAACGCAAGTGAATAAAAAGCAAAAAATTATTAAGTATGTCATTCAACACGGCTCCTCAGGAATAATCATTCATTTTGAGCATCTTCTAAATCTTAATTTACTGTACTTACTGCAGTTATTAACTCTCAAAATACAGCAGATTTTTCAATTTGTTGATATTACAACTAACTATCAAAGTGTCTCATAGGTGTAATTTTATAGCCAAAGGTAATTGCATGCTCTTATATTGATATTAGGTGATGCTCTTTAATTGATATTAGGTGTTTGTTAAAAATATACTTTCCAAAATTTATTTATTATTATTTTTAGGCAAAACAAAACATTTTGGAGTTGACAAAAAACACAGCATCACAGCTTTACAAAGAAGGAAAAAAAAATTGTTACCAATTATATTAGTTAAATTTATATTTTATTACCATATACTCAATACTACTACAAATACTACAACAAATATTCAGTTTTCAAAAGAATAGACTCACTTTGTGGACAACGTATCAATCAAGGAAATAATGTCAAAAAAAGTCACAATTGTAATTTAAAATAAAATAATTTTCAAACATATGCATGTAATTATCAATTAAAAAATTATTATTAAGAATTAAATAAAAATAAAAGCTAAGAAAAAAGGGTACATTTTTATTTTATATTGGGGATATTGATCAGATTATCTAATCAGTCATCCAGATGATGCATATACATTCTTGAAAACAATTTCTTTCTTTATTAAAACATACAAATGTTTCACAAACAAAGGATCTGACCCTTTTACCCTTGTTTTGGAAATGCAATTTAAATTTTGTTTGTTATTGTCATGTGGCAGCGCACATGTAAAAATGTCAGACTTTACGGTACATCGTCAAAGATAAGATAAGATTCTGTTATTGATCCAAACAAATGGAAATGTCTTATGATTGCATTGTACAATTTCAGCACATATAAAAAATAATTTGAACACAAGACATTTGTAATAAATTTTTCACTAGCAGCCATTCAGTGAGTTATCTTAGCCATATCAGGGATTTATTAGTTCTTATTAAGATTTGTGACTTAACTCTTTCCATGCCAGGGGGTTTTCCACGTTCGTGTCAGACCAGTATTCGGGAGTGGGAAATTTTTTAGGGTGCTCCTATCTATTAATTAATTTTGAATACAATTCTTTTAGCAAGATAGCTGTCTTTCATATCAAATTAAAGGAAATTAGACAGAGAATAATAATATGTAAAATATAAAACAATATAACAACAATAAGTTAAATTTTTTAGGTAAAATTGTGCGATCAAATTTTTTATACTTTTAAAATTGCACACAAAATCTGAACTTATCAGACTATCATATGATCTGTGTTGCTGATATCCTATTCTGCTTCAATCCCCATAAAGCATATCCATTTTTTATCATAATGCATTTTACATTTTGAAAATATTCCATTTTGTTACGGAGTTATACCCATTTTTGTAATATTCTTATCTGAATCCTCACTGTTGCCATAGTAACAAAGTGGTTTTGAAAACAATTAATAACTTTTGAACTACTTGAGCTAGAAAGTTGATCTGGGTGTTTTTTTAATCCATTCTCTAGGCTCTATCCATTCGTGGTATTTTTATATTTTAAAAAATGTTTTGAAATTTTTATGAAATTGTCGACAGTACCACTATTACTTGTATTACTATTTCCCTTTATCGACCCATCAGAATGCTGAAAATCATCATTGGAATCAGATTCAAATGATTCATGGTTATTGTCTGTTGTTTCAGCATCAATAATTAGCAATAAAAGTTCTTTTATTTGCAAAATTGACTACCTACGTGGTCTAGCAACAGCTGACATGCTTGGAGTGGGCGTAGCCATGGCTTTGTTTACAAAAGTTTCAACACAAATTGAACTATTATTAGAAAAAACACATGCAAACATGCCCTACTTCTCAAAAAAGGAAGTAGTAAGAGTTATCCTTCGTTTAAGAACAAAAAAAGTCGGATTAAGAGCCACAAGAAACGAAATAAACTACATAAATGATATCGACAGTATACTGTGGGTTGGCACGAACGCGACCAGTCAAATTGACAGTATACTGTCGATTGGCACGGAAAGAGTTAAGGGGAGCACGCTGGTCATTTCGTACAGATTAGGGTACAAAAGAATTTTGTATTTTTCAGTCCTTGCCGTGATGGAAAGAATTCGTACCGAACAAGCCAATCCTAAGTGTGATGAAGAGGGTGGGTTGCATCATCCAAAATGTGTTTGATTTTACAATATCTTTCTTCAAATAGTTCTTCCAGTGAAAGATGTTTACTTTGTATTATGTTCCTAGCTTTCTTGATAAGTTGGTTTATGTGGTGTTTAATATCAGACGTTGAATTCCCACACCAGCAGGTAATACTGAAATTGAGCAGGCTTCCAATTGTTGAACTGTAGAATAAGTTTACGCCGAAATTATACAGTTTTTTGAGGAAGGGGAGTCTTTCTGAATATACAGCATTTGGCCGTGCTCCTGCCATGTTAGCTTATTATTAATGGTGACACCTAAGTACTTATATGCGTCAACTTTCTCTCCACTTTGATTTTTTATGTCGAGATCTGTAATCTGGTGTTCCTTCCTCTTGAAATCAACAACCTTTTCTTTGTTTTTTGAGACATTTAGCTGGAGAAAATTTTCATCACACCTATTGATAAAGCTTGTTACTAAGTTGCGGTATAAGCCTTCTCCTTCAGATAGTAAGCCAATGATGGTGGCATCATCAGTTCTTTTTATTTTGGATTAAGCAACTTAAGAGTCTCCCAATTTTGCACAGCTTGTCTCCTTTATTTTCAGTATCAGAAACTTTTTGGAAACTCAGTATGGCCATGAATCTGTCCTTAGTCATATTTCATCAAATAAGGATTCCCTGGACCACAGTCTTGTAAAATAAGTACTTAAATAAGTACTGTATTCTTAATAAATCCTCTTAGTTCATTGTACTGCACATTGCGTACTTAGTACTAACAAATATATGCAACCCAATTTGCAGTAAATTAGAGTTTGAAAAAGTCGATTTGCTTTTGAAATCTCCTTATATCTCTCTTGTTTAAACATTCATTAGTAAGCAGTATGCTTTTTAAATCTGGTCTAAATGCACAAATCCACTTTGAGTCCCACAGTCATTGTCATCATAATCATACTCATCGACATCTGCCCATCATAGATGCTGTCAAAATATATTTAAATTTAATTAATTTAGCTCAAACACAAAATTTACAATCTAAATAAAA
>CAXITT010000024.1:2490964-2521742 GCA_964033795.1 Lymnaea stagnalis | reverse complement strand
AAGGTTCATTTTAAAGCGCCCCCTTTTCTTTTTTTCAACTCTCAAACCCGTTATTTTTATCAATAAAATAATATCAAAGCAAATTTTGGCGCCCCGGAACATCTGTCCCCCCCCCTTGATACTTCCTTCATCATGAGCTGTAATCATTCTTCAACAGGAATGAATGTTCAAGAGCAATCACAAGATGAATAGTCGAGAGAAACCACACCTCAACGAGACATGTTCTAATGATCTTGCATCTCATAGAGATCAATCCATTAAATGACAACTTTGGACAATAAGGTATGTGAAATTTTACTATGAAATGAATGAGAGTGATAAGTTGGGCCACCTGGTTATAGCAAATAGTAAATGTATAGGAAATGTTTAACATTAATACAGCAAAATATTTGGAAAAAAATACCTTTACCAGCATAACAATCGGTCGACTATACTACTTCAGTGAAAACTTGGGCTTAAACAAAAATAGTAAAGATAAAATGAGCAATAGTAATTATTTAAGATTTTATTAAATATAATGAAACGAGCAATAGCCATTGTTACCTGTATTTATCAAATTAAAAGAAGAATCAAATTTCATAGTCATTATAAAAAAATATAATTATTTAGAGCAGTGGTTCTCAACCTCTCTAATGCCGCGACCCCTTTATAAAGTTCCTTATGTTGTGGCGACCCGTCACCATAAAATTATTTTCATTTTTACTTCATAACTGTTATGATTCGTAATGTAAATGTCTGATATGCAGAATTCATTTTCATTGTTACAAATTGAACATAATTTAAGCATTAATCACAAAAAACAATATATTGTGAAATATTAATTTCTGATTACAAAGAAATGAAATTTTGTCTTGAAACATGGTGTTGCATGGGTAACAGTCTTAATTTAACAACAGTAAACTACTTTGCTACATTTTGCGACAGTGTGCTAAAAGCCAACATCAGTGCCAAGGTTTAGATTGTTTCTTTCTTACCTGATTATTCATATCTAATATTTGCCGATTAATCAATCAGTAAGTCCCGATGACTTTTTGTGACTAATTCAGTATTAGACGTTGAATCCATATCGATATCCTAGCATAGCTGGAGCACCATCTTTGCAAACAACCCAAACCTTTTCCAAGAGATATATGATCTTTCAGAAATAAACCAACTCTGTCAAATACATCACGTGAAGAAAAGAAACTCATCTTAAAGTCACCATCATTAATATTCCTCACATAAATTAGTAACTGTCAACAGTTTGCAACGTCTGTAGATTCATCAAGCTGGATACTAAATATTGGAAGTGGAGCAGATTTAATTTCCTGGATTACCTGATCAAGAATATCAACAGACATGTCATCTGTTTTTTCTACGGACAGTGTCGTTAGATACGGAAATTGCACTCAGCTTCGAAACAAATTCGTCTGCAATCATAATGAAAATTTCTGACAATTCTGGTTTTTTAGCCGGACCAAATCAATCGGCTTCTAAGACCATTGGCATCGAAAATGTGTGTTTTCCAATGGTCTTAGGCAACCCCCATGAAAGGGTCACGCAAGGAGGTCGGGACCCACAGGTTGAGAACCGCTGATTTAGAGGATAACCTTTTAATTATATCTGAAAAATTTCATGACAGTCACCATGGTCACCGTAGCCTGCTAGTATTATTATCTAACGATGTAACAGTCATTATTTTTATGGTCTTGTCCCATCCAACCCTGTAACTCTGGCAATCCCTAAACTTCATTCCACTCAGAACTGATGCTTTTATATTTCCATGCTTGGATTCCCAACTGCAGTAGATCTGAGAATGAAAGATTGGGTTCTTTGCGAGGAAAAATGCTTAATCTAACATTTATTAACGTTCATGCTCCCATCAAAGATATGGAAGGTTGGGGAAAAGAATCCTTTTATGAGACACTGGAAAAGAACTACAAAGAGGCACCACGACATGATATTAAAATAGTGAGTGAAGACCTCAATGCCAACTATTGGCAAGGTAAAGTGTGCATAAAGAATCCAATGACAATGGGATCCGACTCATAGACTTTGCTTCAATAAAAGAGATGTCAGTTAGCAGCACCAAGTTTCCACTCAAAAAATATACATACACAAAGTTACTTGGAACCGACCAGATTAAATTACCCACGTTTTAATCAATGGTTTTAAGGATCAGACTGGACATACTAGATGTAAGAAGCAGATGCAGACTCTGACCATCTACTTGTAAGGGTTAAATATAGGCAGAGAATAAGCATTATTCACAATGGCCAAAATCAAAGAGAAAATAAATACCAAAAACAGCAGAACTTATAACTAAAATTTGTCAAGAAGAGAAGATTCCAACAGAATGGCAAACAGCACTAATAACCCCACTACACAAGAAAGCTTCCAAACTTCAGTGCACAAACTACAAAGGAATTTCCCTATTAAATGTTACATACAAAATACTGACAAAAGTAGTTGCCAAAAGGCTACAGCCTTTCACTGAAGAAATACTAGGTGACTTCCAATGTGGATTCAGACAAAACAGATCAACAACTGATCGGCTGCCTATTAGAGAAATGTTACAAACATAATATCCCAGTACATCAACTCCTTTGGCATATGACAGCATCAAAAACAGGTTGACATGGCTATTCTCGACTTCTCAAAGGCCTTCGACACTGTTCCAAATAGCCTTCTTCTACATAAGCTCCACCACTACGGCATTACCGGCAACCTTCACTCCTGGCTCTCAATATTCCTAACACGTACCATGTAAGTAGTGGTAGACGGCGTCCGATCAGGGAAAGCTACAGTAGACACAGGAGTTCCACAAGGCACAGTGCTGGGCCCCCTTCTCTTCCTCTGTCACATAAACATCTCAAGTCAGGCTGTTTGCAGATGACTGTCTTGTCTACAGAGACAGACCTGTTTACCATCAAACTCTTAAAATCGTACAACATCATCACAATATCGTTCAACACATTATATTTATAGTAAAAATAAACATACAGCATATATAATGTATACACCTCAAAATCGTACATTGTACGCCAAAATCGTAAGAGTAAACAGGTCTGCAGAGAGATAAATGGCTACGGAATCACAACCACCTCCAAACAGATTTGAAGTGCCTTATGAATTGAGCGGACAATTGGGGCATGAAATTTAATGAAACCAAATGCTACACAATGACCATCTCAAGAAAAAAAAAACATCAACCTATATGTACTCACTAAACGAGACAATGCTCCAACAAGCATCAAATAACCTTAAATGGTCACCCCATATAAACAAAATTAAAAAAAAAAAGCCTTACTTCCTGCAAACAAAATGCATATCTCTCACTCGTCCATCAACTACTAGAATATGGTGCGATCATCTAGCACCCACACCTTAAGCCAGACGTGGACAAGATGGAGCGAATTTAACGTACCGGGGTGCGTTTTATCGCGCGAGACTACAAATCCACCACTTCTGGCTTTGTCACTGGCCTCTTAAAAAGATTTGACATCCCCCTCCCGCCCCATATTCTTATATAAAGTGGTGATGGGACTGGTTCCGGTCATCCCAGCAGGCACGTACCACACCCCACAGAAGCCGGGTAGACTGATAAGAGCAAAATGCTCACTAAACACTGACTTCACCACTGACAATCCTATAAACAATTACAACCGAAACATTAGCAAATGCTTCAAAGTGCCTCAGTGCACAACAGTGCAGTATAAACAATCTTTCTTTCCACGCACAATAATAGCATGGATCCACCTGGACAATGTCACTGTGAACTGACTTCTGTCGAAAGCTTCAAGGCTGCCCTGGCATCAGCTAGCAGGTGTTAGAATAGCAACATCATACCCCCAACCGTTGCACAGATGCCAGTACATGGATGCAGCAACGAACACAACCAGAATCAGAAAAGAAAATATCTTTATTAGACTGATACATAAAATAACTGAAAAAGCGTTTGTTTACGAGGTTCAGGGAGAATTTTCAAAGGAATATCAGATTGACGAGGCCTAAGCAAGGAGTCTCACTGTCATACATGCTATTTAATCTAAAATTGGATACAGTTATAAAAGCGGTTCTCAACTTTCCTAATAGTCTTAGGTAACCCCTGGGAAAGAGTCAATCGACTCCCCAATGGGTTGAGAAGCGCTGAGTTATAAGAAGCATAAATATTGACATCTGAGGAAAACCCAAGACCTGCTCTCTACAATCAACCCCTTCAGTATCTTGCATATGCTGATGACTTTGTCAGTACTGTAAGGGAAAAGTAGGAAAGATATATCTTAAGCCTTTATTGAATTAGAAGACTTTATAAAATTGATTAGCTATCGAATTTCTAGTTTAAAAATTAACTCGGATCCAAGTTCACTCTCGCGATGATAATGCTTCGAGCATAAAATCACTATAAGTAGGGTTGGAAGTCATGAAGTCATTAAAATTAAAAAACACACTTTTGAAAAAGTAAATCAATTCAAATACCTAGGATCTTTATTAAATGAAAGAAATGAATTAGTAACAGAAATAAAAGAGAGAATATCGGCAGGAAATAGGGCATACTTCAGTAGTCAGGAAAATTTGAAAAGTAAAAAAATATAAGCAAGTGAAACTTGGACCCTAACAAAACCGACACTAAACTTATTAAACTCATGGAAGAGAAAAGTTCCTAAGAAAGCCAAAGTTTACCTGATATTACCACTGTTCATGTTAATGAAGTAATCCAAATGTATTTATATTCTAACTTTGGTTATTTTAAGAGAGTTAAAAAGCTGATAAAATTATCTGATTGAAATACCATCTTTTTTTATGCAAAGGGATTATTGGTGATCCTGTGATTGTAGATATGTATCAGACTTTGAAAGTAGTATTAGAAATGAGTTTAGCATATTACAAGCTGTTGACCAAGGAAGTGAAGTTCAGTTGAACCCATAAACAGTCATTGGTGAGGGATATTATCAGTAAAGTCACTGAAGGAAATTTAAAAGCTGGTGATTTGCCAGTTTAAATGAAGTTCTCATATTATTATTTTAAATTATGTAACTAGAGCTCAATCAAAATATTTATTTTAATTTCGGTGTATTTAATGACGTAACAAAAAACGAGTCGTAACGATAAATGTGATTAAACATATGATTGAATTTAATTGTATCATATTATAATTGAATTGATTTACGTAAAATAATTGAAAATGCCTATAATAGATTTAAACCAATTCGTTCTTTTAGCTTTAAGTATGGTAATAATTAATGATTTATGCATTTGGGAAAGATGGGCATAGATAAGGAGAGGTTATTTTACCGATAACAAATCTTAGTTGATAAATTTTTCTTTTATTTTCAGATGGCGTTCAAGAATTGAAGACAAAAACTACGAGGGAAGACTCTCTTCAGTTGGCGACGAACAATTCAAGGCAAAGAGTATGAAGAAAAGTCAATATCTAACATTGCTTTAATAAATAGATGGTGCTTGTTATTGTATATATGAATGTAAGGCAAAGAGAAGGAAGATGTGTACATTGCTTCAATAAATGGTGCTTAACTAATTGTATGTGAGAGAAAAAGAAGATATGAACATTGTTTCAATAAATAGATGGTGCTTAACTAATTGTATGTGAGAGAAAAAGATGTTTAAAATAAAAGAAAGAAAAACATTTGGAAGTTTAAAAAAAAAAACTATGTATATAAAAAAGAAATAAATATTTGAAACAAAAATATTTGAAGTGTTTAAAAATTTATTTAATTTAAAAAAGAAAAAATGAAAACATGAATGCTCTTTATTTTAGGGGGAGAAAAACAAAAATTCTCCCCGCGAGACTATCTCCAAAGAGATGAAAACATGAATACTCCTGGTGATATACAGTGAGGTGTCTTTACAAAAGAAACATGTTAAAATTGATGGTGACTTGTTTGGTAACTTAAGGACTTGGTGAAATCCAAGCTACCTAAAAAATCTAGGCACCTTATTCCACCAAGCCCTCCAATTACACATGTTACAGGCAAAGTGTGAAAGGCATTCTATAAGATCTACTTCAATTTAAATGTTTGTTTATAAAAAGTCCAGGCACTAAAGCTATAGACAATACTGCTGGACATCTCAACAGTCAATCTATAGAATGCCTGGATTTCATACTTTTCCTGTAAAATACAAATCAATCCATTATTTATTAACATTTGCTATTTGTCTAAAACCACCATCATCTTAAGATCTCGCAAAAAACATTTACAATGAATTCACATAGATGGTGTTTAGTTTTTGTACAAAAGACATTTGTATGTTTATCACATGGGGGACTTTGAAATCATAATTCTGCATTGCCCCTGTTATTTTATTGCTTGTCGCCAAATAATTAAACCGTATTTGTGCACAATTGGAGTCTCATCATTTGATGACCAGCAATATCACACATCCTTAACTGATTCTAGAAAACATATTTACAATGGTATATGTTCAAAGTCTTAAAGTACGTTCACACTACCGAATAGTTACTAGGATTCTTGCCTTTTAAACTGCTGAACAAAATATGATGGGACTATTTATGTAACTTGCCAGCTTGTAGTCACAGAAAGTTGAGAATCCATGTAACAAATCTGCAGTGTGAATGTACCTTTAAAACTACACCATCTAACACCGGGTACATTTGATGACCAACACTGTATACATCCTTTACTAATACTAGACAACATAGATCTACAAAGTCTTACGCCTACAACAGACCTGTTTACCATCAAACTCTTAAAATCGCACACTTATCACAAAATTGTTAAATACCTTATATTTTTATAGTAAAAAAAAATAAACATACAGTCTATATAATGTTTACACCTCAAAATCGTACATAGTATGCCAAAATAGTAAGAGTAGACAGGTCTGCTACAAAAATCAAATTTCAAATGCATGAAAAGTGAGATTCAAATTATAACATTAAAGGAAACTATGATAATTTTCAATAAAATCTTGAAAAAAACATGAACAAAATTAGATATAGGTTCACAAGTTCATACACACATTCATTTAACATCTTGTGTTACAGTTACAGAGAAAAGAAATCTTTGTGGTACCCAATCATGGATGTATCTCAGTTGTACCCAATAATGGATGTATCTCAGTTGTATCCAATCATGGATGTATCTCAGTTTACCCAATCATGGATGCAGCATCTCAGTGTTACACAATCAGATGAATCTCAGCTGTACCAAATCATGGATGTATCTCAGTGGTACCCAGTCATGGATGTATCAATTTTACCCCAATCATGGATGTATATCATTTTTACCCCAATGATGGATTTAGTATCTCAGTGGTAGCCAGTCATGGATGTATCATCTTAGTCACACTTAGTGGTACACCATCATGAATGCATCTCAGTCTCAGGTGTATGGTACCAAATCATGGTTGTAGTACCTCAGTTGTACCCAATCATGGATGAAGTATCTCAGTGTTACACAATCATAGATGCTTCTTAGGTGTACCCAATTATGGATGTTGTATCTCAGTGGTACCCAATTGTGGATGCATCTCATTTCTGATGACCAAAATTAAAATTGAGAATAATATAAAAAATATTTTACTATCTATATTTTTTAAGTTTCCAATATATTATGGCATAATTTTGTATTCATTTCTCACTCTTTCAACCTGAGTATCATTTGGGAGCAATAAAAAAAACTTACTAAATCTCATGTAAAATAAAACTAACTAAAAACTGGAAATACATTTACTTAATAGATATTCAGTACCTGGGTCAATGAACCATGAAATCAAGAGAAATTGTTTTCTGTCAGATCACTTCTTGGAGGAAATCATCCAATGTGTTGATAGAAACAAGGAAATCATCCAGTGTGTTGATAGAAACAGGGAAATCATCCAGTGTATTGATAGAAACAAGGAAATCATCCAATGTGTTGACAGAAACAATCTGTAAATAGAGAAATTATAAACATGCTTGTCTAGTTTTATATTGTGTACTGGTATTCTGTATTTTTGAAAGGGTCAGATTAAAGGCTAACTAGACTTAAGCCCATGGCCTCAATCATCTCTTGGGCAACTAAATTTTGAAGCTTTCTTTTATAGAATCCAGGGCTTACAAAACAAAAAACTTCAAAAATTAATGATAAAGGATTTATTTTACAGTCCGCTTGCTGTCCTCTAGGATACCACATTGAAGCTAAATGTTTATTTTTATTATATATTTTATTTATTGTAGTTTGTTTACTGAAGGAGTATACTTATCAATGCGTTTTGTTTTTTGTTACATCCTTTTATTCAGATTTTCGCATACTCGGTTTAGCTCATTTCCTTAGATTAAATATTTACATTCTGATGTTAATGAAGAACTAAAACTAAGACCATCGGTGAACGCTCCTTCTGCTTCCATGGGCCCACGTTCTGGAACCAGCTCCCCTTCCATATACGTCATAGTGAAACCTCGTCCATTTTCAAAAAGTCCCTTAAAACTCATCTGTTTAGGTCCGCCTATGACCTGTGATGCACCCTCCTTGCCCTACCTAATTTTCTGTTTCGGTTTAATCCTGAAGTGTCAAAGTGTCCTCTTTTTATAGCCATTTTCATTGTTTCTATAGAATAGTAGTTACTATCCTAGTGTCTCATTTGTTTTTACTTAGTTTACATGTTTTAATAATTGTAAAGCGCTTAGAGCTTTATGATAAGCGCTATATAAAAATGCCTAAATAAATAAATAAGAAGGCATTTAAACCTATATTTCCATATATTTTTATGAATTATAATTATATTTTATATACTAAGTCCTAAGTTTTGTTTATCTTATGTAAATCAAGTAAGATATATTTGAGATGGCAAGGTATAAAGCTAGTCCTATGAAATCATTTCTTCATCACAAAAATGGTCAATGTTTGCAAAACTAATAAGTTCAGTGTCTTGCATTTTCCCATGACTACTGTACTTCTCCACGTACCCAAAAAATATTTCTCATCATTACCGGAGCTCTCAATGTACGGTACCAGTACCGGTACCCAAAAGAATATTTATCACGAATACTGTACCTCTCAATATTTCCCACTTAACTTATTCCCCTATTTTTGTATGGCCTGAATATTTATGTTTGATTTAAAAACTTAAGCAATTGATGATAAATTTTTTATGATTTATGTTATTATTTATAATTGTCTATAACTTTTTAATTCTTCGGTGACATTAGTGTTACAAATTGTATATGTTAGTAAGACTGTCAAAAGAAAATCCTTTCAACTGCCCTTTAAATTTTTTAAGTGAAATACTGAACAACAAATTTAATTTAATATTCTCATAAAATTAAGATTGTGATCTCTAGGCCTACTATTTTTCGACAGTAATTGTTGTTATCACTTTAGTATTAAGTCAAGAATCTATTCAACCCAGTCATGCAGACCAGCTTTTTTGAGTGGCAATGTATCAAGTAATTATTCATTTAATGTTATTTCCTAATAACTACAATGAACTTAATGTTAATAAGTTAGAATAGACTACAGTATCAGTAAATAACTACTTTAAAAAATTAAATTAGTTGTTAGTACTACAAGTAGTTAGCCTTTTTCCTCCATATTTTGAGTGTACTAATTTTTGTCTTGTACTAGTTACTTGTGATAATTTAATAATTACTATTACCAGTGGTTTGGTAATTGGTATTATTTCTCCTCAAAATTTTCTAACGCAAATCAAACTAAACAAAAATTGCAGTTAAGATAAACTAAAATGGTGAAATATCATTTAACACTTTCCCAAATAACATATAGTATACCCTGTCACTCACGACTGGGTATAGCACAACCGTACACTTATAATTTATAATAATGGGAAAAAGTGTTTCTGGTAATTCCTGGCAACTGGATGGGTTACCCCCATAGTCTTATATCACAGTAAATGGCTCTCTTTATGTTATTTTTCTTTTTTAATATGTGGCATGATTTAATTGACCTGAAACGGAACTCCCTTCTTAGATCGCGTATTATCTCCACTGAAGCAATTTTTCAGAGTATTAATGATAAAATGACACAAACAATAGTTGACTGCACCAAGAGGGAAGGTTTGTATGGGAAAAATTGTTTCGTTTAACGAGTGTTTCGCTTAACGAGTAAGATTCTGGAAAAAATTATGCTCGTTATGGGAGGTTCCACTGTATTTCTTTATTGTCAAAAATTAAAATTAATTTTATGGATTACACAGACTCAAATAATCAATAAATAACAACCAAACAATAATGTTCATAAGCCAGTTTATACGTTTTTTTCCTTCTATTAAATTATTCTTGGGACTGTACAAAAAAAGATAACGCCCCCAAAAATTAGTCACTTTCGCATGCTTTATATTATATACTTTATATAATTGCAACCACCAAGGCGCTAATTCCAACTACCTCGTGGATGAGGGCGAGTATGAGAAAGGTTATTATAAAGGAGACTCGAGATACCAGCAATCACAGTCTGTCTCCGGGTGTATTACACCCAGTTGCGATGGAAAGGGTTTGAATAGATATATATTAACATTGACATTCTTTAAAGGCTGGGACTATTCGTAACCGGGTATCAGAAGTGAGAGATTGGGATACGATTGTAAACTTACTTCTTCAGCTTTACTAAAATAAACTACCACAAATGACATCCGAATAGTTTGAGTCTAATGGTACCCGGGTGAGAATGGCGGCGCTGCGTGTCTGGGTCCATTTTGACTCAGTGCTATTAGGACGTCATTTTTAGTGGTAGTTTATTGCAGTTAAACTGAAGAATTAAGTTTACAAACATACAAATATAGTCCATTCAATACCTCCTTTTGTCTTTCAAACCCAACAATATAATTTTAAATAATTGTTTTAATCCAAACCTCTCACTTCTGGTACGAATAGCCAGTTTGTTCTTTAAAAAACTAAATTTAGTTAATTAAATAGCTTGATTTTAATTTAATTAATCTTAATTAAATTATGCCTATAGTTATAGTGACAATTATAGTGCCTATATCATAAGACATAATTTGACTTCACACAGTACCCCCAGCTCACACACACAACAGTTCAGAACAACCAACTAATGATTGGGCTAATTGAAAGGATGAATGCCACGGCGTCTTTGGGGTGTTTATTATAGTTGCAGTGAATTAGGGTTTAGTTTTTAGGTTAGGTTGAGGGACCAATTTAAATTTAGGGTTCAGGTGACTAACGGTTAGGCATAGGGATCTATTTACTATTTAGGGTACGGTTCAGGTTAGGCATAGGGATCGATTTAGGGATACATTCGTGAAATCCGATAAAAAAGTGACATTCGTCCTTTAAATTTACCAATGTTTGCTTTGTATCTTGAAAAATACTGACAAAGTTATCTTTATAGTCAACAAAATAATTTAAGAAAAGTAATTCAAACCACAAGAGAATTCTTTTGCTAAGGAAAGCTAATAAATTTATGTTGGTTAAAAAAAAAACTTTTGTTATAAAAGAGTACCGTACTCAATTAGAGGCAACTCAAAAAATTATTTTGTCCGTCAAGGTGACAGCAGTTAGTTCCCATACTTTCATAAAGAATTAGGAACAGTAACCAAGTTAATACGATCTTTCACCAAGGTCACAAGAGTTATCTTTCTTGAAGTGAATAAATAAAATTACCATATAATTAATGGGAAGTTATCGCTGTCGTCTTTAAAACATATGTTTATTTTAATGGTTGCTTCCCTTTGACCGTAATTTCGCAAAAATTGAAAAGTATCTCTATTTGAGACTTCATGTTACCGGTGTTCAGTAAATTAACACTAAATTCTTAAGTTAATATAATTGCATTATTTAAAATACTTTTTAATATACATTTTAATAGAAGTAGTCAAAATGACTTATACTTATAAAGAGAATTCTTCTGGGATATCCTGTCCATTATTATAATAAATTCAATTTTTTTGTTGTTGTAAATTTGATTTTAAAGCATGTTTTATTTTTGTGTAAATAATTTATCAAGAAAATATTAAAAATACTTTCTATTTTTAATATTTATAAACTGATATGAAATTTATGGTAACAGAGATTTATACCCTATGATTGTTAAATTATTTGTAAAATTTCAAATTAGTTTAAACCTTACTAGTAAGGTAAGTTACTTTATACTTGTTGGCATTGATAAAAATTAATAACCTTTGATTTGGGAACATATTACCCAACCTTGCCTTGTAGGCTATCATTCAAAAGAGCTCACATAGAAAGTTCAAATTCAAACATTTTGATAATGTTAAAATTGATAATTCTAGAGTTATACTTATGTCATGCTCCACCTGGTTCTTTTATCCCCTGACACTGGGAATCTTTTTATCTTATGGATCATCTTGGTGAATCGAAAGCACATTGTGAACATAAACTTTTAATTGCTACAAACTGTTTTTGGTATTAAATAATGTCATGTTTAGTGAGACTTTTTTATTTGTTCTTTGAAAATTGTTTAAAATAGTCATAAATACTATAGCAATCTTTTGAAGATAGAATATTTTTTAAAGTATTTATAGGCTTCAATGGGACATCCCTCCCCCATCCTACTTTTGTTTTTTAAATTCGCCACCCCTAATTACTTGCTATAGGTGAAAATCTTCTTATCATCAAAAAAATTCAAATTTACTACTCATGTGCTTTTGTTAAATCAATCATTCAGTCAAAGCCACCTCTTGTCCATTCACTAAAAACTATTAATATAGTTCTTAGTACATTCTTTATTAGTGTTGTAATAAATATGATTTGATTGTTAAGCTTTCCAGCCTTAGACACATGTCTGTAGTATTTGTTTGTTAGTAACTTTTACAGTGATGTGTCACTAGTTATTTGATTAATAGTCAATTGTCTCGTCATGTGTAACTAATGATTTGTTTGTTAGTCACTTGTCTAGTTATGTGACTCTAGTGATTTGTGCTATTCAATTGTCTAGTGATGTTAGAAATGAATGCATAAATTGAATCTTTGTCTATTGAGGTTTTTAAATGAAAGCACAAGTTGAATAATTGTCCAGTGATGTTCGAAATGAATGCACAAGTTGAAACATTGCCTAGTGATATTATTTAAATTTAAGTTAATATTTAAATTTATTTAGTTTCAGATTTAGACAACATCAATAACTGTAAATACATTAATATGTACTGACAGGGTAATGCTCAGATCAAATTCCTGTCAAATTTCTTCAATATGCGTCAAATTCTCTATCAATTGAAATAAAATCAATAAAAGGCAAAAACAACATTGTTCCTGATTTTTGGTCAAGACAAATTGAGTATAAAGAAAATGACAAAAGCATAAAACATATTGAACTTATGTGGATTGTCATACCATACTATAGCTATTCTATATTTATTGTTTTAGTATCAGTAATGTGTGTAACAGACCATGTTACTTATTCATATGACATGGATTTTTTCACAGGACACTAACATTTGCTCTAACGGCACAAAGGCAAAGTGATTTGAAGGAAAAGAATAGAAACACGAGAAAAAAAGAACTAATTTTTGTAGTGTATGGAGAATTCATTTTTTCTTGAGTGAAGGGAGTGAACGACATAATTTTAATGGAGAAGGTTGAAATGTTGTATTTTTCAGATGGATTTAATGAATTAATTATTAGATACATTTTTGTAAGTGTATGAATATATATTTTTCATATTACACTATAAATGTTCGAACAATTCTGACGTCAAGGAACCATGTGATATATTTATCAAATATCTTAAATAAAGTACTGTGTAATTTTCATTGGATCTTATTACTTCTTAGCGGAGAAAGAGACGGTCGTTTGTAAAGGTGAATGAGATAATTACATTGGCAAATCATCAATTGCACTGAAGAAATAAAATACATTAGCTCACGTTTCCAAGTAACATTACATTAAAAACATTACATATGATAACTGGGAAATATAAATGTTTATGCTTTAAAATGAGTGTTTGTGTAATAACTTTATAATGTATATATTTTATATATTTTTATGAGTAATAAATAAAATGCATCTAGAGCCACATTTACAATACCCTAACTTGAGAGACGATGACATGACAAGATTTCTATTGTCAAAGATGATTGCGACATCCTATTTTCAAATATGCAAATGCTGCAACTAATGGTAGTGCTTATTGATAACTTCATTCAGCACTGCTCATTTTTTAATAAAATTTATACCAATTTGTTTCTGAGTTCTTGTGAAATCTGTGATTGAACTTGTATTTGTATCTTTTAAATCAGGTGTTTTATCTGGAAGTTGTTTTTAAAAGGAGATTACCAATCCCTAAAATAGTATCTTTTACAGTTTAAATTAGAGTACCAGTATATAAAAAGTATACATAATTGTACTCAATATAATTTTTAAAATCTAATGCAGTATACTACAAATGAGCGTTCTGTTCATTTTAATACATAAATCAGGAATGATTTCCCTAAACTTGGTAAAGGGAGTCAACAAAAATATACTGTGTTATAAAAATTGTCAAGCGCTAGAGAAGATGTCTAGAGAATGGAAGAAATGGAAAGAAATAGTTAATGGCCTATTTTTCACTGGCAATTGATCAGACTGAGAAGAGGAGTACTGCTAGTTCTCTTTTTAACTACCGGTATCTCATAACTTGTCAAATAGCACCAAAAATTCCCATTAAATCAATTATATTGATTGTTTTTTTTATTAATGAACTTTTATTTATGAATGTTCAGGAGAGCTTTACTATACTTGTACAATGTAACAGTATTTTTGAGAAATGTAAGCTTTTTACTATGATTCTATCTCATTTGAAGGTCTTTATTTAAATGTTTATTATATCTAAAGTCAAGTTTTTCTACATTCTACCCAAAAAAAAAATGTCTATAGCATGACTCAAACAATAATATAATAAGATTTTACGTTTTCTGTGGAAATTATAAAAAAGTGGACCCAAGGGGTCGCCACAGAACAACAATATAATAACTAACCTATACTGTGCCTATAGTAAGTTAAATAATTTAAAAAGTTGCATTTTTTAATTTAATCAAGGGGGCACCCATTTGCTGTAATAGCACTGAAAACAAAAAAGGGGGCTGGTGGTAGGAGAATTAAATTTATAATTGTTATTTGTAATCAGGGTTACGGAGCCCAGGAGCAATATTTTCTTTATCTGGAGCTTGAGCTGGTAAAATTTCTCATTGATCAAATTGGAAGTACTAAGTAGTCATTAGTATTACAGTTACAGGGTTATAGTATATATGCTGTACAAGTAATAAGCCTATTTATAAATACCTTTCAATTACATCATGCCCTTTGCAGATTTATTGTCTAATTTTTCCATTAATTCTATTACATCTTTTTCTAAATTAAGTGCATTATTATTACTTGGAGGCTGCTGTTGTTTTGATAACTTAGCTTAGTCAATGTAAACACGATCTAGTGAACTAGCTTGATGAAATTCTTCTTAGTATTTGTTCATTTGATATGGAGGTTGCATAATCATACAAATTTTAAGAAATTTGCATGCCATCAAAATTTGATCAAATAGTGATTTGAAAGTTATGACAAGGCTTCATACAAAAATTGCATCAAATGTATGAACGAAAATTTGATGAGAATTTGATCGTGTGAACTGAGCATTAGGGTAATTCATTCAGCTCATCAGTCTATTTGAACCAACTGGTCAAAGTAATACATTTTATCATTCAGTCTTCATGCCTGCCAAGACAGGTTAGGGTAATTAAAAAGTCTATATTATTAGTTTTTGTGGAGCAGCACATTCATACAGCAACAAGGTGACATTTATTTGAATTACAAATGAAAAATAGCATAGGTTTAAAACCATTAATGTTAAAGTTTGAGTGATTGAAACAATGAACAGATTGATTGAAAAGTCTGAAAATTTTAGTTGTGTGTTAGTAGAAATTTATTTTATTAATAATTTGGTAAATTTGTTTACTTGGGTCGAGACATTAAGGTGTCAGTCAAGATGGTGTGTTGTACACTCAGATGAGAGTCAAGATGGTGTGGTGTACATTCAAATGTCAGCCAAAATGATGTGGTGTATGTTCAGGTGTCAGACAAGATGGCGTCGTGTACATTCAGTTGTCAGCCAAGATGGTATGGTGCACAATCAGCGGTCAGCCAAGATGGTGTGGTGTACATTCAGGTGTCAGCCAAGATGGTGTGGTGTACATTCAGCTGTCAGCCAAGATGATATGGTGCACAATCAGCTGTCAGCCAAGATGATATGGTGCACAATCAGCTGTCAGCCAAGATGATATGGTGCACAATCAGCTGTCAGCCAAGAATCTATGATATAGATTTACTGAAACGTCTTGGTTTTCATCGCCAAGTCACTTGTGTAGAATGCATTAACCTGGAAGTGAAAAAACAAAATATTAAAATAATATTATTTACTGTCCCTTTACAATAATATTTTTATTCATTTACTTCAACTGCTTCATGTACTTCATCTACTTCACTTTAGCTGCAAGACTCATAGAAGATGAAAATATGTGTTAGTTATTGTTACATGTAACAAAGACTGCAATGTCTACATCAAAGTTATGTATCTGAAAAAAAACCCACTATAACAAAAGAAGCATTAGTAAAATTAAAGAAAAAAAATTACTCCTATATCATACGTGTCAAACTTAAGGCCAGTGGGCCACATTAAGCCCAGCGTACAATTATATCAAACCTGAGAGGTCTTGACCGGCGTACAATTATATCAAGCATGAGAGAGAATTTTAGGCTCAAATATTTTTAATGGCCCTGCGATATAAAGTGCAAATCATATTCCTTAATAATCTGCCTTGTCCAAGGATAGGCTACCTGAGAGCGTTCTCGCTTTTTCTATCAAAATAAGCGACAATAAAAGTTGTGTAGTGAGTGGATGTTTGTCATTACAGTAACCTAGCAACATTCAGTTGCTCATTTTGGATAGGCGCATAAGAAATGAAAGTGGTGTAGAGCCTGGATATTACATCACACTTTCCTGCTATGGCTAACGTGTTATCAATCTGTACCTACTTTGTGGAGATAATGTGGCTGTGATCAAGGAATATAATCTGAGACTAAACATCAAGACAAGTTAAAATTCCTTAATGCAGAGTAGAAGCAACAGAAGGTAGAAGAATTGAAGATGAATGTTTTTCACCAAAGCAAAATCACATACTGAAGCTGCTGTGAAAGCAAGTTTTATTGTGGTGAAGGAGCTTGCAAAATCAGGCCAACCATTTACAGGAGGAGCTTGTGAAGTGCTGCATGATGAAAGTGTATGACGTCTTGTCTTCAGACAAAAAGCAGATGTTTGCAAATGTAAGTCTTAGCAGAAATACCATTTCTGATGGGGCTTGTGAGATGGTCACTGATGTGAAAACACTAGCTGATCGAAAAAGACAAACACTTTGTTGCATTCTCACTTGCTGTTGATGAAAGTAATGACACGACTGCCACTGCACAGCTGACTGCCACTGCACAGCTGACTGACACTGCACAGCTGACTGACACTGCACAGCTGACTGACACTGAACAGCTCGCTATCTTCATCTGTGGAGTGGTCTCCAGTTTCAATGTTACAGAAGAAATATTGCACATGGAATACATGCATGAGAAATGACAGGAAAAGAAATGTTTGACAATGTATGTCAAAGTTTAACCGACATGAACCTACCTTGGGACAAACTAGCTGGACTTACAACAGATGGAGCACTGGCGACGAACAGCGAAAAAAGGGGACTAGTTAGTTGGAACGATGTGGTTAAAAATGCAGGATAAATTTACTGGTGGATTGATAACATATCACTGCATCATACACCAAGGCTCGCTGTGTGGTAAAGTCCTCAACATGGAAGGTGCAATGAGCCATGTTACACAAACCGTCAACTTTATCAGAGCCAAAGGTTTAAATCACAGGTAATTTCAATATTTTTTGTGCTGGAAATAGACTCAAGAGTTCGGCGACATGCCTTATCATAGAGAGGTGCGGTGGCTAAGTCTAATAAAAGTTCTTAGTAGATTTTTCCAGTTGATTGATGAAATCTCTCAATTCATGGACAGCATTGGGAAAGACTCCACAGTTTTTCGGGTTAAAAATAAAAAGCGACTTCAACCTGCAGCTCCAGGCAAGGGACCACTTGATCACAGATATGCCCAATGCAGTGAAGGTATTTCAAATGAAGCTGTGCTTGAGGGAGACACACATGCAACTTGTCTCCCTGTTCTTGTTGCCAAGCAATGTTGAACCAAGTCAACCTAAGTCATAGATGTGGAAACTGCACCTGCAAATTTGTAGATGGAGCTGATAGAGCTGCAGTGTAATGGGAAGTTTAGAAGGCTTCCAATTGTTGCATTGTATAATAAGTTAATAACTTGTTTGTTTACACCGAAATAGTACATTTTTATAAGTTAGAAAAGTCTTTGGTTGATTTTTTAATAATAAATTTGTCTGTGTTCATGCCATGTCATCCATCCATCCTTGTGGCGCTATGGCCCATGTAGGGCTTTGGCCTGCCTCACTACTTCCTTCCACTCAGACCTAACTAATGATTTTCTTTTCCATGCTTGGATTATCAGCTGCTGTAGATCTTTTTCCACATCATCCATCATTCCAAGCCTAGGTCTACCTTTGAGCCGTTTTCCTCTGGGGTTTGGTGATGTACCCACTTCCTTCTTCTGTCATTTGGCATTCTCTTTAAGTGTCCTGCCCAGCGTAGCCTGCCCTTTTTTATTTCTGCTACTAGCGTGGGATCCTGATATAGACTGTACAATTTCGGAATGGTAGGTATTCTCCATCCAATATTCATCCTTTGTCATATATTTCCCGGAGAAATTTTCTCTCCCATGTGTTTAATAGGTTTTCTGCTGTTTTTGTTTGGATATTAAGCAATGGTAGCATCATCAGTAAATTTAATTATTGGAACGGTGTTGCTTGGGCTCTGGGTATCATTGGTATATATTGTATACAGGACAGGGGAGAGAACGCAACCTTGTGTTACCCTGGTACATATTTCTCTACTTAATGATATTTGGTCATTCAACTTGAAATATTTGTTAAAAAGTTCAGTATCCTTGCTTGAAAAGCTATCATATTAAGGTTTTTAATCATAAGGTGTGGTTGGATAGTGTTAAATGCTGATGAGAAGTCAAAGATTGATTGATTGAATACTTATATAGCGCTAAGTATCAAATGCTATTTTAGCATGCTCACTGCGCTCTCAGTGATGCCATCCGGGGCGTCTCCGGTGTTGTCTGAATGATTCATGGTTTGTCGCCTGTAAGGGACGCCATCTCCGGGTTTGAATTTAGAGTTTCCTTCTTAGATGAGTTGCCAACCAAGGTTAACGTGTCCCATCTACGCTGGGTGCTGGATGGGTTTATGCTTGACTGGGCTTTGGCTGGAATTGAACTCCCGGCCACCAACTTGAGATTTGCTCAGTTTAGACCACTTGGCCACCCAGCACTTCCAAGCACCCTAGCATATTTTTTAGAACTGTCTAGGTGATGGGAAAGTCTTTCCAATACAGTAAAACCTCCGTTTTGCAACCCTCGCTTAAACGACTTCCTCCAACACATGACCGAAAAAAAATTCACCAATGCTTTGTAATATATAAAGACCTCTCTTAAACGACTCCCTAAAATACGCAACTTGCAACCTTCAAATAATTGAATTTTACCACCTACCACCTGAAAAATTCAGATTCCAAAGCAATGCTATATTTCTGCGCTTGGAGAAAACAGTTTCGTTTACGACTTTTAACAGCAGGCGATGCACTAATGCAGCTAGGAAGTAGTGAAGGGGAAATAATGCTTGCACCGTAAATTTGTCTTTTGAAATACTCCAAGGAGATGGCCAGTTATGGCCTGAGCAGGGGCCTTTCAGACCTTGCTGACACCATGTCTGGTGTTCAAAGAGACATACTAAAAGAACATGCACGGGTGGGGGGATCATGAAAACAAACAGAAATAACAGATTTCTTTCAATAAAAAAAACTATTCAATGACAGAATAAAAATAATTACAACAATATTAATGCGCTTATCTTATACATAAATAGTTATAACTCTAAGCATGTACTCAGCACTTACACACGTTTTAAACAACTACCAAACCAGCATTGGAATTAATGAGGAATAGGAAGATAATGACTGTATTGGTTGTGAGACAATATGAGTTTATATTGGTTGTGAGACAGAGTTTAATCTATAATTCTGAATGTAAGATGGTGTCTATACTTAATGGTATGTTTTTTTTTTTTACTTGTTTACTTAATTTTCTAAGTGTCGTTTTTTGAAAATGTCCTACCTCTTTTTTAAGACCCCCCACCAAATAACGCACTCGTTTCAATGGCAATTTAAAGGTCGCAAAACTGAAGTTTTACTGTAATAGTAAGATGGTATCCTCTGTATTTCTGTAGGTAATGTCTTCACGTATGTAATAATACCAATAATCATAATGTTCATATGAATTAATCTTTAGAATGCTGTTAAACTTAGTATTATAGTTGTAGTTTTATTGTTGTTTTTTTTTTTTTGTTTGATTGTAGGCACAATTTTTAAAAAACCTACTTCAATTGGTCATCCTTGTCATGGTAAAGTTTTAAGTCCAGTTTTGACATCTTCATATGAAGTTTTCAATTTCTAGCTTGGTCATCTGCATGTGATATTTTCAAAGTCCAGTTCTCACATCTTCATGTGAAGTTTACAATGTCCATCTTGGTAATCTGCATGTGAAGTTTTCAATGTTTAGTTCTGACATCTTCATGTAAAATTTTTAAAGTCCAGTTTGGTCATCTCCATGGCTTTCATTAATACATTCAACCAACCAAATTTGAGAGGAGACTCATCTGGAGGAATACAATTTTAAACATAATTTACACTTCTATTCTAAACTTAATATTTTAACCATATTTCTTGTCTAAATTTAATATTCTAACTATACTTCCAATCTATATTTAATATTCTAATCACACATCTAGTATAAACTTATTATTTAGGTTCATTAAGTAAACATTCTGTTTTAAACATGACTCGACAGATACTTAAGATGAGCTCAATCAGGGTGAATTCTTTCCCTCAAAGTTAACACTGAAAGTTATGCACTGATTTGTTCAAGAGTCTGTTCGAATTTAACAGAGTGCTCCTCTGGCTTTAACAAAATCAAACAATCGCTCTTAATTAAAGTTAATATTGTCACTAAGGGAGTGAAGTTTTGTGGTATATGATGCCTGATTATTGCACTTGAGACACACATCAGATGTGTTTAAATTGCCCTGGTTTAAAAATTTTGTCTTAGAAAGAATATTTGCTGGATATGTGCTAAAAATGAATAGATACAATGTAATCAAAACACATTATTTGGATAAAGAAAAGAATCTTATCTTACCTTATCTTATAGTGTTGAAATGTAGCAAAAAAGCTGCAATGGTAAAACATCATGGGTAACTTTTATGGTCCTGAGCAGAGCTATCCAAATGGGACCCTGATGGTAAACTCCTTCACGTTGAGTGTCACTCATTGAAGAATGTGTTCTCTAATCTGTATCACAAATTAATTCTGACATTGTCATACAAACACACTCATACATTTTTACACTGGCTATCTATTTTAATACATTTGAGATTAAAACTAAATATTGTGAATTTTCATTAACTATAAAACTAAAAATTGTGAATGTTAACAAAATTGTATTATTTTTAAAATATCTACCTTATGATAATTATAGTTTATAACATCCTACAGTTGTAAATAAATTGTAATTTAATGTAATGCTTATTGGTAAGCCCTTGACCATGTGTTGTTAACCCTAAAGAGCCACAAACATGATGTTTTTATCATAGTCAGATCCCACTGTGTGGCTCATCTAGGTCTAGATGCTTTAGTCTTATAAAATCTTTGTCAGACGCCCCCCCCAGAAAAAAAGTAACGAATTATATTATCATTTAATTAAAGCTTATATTATACTCATACACCAGACTTGTTTCCCCAGGAACTCAAAAAATAGTACAATTCCATCTCAAAATAGTACAATATTGTCTCAGAATAGTACAATACTGAACAAATTAGTACATTTGTAGCAATAAAAGGGGCACATTCTTTAACTGAGTACACATTTTATAAATATTTAAATACCTTGTGTATTGATGACGCTTGCTGAACTTTTAAGCTGCTGGAGTTCTTTTGCACTGAAAGTTTCATCCAAGTCCAAGCAGCTTCCTGATTTTCTCTCCTCTGTTGTTTTTGGGCTATTATTTTGTTCCTTGGTCTGTGCATGTTTTCAGGAACATAGAGAATATTCTCTTGCACGCAGCACTGGAGTGAGGTATGGTGAGGATCCCTTTCACTACATGGACAAGATTCTTAAGGGCTGGGTGCTTTTGGCAAATTGTTTGCAAAATCCTGTCAACTCTTACCCCATCCTCAATGTTCCTCTGCTGATGCCTATCACACTCTTCATTGATGGTGTCAACATCAGTCCCTCTGGAGATCAGAATGGGGAATCTGGAATCCTTGTCTCTGGGGATGTACTTTTCTTTGTTTTGCAGCATGGTCTTTGCCTGAGATCCAACAATCAGGTCAGCATTATCTTTCTGACTGCTTCTTAGCTTGTATTGGAACTGAAAGACACAAAAAATTATAAACTAGTACTGAAGTTATAATGATAAACCATTTAGATGATAATTTAAAACAAAAGAAATGTATTAAATTTGTCCAACTAACTACAACATAAATGCATACATTAACATAACCAATCTACACAAGCTCATCTGGTCAATACCATTAACTGCTGTTGGCAAGAGAAATCTGTTCACCTGCATCATCTTTCTGAAATTTGAGTAAAATTATGCAGCCTTCAAGACTCATGAAATATAAAAATTCATCTCACCTGATCATAAACTTTCAGTGTGTAAGACAAGAAATAGCAGTTAATTTGATTTGTTGGTGACCGCAAAAAGTCATAAATGGCAAGTCTTCATAAAAAAAGTGCATAAAGTGGTCCCAGTTTTCAAACAATCTTTTTAGGCATATTGCAATACTAAGCCATCTGGTGCATGCATGCTTGATACTTTTCATCTGTTCTGCACCATACAGAACTTGTAGGTTTTTTCAATTCACACTGTCTCTTCAAATGTTTTTTGAAGAAGTAACAAATGTCAACCAGGACCTCCTCAACTGGGGGTAGACAGGAAGCCCCACTTTTTAGCTGCAAGATGCACCAGATGGAGGCAGCGTGATGCCAGATAAATGTCTTGCTATCCTTTAATAAAACTGTATACTCCATTGTATTGGCCAGTCTCCACATTGGCATTGTCACAGCCAAATGCAATGCAGTTTACCCATTGTATTGGCCAGTCATCACATTGACATTGTCACAGCCAAATGCAATGCAGTTTACCCATGAAATGCCTTGTGAATTCAATTCATCGGCCATGATCTTAAATATATATTCTGTCCTGTGGCCGAGGATGCTTTGTACACCGGCAAAGCTAGGAGATAAGAATTTACAAGGCCACCCTATCCTTCAATGGTGACCTCTGGAGAGTACTGCTTTTTGTCTGAGTCTTTACTACCATCAGTAGCCATTCTGAATGGCAATCTCGGCATCCTAATGGCTAATTTCTTCATAGTCATTGCAGACATTTCTAAAATCATAGCTGTTGCTATATCTCTGCCACATTTTATATCTGTTATGAATAAAAGAAAATTAAACAATAAAGATATTAATGAAAATATCTGGTATGACACTAAAATAATTATTCCTATGGCACAAATCATCTTTAAAGCTGCACTCAGAAATTTGCTCTTTCTTTTTCATTAAAACATAGCTTCTACACAAGCTACTTGATTTTGGAAAAATGATTTTGAATTTAATTTTTAACAAGATGTCAAGGATGTACTTTTTACTCAGTGCTTCTTTAAAGGTCTTACAGCCTTTGATTTCAAAATTTTTTTTGCAATCGTTTTGACACTCAATAACTACAGCAAGTCTTTGGGGGGATATATTGTTTAAGTTTAAGGGATAGAGCTGTTTTGTGGTTTCTAAAAATAGATTTCAATATTTCAAATGCGACTAACTAGATATTAAAAAATACGAAGTGGATGCGTACACCGCGGCGGTGTACCTAGCGAAACCATCGGCTTTGGCCTGCGTAAACCGCGGCGGTGTACCTAGTGAAATCGTGGGCTTTGGCCTGGGTACACCGCGGCAAAAATTTACCATTGGCCTGGTTTTAAGATATACTTGTTGGAGAAGATCTTGTGTGGTCAAGTGGTAGAGTGGACGCTTGGCGATAATATAGTTTGAGATCAATTCTCAGTAGGGGATCGAGTTTTTTTCCTCCCATTTTAGTTTTAAAATATTTTGTAGCAATTGAAACAATTTAAATATATGTTTAAATATTATATTAAATACACTTTATATATTTATTTATATATATAAGTGTTTCAACAAGTTGTGCCGGCCTTTGACTTTGAAAATACCGGTAACTTTAGTAATAAGACTTTAGACATTTGAAAACAAACTTAAAGTTTCTGAAAGCGCATGTAATACATGATGATCATGTATAACAGAAACATTATGAATACTAAGTGACTGATATTCTATTGTATTTCAACATTCTTCGTATAGTTGAATATTTACATTTTACTTTTACGAACAACCAAAGAAAATACCAGTATGAATAATATTCATGCATATGAATATTAATGTGCATGGTCGTATTTCAACCTTGAACCATCTTGCTTTCACTATGCCTTATGCATTGGCAAAATGTACATACGATATCAAAGGTTCATTCACAACACTCAGTCTCACAGCAAATCTTTTGAAAACACCTCGATTTTAGAAACTTGCGGAGCGGTAGCAAACTGTATAGCAAAGCCATAGGTCTGCGTTTACCCTTTTCATGACGTAATTTGTTTCCAGAATGGCATGGCATGTGCTATTCTCAGGGTAAAACACGACGTTTTCTCACAGAAACCATTGCACAATGCGCCTGGGACAGGATTTGCACTATGTCAAAGTTTTTGTATTTGTTGTTTTTTTTTTTTTTTAAGAAATCGATCCTTGCCGGGGAGTGGGGGGTGGTGGTGAGTTATGGGCAGAGGCTTAACCAAAAAGAGGGCATTCACAAATCACGGCTCAGGATAGGGGTTGTCCACAAAGGACGTCCGCACAACCAACTTACCTTTTGCATCCCCCCTCCCTCTGCCTGCATTTTTTTTACTAATGTGTAATGCCAATGTAAAACTAAATCAATGATTTTTAATTATTGTTAAAAGACTTTCAAATAACTGCAGTGTTTCGTATTGATCATCTTACTGCTGTTTTGTGTTGACACATGCTTGGTGTCACAATGACAATGCCTCGGACTACTTTAACTTCACGACTTCATGATCAATGTATGAGTATGTGATTCTCTTCCCGTAGTGTATTTGTGGCGTAATTATATCATGGTGCTAACAAAATAGATACACTGTCTTCCCATTCATTTTTACACCATGCCCCGAGGGATCACATACAATGTTATATTTATAAGGCACCCCCCCCCCCCCCCAAAAAAAAAAAAAAAAAAAAAAAAAAAAACAAACCCAAAACAAAACAACTAACAACTGGGTGGGGGTGGGCATGAGAGAATAATTTCAAATTAAGATTCACAATCATATGATAAAACTTACAATTAATAAATATATTTGTATTTCAAGATATTGGGGGAGGGGGGAATAAAGTGGTTAACTTTAAAAATAAATCATGGTTTAACATTACACCCCCCCCAGCCCCTTCCCTTCCAAAAATAATAAGAAATGCTTTACATGCACTTTGCCACATACGCGTGGACCTTACTCAATATCTTCCCAAGGTAATAAACGAATTTTTAATAGTTTTCAGTTTTAACACGAGTATAACATTAAATCTACAAGTACCGGTTAGGCCAAAAAGTTAAAGACTCGCAAAGACCATAGTTTGGCTACTGTAAATCGCTGCGGTGTACGCAGGCCACAGACCATGATTTAGCTAGGTACACCGCCGCGGTGTACGCAGGCCAAAGTCAATAGTTTCGCTAGGTACACCGCCGCGGTGTACGTAGTGCCGGCCTAAAAAATATGTCCAAATCCAACTTCCCGGTGCAGAACAGTTGGATAATGTATTTTATTTTTAAAAACTTCTCTAGTTTTCTCCGTTTTCACAATTGCTGCGGTTCTAGCGAACAAAATAATTATGTAACAAAACTACATCTCACACGCCTGGTAGCAGAAAAAGGGGATGGTCGAGTGAAGTTATTGCGAGGGCAACTAAGACTAAATATTACTGTTGACGCATCTAGGTAGTTCATTGTGACGCACAAAGCAACAATATGACAATCATTTCCGTCGTTTTGTTCATGTACAATAACCATTTAACAAAATTGAACAACATAAAAAAAAAAAAAGAAAAGTAGCCTACAGTTCATGAATCTTTTGGTATATATGACGCCATTGTGGGAAAACAAGGAGAACTCTTCTGTCTTCAAAGATACGTGATAAAAGTTGCCCAATTGGATATATTTATATTTAAATAATTTTTTAAAAATTTTATAGATCTATCTGCTTTGTCTGATATTTCTTTCTAGCCCACTGGATCCATGCACAGCAATGTAAAGGTGGTACTCGCAAGGGACCTCAATATCAGGGGGCGCATTCGCCCAGGGCGCTGCTTTTCCTTTGCAACCAGCAAGAAGCCAGTATAGGAGTTGCTCATTCCTGCCCAAGGCAATCAGGGACTGGAACAATCTTTCAAAAGGAACGGTTTAGGCGACAACACTAGACACATTTGTGTCTATTGCCTCAAGCCTTCAAACCCCTTGTGCATGATTTCCTCATCAACACCAGTAACAGAAACATTGCAAATCCCATCTACATGCATAGGAGCCAAAATGATCAATAAATTGATCGTGGGCCCTTAAGATATAGAAGAAGAAGAAGTAAACTTTATGGTTTGTGTCCGCTGCGGTGGCCGCGCAAAGAACGCAGGACAAGTAAACCCACAACTCACCATAACACATCCAAACACAGGACTAGTGAACCAACGGACAAGTTAACACCCAGAAAAGTGAATACCGGTATATAGAACATAGACAGCTGAACCCAACAACTGGGTTTGAAAAGGCTTTGCTGAGATAATCGTCATTCTTGACTTGTTCTTGTAAATTTATTTTCACTGCAAATTCGCAATGATTGGTTCCGAAAGATTTCAACTACTTTTATAAATATGTAAATGTTTTTAATGTGCTGAAAATTATTTTTACAAAATAGTGTAAATAACCATTTTTATTATAATTCTTGGGCAGATTTTTGTGCCAAGGAAAAAGTTTAAAATTGGTGGTTTTGTTCTGATTAAGCCAAGCTCTCTAGAGGAATAGTAGAAATTAATTCATTATGAATGAAATGTTCATTATTTAGAATACCTAATTAATTCATAAAATACTGTGTGATTAAATCTTTTAACTTAAACAATAGACATAAATAATCTTAAATAAAGGATTTAATTTTAATTAATATTATTACTCTTCTAAAATTCAAATGAAAACAATCAATAATATATTCTGTTAACAAATATGTCTGATGCGAAATTCATGAAGTTCTAGCCTCTTACTTTTAAGTAATGATGGACGTTTGTGAATGTGGACAATTTTTAGATTTAAAATACAAAACATAATTCAAAACATATGTTAAGAAATATTATGACAAATAATACATTCATAGTTTATCATTCCAACTCATATAGACATCATGTTAAAAAATTAGTAATTTACACAAATGTTTAATTTAGTACACTCTATTATAATGTTAACATTTTGTTTAGTTCAAACTTCAGAAAATTTGCCTGTCTTTATTTTAGTTTTACTCTGTATATGTATATATGTATTGAATTATTTTGAATAAAAAAAAAAAAAAAAAAAAAAAAAAAAAAGAATGTGGACAATTAGATACTACAACATAATACCACAGTAATAATCACAAGTAACAACGTTATAATTACAACTGTTACAGTAGGCTTCAAGAGGAGGTAGGGGAATGAAAAGCGTTTGGGGGGTGGAGATAGGAAAGCTTATTTATATNGAAAAAGATAGTGGGTTATATTAGAGGGGGAGGGAGAGATTCATGTCTCGGTATAACAGATTTTTATATAATATATATATATATATATATATATATATATATATATATATATATATATATATGTATGTATATATATATTCTTTTTCATGATAAAAGGGGAACCGATTGCTGAAATGTCACTTCTTTTCTAATCAAAGTTCTCTCTAAGCTCTGCGCCCAGGCAGCCGACTAATGAATGGGGAGTTCACAAATGTGCATGACTTGCTCTTTTACGATGTTTATTTTATTTCTGGATCGTAATCTTGTTTTGTGTATCTTTTAAAGAAAAAAAACAGTTCTTCTTTAAGCATTAAAGCCTTGAATCTATTAATAAACTAACCATTGTTACGTCAAATTTTTTATACCTAAAACTATCATCAGATCAACAAACTGGTTGTTGCGCTACTTTATCCTTACGCCTGAAGATCATGAGCTCTAAAATTGAGGACACATCGAATTATTTCTCTGTTTCTGGGACTCTTTATGAAATAAATTAGAGCAAACCTTAGTGTTTTTGCCCCATCTTTCTGGCCACTGAAAGACAAATTGAATCGCAGCCATGTCTTCTGTGAATTTCACCATCATTTACTTTATCATGAAACTGAATAGTGTAAATATTTAGTCTGCACTTCATGAAGACACCCCCCCCCCCGGGGTCGATTATTCAGGTATGGATTTATCATGTAACATTTCTTTTCTTTTTTTTGTGGGACTATTCCTATTCACGAACCATAATCGCTTTAGTTTAATACGTGTTTCATTTGACGACAAAACATTATGTCTTTCCCTCTACGTCCATGGACCGCCCTGTGTTAGCTCCCTTGGTCATGTTCTTGGAACATACTAATCTCAAGATCTGCACAAGGTAAATAACTCAGTGAATATAATATCCCTCGGAACGTCATCAAACGTTCTGAGCCCCCTTACTTTGTGTTTTTTTTTTTCCCTCGATGAAGCATGCTCGAATGAATTAAAGGAAAACAACGCCCAACGATTCGATCATGTCTGCAGAATTTGTTCTGCATGCAACGGTTACCTGTGTCAGCCTAACACCGTTTTCTTTAACGTTTCCACAATGTTCAGTGCCAAAGTTTTCACGTAGCAACGTCAAGGTGCTCACACAGCGACGTCCACATGTTCATACAACGACGTCCACGTGTTCATACAACGACCTCCAAGTGTTCATACAAGGACGTCCAAGAGCTAATACAACAACGCCAAGTGTTCATACAACGACGTCCACGTGTTCATACAACGACGTTCAAGAGTTCATACAACGACGTCCACGTGTTCATACAACGACGTCCACCTGTTCATACAACGACGTCCGGTAGTTCATACAACGACGTCCACGTGTTCATACAACGACTCCACGTGTTCATACAACGACGTCCAAGAGTTCATACAACGACGTCCACGTGTTCATACAACGACGTCCACCTGTTCATACAACGACGTCCGGGAGTTCATACAACGACGTCCACGTGTTCATACAACGACTCCACATGTTCATACAACGACGTCCAAGAGTTCATACAACGACCTCCAAGTGTTCATACAAGGACGTCCAAGAGCTAATACAACAACGTCCAAGCGTTCATACACCGACGTCCAACTGTTCACACAACAACGCCTCCTAGTGCTCATACGGTCCAACTGCTCATACAGCAACGTCTCATTGTTGATACAACGACCTCCAAGTGTTCATACAGTAACAACAACGACCAACTGTGGTGTACGTGTATCAAGGCCATGCCCGTGAACCACCGGTCGACGAAATTGGTGTCAATAACACGCGTGTTTTGAACTCGGTTGGATTTATTTATTTATTTATTTATTTTCTTTGAAAAGGACCAAGCTCATAAGAGTGCATTGCATTTATAGAACGTGACAGCCCGAAGGACGCCATTGCTAATCAATGTTTAAAAAAACAACATATAAATAAAAATGGACCAAAGCTATTCGCCTCTTGATCAACATACGCAGTAAACCCTGAGCGCCAAAACATCTTAATTTTACAGTTTTACAGAAGTCTGTATCTTATTTTGGATAAGGAACAAGTTGCAATTTTTAAAAATTGGCTTTTTTTATTTTTTTAAAAATTAAAAAAAAAATTTTTTTTTTTTTTTCAAAAAAACCTTGGGGCCCCCCCCCCCCCCGAACACCCCTAACAACCCCCTAACCCCCCTAATCCCCCCTAACCCCCCATTACCCCCCACGAACACACACTTGTGGAAATTATTAGGTTTTAAATCAACAGCTATTTAAAAAGGCATTATGAAACGAGTGTTTACCAAAATGGAACAATATGCATGGGAACATAAGCCTTACTGTACAGCTGTCTGTATGATGAGGAAAATATATTGCAGAGCCATTTACACTCTTCTGGAACTTTCTAGAAACCTTAAAAAATATCTTTAAATCTAATTCAACAACATTTGAGGAAAATCTTAGACGCTTTTAGAGACATAAACCTAAAAAGGACAATTATAACATCTTAGAATAACTTTAACAAAAATAATAAAATCGAACGTTCTAGAATAAGATAGAATTTTCAAGGGGGAAAAAACGAGATAATTTCTCATGCATGTAGCACTGGCCCGCACAAAACACGGCTCGCGGACCGCATGCGCCACGCCAGCACCCACCTTTCTGCCCGCGATGTAACGAAATATTCTGTATTCTTATTATTTTCTTAATAGCTTCCACCTCCCCCCCCCCCCCCCCCCCCCCC
>CAXITT010000024.1:2468285-2490723 GCA_964033795.1 Lymnaea stagnalis | reverse complement strand
CCTGACATTTTGAGTTGTGCAGGCCCGCCTGACATTTTGAGTTGTGCAGGCCCGCCTGACATTTTGAGTCGTGCAGGCCCGCCTGACATTTTGAGTTGTGCAGGCCCGCCTGACATTTTGAGTTGTGCAGGCCTGCCTGACATTTTGAGTTGTGCAGGCCCGCCTGACATTTTGAGTTGTGCAGGCCCCCCTGACATTTTGAGTTGTGCAGGCCTGCCTGACATTTTGAGTTGTGCAGGCCCGCCTGACATTTTGAGTTGTGCAGGCCTGCCTGACATTTTGAGTTGTGCAGGCCTGCCTGACATTTTGAGTTGTGCAGGCCTGCCTGACATTTTGAGTTGTGCAGACCCCCCTGACATTTTGAGTTGTGCAGGCCTGCCTGACATTTTGAGTTGTGCAGGCCTGCCTGACATTTTGAGTTGTGCAGGCCTGCCTGACATTTTGAGTTGTGCAGGCCCGCCTGACATTTTGAGTTGTGCAGGCCCGCCTGACATTTTGAGTTGTGCAGGCCCGCCTGACATTTTGAGTCGTGCAGGCCCGCCTGACATTTTGAGTTGTGCAGGCCCGCCTGACATTTTGAGTTGTGCAGGCCCGCCTGACATTTTGAGTTGTGCAGGCCCGCCTGACATTTTGAGTCGTGCAGGCCCGCCTGACATTTTGAGTTGTGCAGGCCCGCCTGACATTTTGAGTTGTGCAGGCCCGCCTGATATTTTGAGTTGTGCAGGCCTGATGTAGCAGATGCATATTATATTAGCGTTTAAATCTTTTTCAAAATACTCACTGAGGAATACCGGTATGACTTTGTTATGTTTTTTTAAAATCTCCATTTCCAGTTTCTTGCACAGTTTTTAACTGCAACATTTCCGTGTCATTATCTGATGCCGGTAACAATCTAGACAGAAACATATCGTGTTTGGCGTTCAAGAAAGTTGACGCGAATGTAAAACATGTAAATACTTAAAATTTTTAAATCGTAAAATTTGATATGGACTGAGACTGTTTAAGCGTGTAAAAAAAACTGAGCCTTTGTGACAGGGCCACACTCGTAAAATGCGCCCGCCTACTCAGTGACGTAGTTTTGCTCAATGCTAATTTGGGGGCTAAACCACAAACTTGCATTCTCACCTCCAGAAACTCAATTTCTCTATAACATTTTTTTTTATATGAAATTAATCAAAGAGCTCCTATGATTGCAAGGCCCTACTAATGCTAAATCACACTTAATACACGCTCTTGAACTATGTGATCATTCTAAGCAAGTGTTCAACATCGCTTACTCCACGCAAGGAACAGTAGTCTATTAAAATGATGCATCACATTTCCGTAAGTTAAAGACTACGATTGACGGTAACAGATAATTTGTAGTCTAAAAGCTGATTTCAATTTTTTTTAAAGCACATAAAATAAAGCTTTCTTTTAAATTCGTGTCCCAAATTAAAAGAACATCAAAGCCTTCCTTTTATGGGTTGTTAGAAAGCACGCCATTATAAATTAAGGGTGATTTAAAAAATACGTTAGTGAATGAAATCTTAATTGGAACGTCACTTGAAGCCATATGAAATTATTTTTTTTTTATTCTCTACCGTATACACTTTTAAAAAATTATATAATTTTGTATGAAGGGATTACGAGCAAACTTTACAAGAACCCTCTCCCTACAGGTCAGGAGGTATGATCATGTCGAATTCGGTTGAGATCCATTCTTGTGATTGACCTACTAATTTACAAACAAACATAGTCATGGTGAGCTTTAAATCGTAGTAGATACCTGAAGTATTTCAAATACGCGAATGACATGAATGCCACACATCTATAAAAAAAACAAAAAAACACCTGGATGGTACCCTTCGCATGAAACACCTTGTATCACACAGTTACTATACAAGAGTTTCAAAAAGCAATCGACGATGCTGGCTTATCACGTACGATCATAACGATAACGTGTTTTATTGATTGATCAGAATTTTTGAACCTGTGGTTAAACTTTCTTAAGTTGTGTGTGCGCGTGTGGTCAATATTGCATAGCGCGAGGACCTCGGGTGGGGGTGGGGGTGGGGGTGGGGGCGGGGGTGGGGAGTGGGTGCCGTGAGAACCACCATCTCAGGCAATAGCTGATATACAAGCTGCAATCATCTCAGACAATAGCGGATATACAAGCTGCAACCATCTCAGACAATAGCTGATATACAAGATGTAAACATCTCAGACAATAGCTGATATACCAAAACTAAGACCATCGGTGAACGCTCCTTCTACTTCCATGGGCCCACGTTCTGGAACCAGCTCCCCTTCCATATCCGTCATTGTGAAACCTCGTCCACTTTTAAAAAGTCCCTTAAAACCCATCTGTTTAGGTCCGCCTATGACCTGTGATGCACCCTCCTTGCCCTGCCTCATTTTCTGTCTCGGGTTGATCCTGTAGTATAGGCCAAAACGTGCCAAAGTGTCCTCGTTTTATAGCCATTTTAATTGTTTCTATAGTATAGTAGTTACTATCCTAGTGTCTCATTTTTATTTTACTTAGTTTACATGTTTTTAATAATTGTAAAGCGCTTAGAGCTTTAAGGTAAGCGCTATATAAAAATGCCTAAATAAATACATATCCAAGCCACAATCATCTCAGACAATAGCTGATATGCAAGCTGCAATCATCTCAGACAATAGCTGATATACAAGCTGCAATCATCTCAGACAATAGCTGATATGCAAGCTGCAATCATCTCAGACAATAGCTGATATGCAAGCTGCAATCATCTCAGACAATAGCTGATATGCAAGCTGCAATCATCTCAGACAATAGCTGATATACAAGCTGCAAGCCAAGGAACCATGGCACTTGTCAAGGGCCCGAGCTAGATAGGGGTCCGCCCTTTTTCTGGTTTTTTAAATACACGCACATGTTTAACACACGAAAGGGGCCCGCACTCTGTCAGCTGCCTGGGGCCCGCACTCTGTCAGCTGCCTGGGGCCCAGAGTTTCCTAGGTGCTAGCCTGTTTCCAGCGTTGCAGCCATGCTAGACACCAGACGGCAGTGGGGGTTTTTTTTTTGCCACTCATTCCAAACACCGTCTGCCTGTGCTTTCCGTCCAGTACATGTCAAACTTTTCATGTCATAGGAATGTCATCTTATATTAAACATGTATCTCTAACGGCTGAAGAGTGGGGGGGGGAGGCGGCTCATGGGATCCAACTATTGTGTGCGACCCACGGAAAATAAAATATATTTGATTATTCTAGGTTTATTTTGTTTTTTTTTACAATAATAAAAAATGGTCCGCTTAAATAATGAGTATGGTCAGTTCATGATGTATGCCATCATCCTTTGACCGTTATATCCCGAGAGAGAAGTGAATGTTTTCGGGGACGGCATTCCAAAATAAAAAAAAAAAAAATTGATCTAGTTTGTAGTATCGGTGTGTTGTATTTAAAAAAAACAACAACCCAACAACATCATTTTACTAGTTTCTATACTTTTAGATTTCGTCTGCGGAGCCCTGAACTAAATGTGTGTGCAAAGTGGCCTGAGACTACAATACGTAAACAGAGATCTGATTCGCAGTATCTTTGCATCTTTCTTGTTTATGCGTTTCATGCTGTCCACATACCGTCGCTCCTGTAGCACTTACGAGATTTTTTCCCATGTTTTCCCAGCAACCCAGTTGACCCTTGATTTCGATCTATCATAATAGATGTAGACCGGGGTTCCCGGCCCGGGGGGGGGGGGATACTTAAGAACGGAGCTCTTTAACGGCCCAAAAGTTAAGAAACAGTTAAGAATTTTATTGATTTTTTTTTCCCATTTTTTCCCAGCAACCCAGGTGACCCTTGATTTCGATATATCATAATAGATGTAGGCCGGGGTTCCCGGCCCGGGGGGGGGGGATACTTAAGAACGGAGCTCTTTAACGGCCCAAAAGTTAAGAAACAGTTAAGAATTTTATTGATTCAGTGCACTCAAATGGAAAACTCAACGTTACTGAGCCTAGTGATCATCGACAGTAAACCAACGGGGAGCATGTGATGCATGCATTTAGAATCCCTTAAGCAGATAACAAAATTAATTGTGCCATTGAAAGTTTCCATCAAATAACATGAGCTCCTTTTCACGTGATGAGGACGCAAGGCTTGTGTACAACCTTTAACATTGAGTCTTTCTTATTCAATGATATTTTAATTCACCCTCACCCTCCAAAACAAACAATTTTTTTTTTTTTAAAAAAAAAAACAAACAAGAGCTGTGAATGGTTTTCCCCCCCCCCCCCCTCCCCACGGCAATTTATTTAAGGTTTGATCCTCTTCATGACCACCGTTTGTCTACTGTATGTCTACCGTATGTCTACCGTATGTTTACTGTATGTCTACTGTATGTTTACCGATGTAGTTTTTATCCCGCAGAACAATTGAACCGTCGATGGAATCAAGAAGAAATTAAAAAAACAAAACAAACAAACCCAAACACTATTGCGTGTCGTTGATCTAATTTCAAGTGCGGCTAGACCAGTAGCCATAACTCTGCTCGGATGATTTTTATGTAAGAAAGTTCCGATGATACGATCAATAACAAACACAAGGACAAGTTTAAAAAAAAAAATTGTTTTTAGATAAAAACATTAAACATGTCCCGATCAATAAACTTCAACCTGCTTTCATCTTTAAGAATTATTTATACAACCATTTAGCGGTGCCGTAGTTAATTTAAATAACAGATTCACGGCAAAGCGCGGGGAAAAAAAGGGGGGGGGGAAGGCTTGTTGGTTAATTCATCGTGGCCAAGGATCAGACGGGCAAAAAATTCTTCCGGAATGGAACATCGATGTATAACTGTGACATTTGTATATTTTTTATTCCTATTCTTTGGTGAGTTCTGATCAAGTTTTTGTCTTTGAAAGTTTGAGAGTAAATTATAAGAGTGTTTATGTTGTTGTTTTTTATTGTTTTTTTTTTTTTAAAGAAGTGATAATCTGTCGAGCTAGTTACAAATTACTGGTATGAATTTTGTAATTTTTTTATATTTCCCATGATTTGGTGATTTCTAATGAGGACCATGTCTTTGAAAATAGAGTATATGGTGTTTTCGATAGTCTTAGGCGACCCTTATGAAAGGATCGTTCGACCCCCAAAGGGGTCACGACCCACAGTTTTGGAACCGCTGATCGAGGCCAAACTTGATCAATTAGATTTCTTTGATCCCCATTTTAAAATATTGGCGGATTTTAACATGATATCCACATTTATGTGAATGGTGTCCCCTACGACAACCGATTATAATGGGGCGATTAGTTAAATATTTTTTTTTTCGTTATGTTACCTAAAATACTCACTGATGTAAAATATGAAAGATTAGGCTAAGTTACCCACCCCCCCCCCTTTTCCCTTTTAGGTAAAACTAAAACTTGATGATGGCTAGATCAAAACGAAAATGGGTACAAAGGCAATTTAAAATCAAATTGGAAAAACTGATAGGCTTTGAATTCATTACATTCACATCTGTGATGGCCAGCTGATTCATTACATTCACATCTGTGATGGCCAGCTGATTCATTACATTCACATCTGTGATGGCCAGCTGATTCATTACATTCACATCTGTGATGGCCAGCTGATTCATTACATTCACACCTGTGATGGCCAGCTGATTCATTACATTCACACCTGTGATGGCCAGCTGATTCATTACATTCACACCTGTGATGGCCAGCTGATTCATTACATTCACACCTGTGATGGCCAGCTGATTCATTACATTCACACCTGTGATGGCCAGCTGATTCATTACATTCACACCTGTGATGGCCAGCTGATTCATTACATTCACACCTGTGATGGCCAGCTGATTCATTACATTCACACCTGTGATGGCCAGCTGATTCATTACATTCACACCTGTGATGGCCAGCTGATTCATTACATTCACACCTGTGATGGCCAGCTGATTCATTACATTCACACCTGTGATGGCCAGCTGATTCATTACATTCACACCTGTGATGGCCAGCTGATTCATTACATTCACACCTGTGATGGCCAGCTGATTCATTACATTCACACCTGTGATGGCCAGCTGATTCATTACATTCACACCTGTGATGGCCAGCTGATTCATTACATTCACACCTGTGATGGCCAGCTGATTCATTACATTCACACCTGTGATGGCCAGCTGATTCATTACATTCACACCTGTGATGGCCAGCTGATTCATTACATTCACACCTGTGATGGCCAGCTGATTCATTACATTCCCACCTGTGATGGCCAGCTGATTCATTACATTCACACCTGTGATGGCCAGCTGATTCATTACATTCACACCTGTGATGGCCAGCTGATTCATTACATTCACATCTGTGATGGCCAGCTGATTCATTACATTCACATCTGTGATGGCCAGCTGATTCATTACATTCACATCTGTGATGGCCAGCCGATTCATTACATTCACATCTGTGATGGCCAGCTGATTCATTACATTCCCACCTGTGATGGCCAGCTGATTCATTACATTCACATCTGTGATGGCCAGCTGATTCATTACATTCACACCTGTGATGGCCAGCGGCAATTAATCTCCTTTTCCGCACCCACGCAAAATCTCTTACATTTTTTCAACTTATTTTAATGATGACTTTTAAAAATTTCCTTTCTTGATTATTTAACTGACGAATTATTTCGAGTCCCTATCTTAAAAGATAATTGAAAAGTCATAAAAATAGAACGGATCACCACCGGGGGGAGGGGGAGTCTTTATTTTAACTTTAATGTAAAACTCAGAGTTAGGACATTTTGTTTTTAGATGTTTTGGTCTCGAATAATTGACTACATAAAAAAAAAGAGTCACTTTTTAAAAACATTTTAAGGTTTTGAAAACACGTATGCAATATTTTTCAGTTTGCAGTTTGCCCAATTTCGGTTAAAAAGCATTCTAAAGTTTCTTCTGAAGCTGCTCATTCTAGAAAGTTCAAATTTATTTTTATAAGGCATTTAAGATTTACATGCATGTTCTTTCTATGCCTCTAAAAGGGTTTAGGATTGTCCTCAAATGTTATAAAAACACGGCAGTGTTAGAGTGTCAAACCTTGGCTCTGATGCCTGTCAACAAACCTGCATTGCTGGCGCACAAATAAGGGCCTTCCAGTTTGCGTAATATTAAATGAAAAGAGACGGGCCATAAATTCAATGTTTAGAAGAGTAAAATACCATCGTGGTCTTAATAGGAGAACATGTAAAATTAAATATTTATTTTGTTTATAACACTTTCTGAGATCATTTTCAAATACAAACCCGAGAAAGGCCGGGTATTAATTTACTAGTACCTAAATCACGAGCATTACGTTGTAACCAACATTACATACACCGTTAAACTTTAAATGTTGCTGAAATAAAAAATAAAAAAAATAAAAAATAAATTTGTTTTGAAAGTTGATACTGTGTTTATATTTGCAAAAGCTTTTCAATGCAAATTCTTTTCATTAAAACTTTGCATAGAATAAAAAATCGCATACCTTCCTATAACTTGGGTGGCTTCTTGAAACCTGTATTAAATGTTTCCTCGAATTTTATTTTTTGATGAATTTATTGGATTTTTTTTTTTTTTTTTGTTTGGATCATTTAATGTAAGGAATATTATAATCTTTAAGGATTGCAATTTTTATTTATAAAAAATCGCATACCTTCCTATAACTTGGGTGGCTTCTTGAAACCTGTATTAAATGTTTCCTCGAATTTTATTTTTTGATGAATTTATTGGATTTTTTTTTTTTTTTTGTGTGGATCATTTAATGTAAGGAATATTACAATCTTTAAGGATTGCAATTTTTATTGGAATGTCTATTTCATACTGGAGTATTTGCATTTGTGCTTTCTCAGGAAGAGCCTCAGCTCAGCCATGCTCCCATCTGTCGGGCTCAGTTTACGTCAACGGGAAATGTCTAAGAGCATTCCAAACAGATATGAATTCGACCATGGCGAAGGTAATTGTCTCACAGCCTGGCGGTATTATAATTGTCAAGTTGGTTGTAAAGTCGTATTATGCACGTATCATGCGGCTAGCTAGCAGATTGTGACACGCAGTGAGTCTACGTAGATAACTGTGACACACCAAGCGGTTACCTAGATAACAATGACGCACAATGTGGCTACCAAGCAAACTGTGACACACAATGCAGCTACCTACATAATTGTGACACACAATGCGGCTACCTAGCAAATTATGACGCACCATGCGGCTACCTAGATATCGGTGACACACCATGCGGTTACCTAGATAACTATGACGCACAATGCGGCTACCTAGCAAAGTGTGATGCACTATTCGGCTACCTAGCAAACTGTGACGCACAATACGTCTGTTCCACCAACGTTGTGACGAGAGGTTTACCCGGATGTAATTGTACAGTGAAAGAAAATAGAGCGCGCGTCCGTTGCACGCCATTTTGTCTCCAAAGAAAGCTCGCAAGTCATTCATGCGCTGTTCAATAGGAACTTAAATGTGATTGATTAGAGTCAGTTTCAAGTACAACACTTTTGCTTTAAGGGGCAAAGTGCGACAACTAGGAATTGCATAGAATGCCTTGGCAATGCATACAATGTCTAACTTTTATTTTATTTTTTTACGAACTCACTACAATCGTCAGGCTTTCTATGCAAGGCCTGGGGCGCTCTGCAAAATGCAAGGATCTAACACTGTACCTGCACCACATATAATCAGTGGGGAAACCTTGCGTGCGGAGGGGGGGAGTTGCTTAAGGGGCAACCGGCATGGATGGCATTTATATGGCTGATGCATGCTATTATGCAAATGACGGCTCACTTCCCAGTGGCATTTAGTCAATGTGCACCACTGCATGCAAATAATGGGATAACATGATCCCAACTAAATTGTTACGAATAACTAATTTAAAATGATGTGACAGTGCGGATCAATATATATTGTAAGGAAACTTTGTTTGCTCTCTGCTAACCTACATCTATATCTGGTATTCACTAAGGAAGCAACTCAGGCGATAACATTTGATGATTATAATCGTGTTCTTTATTGGGCTGACAATTCGCTTATACTTTCTCTCATCTCGCTACTCTGACTGCCCTCTTCTCTTCCGTCGGAGCTCTCCCTGACTGTCCGCTTCTCTGTCCGGTCGAGTTCTGTCCAGTCCTGTCCAGAGGCCCCTATTTATAAGTCCCAAGCCCATAGAGTTTCTTTCCCAGGTCTGTAGTCTGACGCGCCCGCCCCTTTGATCAGTCGGCGCCTCCAGGCCCGAACCAGTCGTACCAGGGAAATACCCTGGTCAGATGGCCGGTAACCCTGCTGTGAGATCTGACGCGCCCGGCCCTTTGATCAGTCGGTTGAGGTCCGAACTCTCCACAATATATATAAAATATATAATAAACATAAATTTACAATCTTTCAGATGAAGCCATATTTACAGTAGAACTGGGGATTGTTATTGTTGCTTTATTAAAAAGAATATATATATAAAGTAAATCTTGTTTGAGTGTAGTTACCGACGGCGATTACGCGACATTTTATAAAATAGTTCGGACCGTTCAAGTATCTTTTAATATTGTACCGTATACAGAATCGATCCTCGATCTCTTTACTTTCATAGTTGGGAATCGATCTAGTAACACTTAACATCACCGTTGGAATCGATCTAGTAACACTTTACATTATAGTTGGAGCCGATCCTTTTGTATTCTAGCAAAGAGCTCGACTGTTTCATCTTAATATTCATTTAAAACAGAGAAGCATCGCTTTATACCTATAGTCTAAGCGTCAACATAAAAGGCAGCAGCATTCGAGCCTGTCCGATAACTTCCTTTGCTTCAACTGAATAGCGTTTGTTTTCTGTAATGAGACTTCGTAAAAGTAGAAGTCAAAAGAATTTATTTGTCGTTTACAGTGTTAATAAAAAAAAATCTCCTTATTCCTTTTGATCCAGGCACATTGTTTACAGAATTTCGCCGGCGGCAAGCTGGCTGAACCCATGACACTCGAGGAGCGGACTGTAACCATGAGGATATTAGATCCACTGAAATCGAGAGGTCGGCCTTGTTTTATTTAACGCTTTACAGACAGACATAGAGAGAAAGAGAGAGAGAGAGAGAGAGAGAGAGAGAGAGAGAGAGAAAAAAGTGAAAGAGACAGGCTGAGAAACTAAGATAGAGAGAAAGTGAAATAGAGGGGCTGAGAGATAAAAAGAGAAGTAGAGAGAGAGAGAGAGTGGTTAAGAGATATAGAGAGATAGAGAGAGTGACAAAGAAAATGAAAGAGAGCGTTTGAGAGAAAAAGAGAGACAGAACGTGAAAATGAGAGACAAAAGAGAGAGCGAGTAAAAGAGAGAATGAGAGACAAAGAGATAGGAAGATATAAAAAGCGAAAAAGAGAGAGGCTGAGAGACACAGAAATAGAAGCAGAGAAGCAGAGAAACAGAGAAAAAGAGATAAAGTTAGATTGACAGATGTTTATACGTTTATATGTTTGTATTTTTGTATCGTTAGGAAAAAAAATGGCTAGATATATATATATTAATAGTGATGTGTTTATACCGATATAATACATTTTAGTTTTATTTCTCTCTTTTATCAACACATTGGCATATTTTGAAAAAAAAGTATTATATGCACGTTAGCAATTGTTATTCTTTTGAATTGGAGACGATTGTTTAAACTGTTTATTGAAAAGGAAATTGTTAGTCTCTGCATTGTAAACGTTGCAATGTCATGAGCTCTTGAGGCAAGCTTGAGGGTTAAAAAAAATGAAAAATAAATTATCCGTTTGACCATCATTCAATCATTGTATTGGAATCAACAGCTTGGATCGGGTTTGGCGACCAGCTGTTTGAAGGCGTTTACCTGTGGACCACATCAAACATCCCCCTGTCCACTACGGATTCGTGGTGGATCGACGCTCAGCCTGACCAGAGTGATGGCAATGAAGACTGCGGCGAATACTGGAGTGCCAGAGGGCTGAATGACATTGGTTGTGGCTATGATAAAATGCCACTTTGTCAGTCTGGTAAAGTTAGTTTTATTGTTCGTTTAAGAGCACGGAAGCTGGCGGAGAAATTGAACTACCGCAATTAAGTCAAAAACTGAGTTGAATTTTTTTTTTTCATAGCAAAAGCTACAAACAAATAAAAAAATAAAAAGACTGTGCAGATACTGTATGGCTAGCCGAGTCGAGTGGACGATAGTTGGGCAATGCAGATTTAAATATTAAATATTTAATGAAATCCAGGAGTCGAGGTCTCGAGAAATATAGGTTTTATTTGTTCTTGGGCAAATTTGAAAAGAAGCAGTTTTTGATATTTCATTATTACAGACGTCATTCTGCAGTGTTAAACCATATGACCATTGCACACAGTTATGCGCCCCTAAGCTTTGTGAAATTGCCAAGACATCCACTACTTTTTTCCATACATATTTATGTTCGCATATATTCCATACATATGATTGATTAAACCTACAAATCCAGTTGCTTGGCTGACAAGTTTATTGGAATAGGGTAAAAAGACATAAAAGGGATTAGTGAACAAGAAAATTCATAAAAACAGGAACTGTTACTTAAACATGAACATTCAGCATAAATGACATATGCTTAAGTCCAATGCCTTTAATATTTTGATGAACTTAAGTTTCCATCTCTTTACAAATTATATTTACATAAGTGTAAGCTTATTTATCAGTAAGGAAGTTGGTAGCATTTCATTTAGAAAATTCTGAAATAAGCAGACATCGCACGTGGAAAAGAACTTTAATTTTTAAATGAATTGTTACCCTCCTTTGACAATGCCTTAATTTGTTACAAGACATGCTACCGTTTTACAATGCCATGATTTGTTACAAGCTGTGCTAGTCTTGTTGGACAATGCCTTAATTTGTTACAAGGCTTGCTACCGTGGTTGGACAAAACCATGATTTGTTACAAGTTGTGCTACTCTTGTTGGACAAAGCCATGATTTGTTACAAGCCATGCTATTCTTGTTGGACAATGCCTTGATTTGTTACAAGCTGTGCTTCTCTTGTTGGACAAAGCCGTGATTTGTTACAAGCCGTGCTACTCTTGTTGGACAAAGCCATGATTTGTTACAAGCCGTGCTACTCTTGTTGGACAAAGCCATGATTTGTTACAAGCTGTGCTACTCTTGTTGGACAAAGCCTTGATTTGTTACAAGCCGTGCTACTCTTGTTGGACAATGCCATGATTTGTTACAAGCTGTGCTACTCTTGTTGGAAAAAGCCGTGATTTGTTACAAGCTGTGCTACTCTTGTTGGACAAAGCTTTGATTTGTTACAAGCCGTGCTACTCTTGTTGGACAATGCCATGATTTGTTACAAGCTGTGCTACTCTTGTTGGAAAAAGCCTTGATTTGTTACAAGCCGTGCTACTCTTGTTGGACAAAGCTTTGATTTGTTACAAGCCGTGCTACTCTTTTTGGACAAAGCCTTGATTTGTTACAAGCCGTGCTACTCTTGTTGGACAAAGCCTTGAGTTGTTACAAGCCGTGCTACTCTTGTTGGACAAAGCCTTGATTTGTTACAAGCCGTGCTACTCTTGTTGGGCAAACCCATGATTTGTTACAAGCCGTGCTACTCTTGTTGGACAGTGCTACGGTTCATTACACACAGCTTATCTACATTTCTCGCCTTTAGGGTTTCCTATAGGTTTCAGGCCTGGGTAGTCCAACGTTGTTCAGAACATTTTGTTGGCATTGGCGAAGCATCGTGTTCTTGTGGTGCGCCGCACTCCTCTCAGGGGACTTTTTCCCCGGCACTGGGTTTCAGGAATTGATCCCGAAGACAGCGACATTTTACAATGGGAGCAACGTCTCCACACCCCACCTCCGCGCCTCTTAAAAGAGGCACCTCCCGAACGGAAGCTTTAGCTGTATTCATATTAATAATTGAAATTCCAACACAGGAGCTCATATATTATGCTATGTGAGAATATTTTACGATCGTGTTACCTAAGCACCGTATGTCACTGTTTCTACCTACGCTTAGTAAAAAAAATTAATAAATCTCTCCTTTAGAAGTAAGAGGTTATTATACTTTTAGCAGATAATTTAGATTTAGCGATGGAGCATTCGATATTGAATTTTTATCGCGCATTAAGGTCATGTTATATATTTTCACCCTTAAAACTGACCTTGAATTTAAAAAAAAATTGAAAATCTATATTGCAATAAAAACTTTCCAACTTAGTGCAGTAAACAACAATACGTCAATAGCGGCGGAATTTTTAAAATGTAAATTATCGATATATACTTAGTGTATATCTGATTAACAAATTGAGATAATGATAAATTTATGGATTAACTCAGTGGTTCTCAACCTTTCTAGTGCCGCGACACCATAATACAGTTTCTCGTGTCGTGGCGACCCCCCAGCCACACAATTATTTTCGTTGCTACTTCATAGCTGTAAGGATATATGTTTTCAGATGGTCTTAGGCGACCCTTAGAAAAGGGTCCCGCGACCCTCAAAGGGGTCGCGACCCACAGGTTGAGAATCTCTGGATTAACTGATAAGCGCATGGTGTATCCTAGCGATTGTAAAAAAAAAAAATAATTAAAAATTAAATAGTAATTTGAAATCTCCCATGACCAGATCTATGACGAAGTAAATTGTAAACGTAAAATATTAAAAGTACACGTAAAGTAAGTTTTTGAGCCCGAACCATTTGTATGTGTTTGTTTGGTTCCAGAAGCCATTACTGTTTGCAATGAAGTTATGCCTGGTTCCGTTTACGCTTCCGGGCAATGTTTCATCTACAATGCCACTAAGACGACGTGGCTAGAGGCACAGGTACGTGATTAGCCCCCTGTGGGCATTTTTTGCCCTAAGAGCCTTTCCAGTATTGATCATGCTCAGTTGTTTTTTTTTTTCTGTTTTAACACGGACACATGATATGCATTACAATAAATTAAAAAACACAACAACGTGTTAGGAAAAATGTATGCAATTACCAGAGACGTGCTGAAGAAAATCGGTGCTCCCGAACGAACCAATACAATGGCGCCCCTTAATCTATAGAAACAGAGCCCCCCCACCCCCGATAACACAAAACGTGCGGACCGATTAAAAACGCTTTTAGGGCTCTCCCCCCCCCTCCAAATCCCCCAAAATTAAAAAAAATACATATAAAAACGTGTAAACTAATTGGAAATTTACTGTTTAATTTACCAAAAATTACATATCTAAAGTTGATTTGACCTTCCCCTGTATCGAGTGCCCCTGCCCACCCCTTTTCACACGGAATTTTAATACTGAATAAACTTAAACTAATTCTAATAATATATTTTATTTGTCCAAATAAGTCGCAGTGCCTACAGCAGAATTCTCACCTGGCTGAGCCTAAAACCATTGACATGCTTCGATCCTTGACAACTTTCTTACCCATGAACCAATCAGGTAATTCGAGTACTTTTTCTAGTTTTTAAACCTTCTTTTATTTTCTATTAGAACATTCAAAATATACTTCATTCTGAAATTAAATTTAAAAGCTTAACAATGACATGTATATATATAAATAAAATTATTCCGATTTCAAAACGGTTTTCACCATTATAATCAACCTCCAAATCTATAGAAACATAATACAAATCAGAATGAGACTAGTTGGTGAGATCCAGCTGAAACCTTCACGGATGGTAACAGTATAGATATGACACTTGGGAAAACACGTGGGCTGCATTAACACTAAACATTGCTGTAAGGTATTGGGCCGCAAAAAAATCGTCTCGTGGGCTGCAAATGTCCCGCGGGCCAAGAGTTTGAGTCCCCTGACTTAGGATACTAATTACAATATTTTGAGGTTGTCAATTATAAGATTTTAATAGCATACTTGGCCTCAAAGCTAAGACATATTTGGATATTTAGACATGTACGAATTAGATATTGATTTCATGTCTTTTACTTAATGTAATCACTACCCTTAAATGGTACGGAGAAGTAGTGAAAGTTTTTAAAATATTTTAGTTCGTGTTGTTTGCTCATCCAGTATTTGTCGCAGTCAAACTCTGTCTCAGTAAATGTCTGTTCAATCTAATTTCTGCTCCTGGGTATAATTGTCTCTTTTAAGTCATCTCTCGGTCAAGGTCTGTTTCAGTCAATATTTGTCACGGTCAACGTCAGTCTCAGTCAATGTCCGCTCTGGTCAATATTCGTCTCAACTAAGTACTGTTTTGGCCAATGTCTTCTCCAGTCAATATTTTTCCGAGTCAAGAACTGTCTCGGTCAACGTCTGTTCCAGTCAATGTTTGTCTCAACCAAGTACTGCCACGGTCAATGTCTGCTCCAGCAATATTTGTTTGAATCACGTACTGTCTTGGTCAATGTCTGCGCCATTTAATAGATGTCTCAGTCAAGTACTGATTCGGTCAATGTCTGCTCCGGTCAATATTTGTCCGAGTCACGTACTGTCTTGGTCAATTTCTGCTCAAGTCAATATTTGTTTCAGTCAAATACTGCTTCGGTCAATGTCTGCTCCAGTCAATATTTTTCTCAGCCAAGTTCTGCCCCAGTCAATGTCTGCTCCATTCCAAGTCCTTTTTATTTCTACCCATCTAGGGTGGATTGGCGCCAATGACCTGGAAGTTAAAAGCCGTTTTCAATGGACGACGAGTGGCGGGACAGTGGACAGTCAGTTCTTGAATGTGTCCTCTGCCACTCTAAATGAACAGTTCCTGGCAGTTTTCACCTTACCGAAGGGGGCGCAACTACAGGCCAGGGCGGGGGAGGAAACCAGGGGATATTTCTGTCAGACAGGTGAGAGATTTTTTAAACTTCCCGGTCGGGTTAATTGGTTGCAGATATGAAATGAAATTGAAACAAATTCTTTTTAAAAAAAATATATTTTCAAAAATAAATAAAAGTGCTGGAATTTAAATTATGAAATAATATTATTGAACCTTGGAAAAAGTAACAAAGAATCATGTGCACGTGAGATTTGTACTGTACATGAAGAAGACTTTAAAGCGGTGTTTCACGCCAGGTGTAGTGGGGCGTAGGCCTCACAGAGGCGTATACTGAAGATTATTTGGGACGACTGAGTGATTCAGACTCTGTGGTTAAGTGTTCTTATTTTAAATTTAAAAAAAAAAAATAATAATTAAAAATGGGATGGGGTGGGAAGGAGGGAGGGGGTCAGAATGTTAGACTAGACAAGGTTGACATTAAACGCACTTTTAGGTTAAGCAACCAAAAAATTTTCGGTAAACACAGGCTTATAGTCAAACTCCTCCCTTGATCATTTGCTCAGACTGTGTAATCACTTAATGCATGCTGGAGATGTTGTGTCTGTGTCTCCAGATGGTGCGGTCTCCGTCCCCCGTCGCTACGTGCTAGTCCTCCCAAAGATGTCACAGGGCGCTTCCACATCCGGGTACCTGCAGATATCAGCGGGCTACAAGACCTCCGTCGTGTATCTGCGGGTCACACTTAGCTACGGCCAGGGGGAGCCGATCGAGACGATGTCGGCTCTCGGACCGCAGCACGCGATGCAGGTGAACTTATCCCGGCAGCTCATCTTGCCAGACGCAGGTAGTTAATTCTATTTGTTCTACTTTTTCAAAAATTCAACTATTTTTCATTTCATTTTTTTTTCTTTACTGAAGTAATACAATTTTATAAGAATGAGACAGTTGTTTACGCATACATTGGCACGTGATGAGAACGAGACGCTATCGGCGTGGCAAAGTCTTACTTTCCATCATTTTAGCGCCACCTTCCCAATACCATTGTGTCGAGTGCCCAGAGGGAATACAGTGTATAGAGGAAAGACAATAAAGAATATTTTGTTTGACTTAACAAACACATTTCTTAAGTGTTAGATACATAGACTTAAAAGATAAATATAGGGAGAGATCAGAGATCGATAAATGAATGTGAGCGTGGGTTTAAAACAAGTAGTTTTGACTGTGGAAGGGGAGGCAACAAAGACATACTTGCTAAAAGGGAACTAAAAAGAGATAATGACTAAAGAGGAGGTTTAGAAAAGGGGGGGGGGCATGGAAAATTTGGAAAAACAAAGAAGCATATCATTCAAAGGAAGACTAAAAATAATTGATTGTACATTCACCTTCTTTAGAGGTGTCCTCACCTGTCCACGCTTCCATTGCATTCGGTGCTAGAAATGACAAACCCTATTCATCGCACGCTGTATCTTTTAATCCCTTTATTGTTCTTCTTCTTCTTCTATATTTTGAGGGCGCACGATCAATGAATTGATCTTTCTGACGCCTATCTGGTTCTAAAACAGTGTTTCTCAACCTTCCTAATGCCGCGACCCTTTAACGCAGTTCATCCTGTTGTGGTGACCTCCAACCATAAAATTATATCGTTGTTACTTCGTAAAGGTCGTTCGACCCCCAAAGGAGTCGCGACCCACATGTTGAGAACTGCTGCTCTAGTAGCTATTAAAAAATTATGACCTTTAATAAGAAAACATAGTACCATGCAGATTTTTAAAAAAAATAGTTTATTTGAATATTTTTTTAAAAAGACATGTGTATTAATTTATTTGAAAAAAATTGACAAAATTCTTAAGTCAAAATAAAATCAATATTGCCCACTGATTGATTCACTAAACGTCTCTAATGTTCAATGGCAGACGTGAGCTCGCGCTACGCCGAGGTCCAGTCGAACCAACCCGTAACAGTTGTGCTTTACGTCACGGACGTCACTAGTGGTCAGGCAAGCTCCACGCTCATTTATCCCGCCGACATGTTTACAGTGGCGTCACAAGCTGTCCACTACGTCTTGTACTCAGCCTCAAACGGACATCAAGGTGAAATGGCTAGTCAAAAATAGTGCTACCAAAAAAAAAAAAAAAAAAAAAGTTATGTAGCTCGAAAACCTGGATTAATTTTTTTTCCATGTCTTTAAAAAAAAAAAAACAAACAAAAAATTCGTCAAATGTTTTAGCCGTCGCTGTGTACACTCAATATATTTTACGGAAAAAAAAATAATTATTTGAACAGTTCTTTATTAAAATGCAAATAAAAAAAAGGGCTAAAAAAAAAAAAAAAAAAAAAAAAGTTATGTAGCTCGTAAACCTGGATTAATTTTTTTTCCATGTCTTTAAAAAAAAAAAACAAACAAAAAATTCGTCAAATGTTTTAGCCGTCGCTGTGTACACTCAATATATTTTACGGAAAAAAAAATAATTATTTGAATAGTTCTTTATTTAAATTTGTGGGGAAAGGGGGTCAGGGGGGTGGGAGTTTGCAGTACGTTTTACATTTTAAAAAATTCTTCATATTATTATAACCCTGAGATTATTACTTTATTACTTAAAAGTCATTTTCGATAATATAATAATAAACATGGCTTGGAAATTAAGTTCGTTTTTAAATTGTGAAATAACTGAAAGACGTTTTGTTGAACCGCAGTTAATGTGCTTAGAAGTGCTTATTTTTTTATATCAGAAAGCTTTTCCTTAAAATGTATTCACAGATGTCAAAAGCTATTGGTAAACCAAGATGGAACGACATTACAAAATGTCTTTCCTTTGAAAACAAAATTTTAATTTTTAGATCCACCCCCCAAAAAATATAATTAAGTTCTATTTCAGTAGATAGTCCAGCTTCAGTCTGAGATAAAATTCGCAAAATTAAAATACTTTATAATCATATTTCTCCTTTAACCAGCGGCAGAAGTTAAAAACTAAAACTGTCAAAGCCTGGGAGAAAAAACAACATTTACCCATCGTCCCCTGCATGATCTGTTTGGCTGGATTCGTGATCATTAAGTACTCTTAGCCAGAGTTATTCTTTTTTTAAACATTAGAGGCATTATGGCACATGTACACCATACAAACTGATTTTTGTTTTTCTTACCAAAGACAACGTTGATCAGTGAACAGAAACAATTAACGTGTTGAATTTGTGAAGCACGAGATCTCATATCACTTGTGTCTGCAATCTCCATTACATTACATAAGCGATGTTGCTCACAACATGCCACGATGATTGGTCGTGTTAGTTGTCAAACCAATTTTTGAAAATTTGCTACAAATCCACAGACAACTTTGTCGCAGTTATCGCCATGTCGAGTTTCGAGACCACCGCGTCCATTGTGTACAACACGACTGCTGACCAGCGAGTCACCTTCAGGTTTGGCCAAGTGGACTACAGGTAAGTCTGACCACTGACCGGCTTTTTCTCTTCACCTGGCGTCCGTTGGTCAATTTATATTAAAACTAAACAACAATATGCTGGTATCAAATAATGCAACGTCAAGCGTTTCATAAGAAATCTCGGGATGTCATTCGAGATGGCAGGTCACTTGATTTCAGTAACAAGCAAATCTTCTGGACACAAAACAAGTGAATGCAAAGGTGAACACCCTAGACTGTTGGATCATCTATTGGCACAACAAATAAAGTATCACACCCTATTTAACATGTGTCATCGGTATCAAGAATCGATTAACTAAACTGTGATGTGATCAATGTTCCCTATATGGTTTGTTGGTTCGTGTGCACAATCATAATGTTGTGTGCACATTTTTACAGCATACATTTTTTTGTGCGCAAAACTTTCAGCCTACAGACACAAACACACACTTAGGTGGAAATCAGCTGCGCGGTACCCAAAACTGCGCAGCTTAAAGGGAACATTGGATGTGATCCTTAGAAAACAAAGTACTTTGCCATGCGACCTTCTGATGCCAAAACATTTTGAGCCTCAAAGCTAGGACGTTCGTTTTTCACGCACGGTATTTAATTTATACTCTATAGTGAATGGCCAGGTGTCTCCCCATGTTTCAGCGACCACTGTCCTTGGTCCCTTACAACGCTCCACTAGTCAAATCATGACATGATTGGCGTCCTAATCGCACCACTCTCCCATCCCCAGAAAGTAAAAATAAATACATTAAAACGAAATTAAAATTTAAAATTTAAAAAAAAAACATCATTGTGTTTAAAGATAATTATTGACGATTTTATATCAAAATTAATTTAATTCCACTATTGTATACCATCAGTTATTTAAAAGAAACTTTTTGTGGGAAGTCGAATTCACTGCTAGCAGACATTTTTTCTAGGTCAGTCTTACTCTTTATAATCCCATTTTAGGATGTTCGATAAACTTTTATACATTCTATAAGTGTGAGAAACTGATGAATGTTGTTATAAATCTGTAGCTTCGGGCTAAGGATGTGTGTTGAGTTTGTTTAATTCCTAACTAGAAACACAAAGAAAGTCAATCCAAAGGGCCAGTTAATGAACACATTTAACCGAATTCCTTGTTTTAACTTACAATATCAACTTGATTAAAAATATTATGTAAAAAAAAAACTAAACCAACCAGCTACGACCGGCTCTACTCCATCAACACAACGCTGCATGCCCTGAACGATGTCCTCTCTGCCAACTTCAAACAAGATGGCGCCTATCTCAGAGCCAGCCAGCCAATTGCAGCATTTATTGGAAGTCCCTGGGTGTGTTGAAACAATTTTTTATAAGACAATTTCATTACACGAGCATTAATTATTTATGAAGTGTTTGCATTGTTAAATATTGCCATAACATAATGCACTGAAATTCTAGTTGGGTTGATTGCCTTAATCTTGGGTTTGCCTTTATTGCCCTTATTGGTTAAAGAGAAAAAAAGAGAAAATTGTCATCACTTTTATTTATATCGAAACATAAGATATAAATATTTCTCGGGTATGTTTTGAAAAAAAACAAAATATGTCACTAAAAAAAAATAAGGAAACAAAATTACTGTAAAATTCTTTACCTCCAAAGAGAGCATAATTATTAATGTTTGTATTAATTTTTTTAATCCTTTCATTTTCTTACAATGCTGTGTTTCATTTGATGAGATTTCCAAGAAAACCATCAAGGTCAAAAAAAAAAAAAAAATTTATTTAAAAAAAAAAAAAATTACCATTCATGACTTTGAACTTAATTATTAATGTTTGTATTAATTTTTTTAATCCTTTCATTTTCTTACAATGCTGTGTTTCATTTGATGAGATTTCCAAAAAAACCATAAAGGTCAAAAAAAAAAAAAAAATTTATTTAAAAAAAAAAAAAATTACCATTCATGACTTTGAACTACATGCGTGTTTTGAGGCTATTCTTTTAACATCCAGGGTAAAGCGGGTGTATATACAACGGAGGATATAACGATGGATCAGATTTTACCCCTGGCTTACATTGGTAGAGAGTACTTTTTATTTCCCTCAACCCCGACAAACTCAAATCTCGAAGACAGTTACTTAATTGTGGCTGTACGAGACTGGACCCTGGTGCAAGTAAGTATTTTTCTTTTTTTTTTTTTAATTTAAAGAAAACATAAATAAATCATAACGTATTAGATTTTTTATTATTATTTTTTGAATCACTGCCAAGTAGCCCATTATAAATGTCGTTTTATTTAAGGCTTCTCCATGTCCACAATTTTAAGCCATCATTTTAATTTAAAATTCACGACTTCTGGCCACTCAGTGCCATTATCGTTCATAAATATTATTATTGCAATTTAAAAAAAAATAATTTTTGGTTAGTTTTTTTTTTCTGCATTGTAGCGGACCTCTCAAAAAGTGTATATCGAGTTACTTATAAGCTATCTGTAAGCTGCCTAACTATTTCGATGATTTTACTCTATGTGTTTCAAAAGATTTCCCTGGATCAGGGCAACGTCTCAAGAGTGCTGAGCTTTGCTGGTGATGTTTCTGAGATCAGATTATCAGCGTCTAAATTCTACTACATGACTGCCAACAACAGCGTGTACGCGTACAAAGTATTTTCTAATGTTTCTGGTAAGGACAGACACGTTCATTCTATACTGTGTACCACGCATCCATACATTCACGTATCCATCCGTCATCCATACATTCACGTATCCATCCGTATGTTATTAATCAATTCAAATTATTGACATATTTCATGCTTACACCGATGAATTCTTTAGCTCCTTACATAATGATGTCTGTAGTGATGTAAGATGAACTTATGTCTATTTTCTTATATTTAAATATATATATATATATATAATTTATATATATATATAATTTAGTCAAAGTATGCCCGTAGTCTACTCCCCATAGTTGTGCCGTATATTTGCAAATATTTCATACATAATTAAATACATAATTTCAAACAAATATATTGGCAAGACATTTTCGAAAAAAATAATATATGTATCAACGAAGCTTGAAGATATGTGTTCCCTGCTTATTAATACTTTTAGGCACTTTACTTACTTCACTTTCGTTCATTATGTCATTGTGTCAAATAAATATGCTGTGCCCATGCATAACTTTTTAATTGGTGCGGTGCCCACTTAGGGTGAAATTATATTGAACTTTACGTTTATTACATCCTTTGGTGACATAAGAAGATGAACAAATATCGGTTGTTAATATAAATAAATAAACAAATAAAAAAAATAAAAAAAAAAAAAATATAATTAAAAAAAAAAAA
>CAXITT010000024.1:2449457-2462853 GCA_964033795.1 Lymnaea stagnalis | reverse complement strand
TGAATGTGGGTGTGTGCCTGTGTGTGTTTGCATGTTTGTGTGTTCATTGCTTTTTTTTAACTTCACAGAATTAAAAAAAAAAAAAAAATGTTACATTTCTAGTTGTGGGCTGATCACTGCAGTTTGTTTTAAGGTTTTTTTTGGGTCTTATTTCTTTTTTATTTTTTTTTTCGGGGTAGGTGGGAGGGAATCATTCTGATCAACCCTTTAGCACGGCTTTGATGCGTCAAACGATAAATTCATTATCTTCTGTGTTCAATTCAAATTGATCGTTTACTCTTTGCTTGACATGTTTTTAGCGATTTTTTTCTCTTTCATTTTATTAACTGAATGACATTTTATTTTTAAATTTAAAGAGTAATTAAAAAAAAAGAAAGAATTATAAATGTTGTCCTTAGAATTTAAAGAAATAAAACTTTATTTAAGTTTCAATTTTTTGTTGTTGTGGTGATTTGTGTAAATTCCTGGTTTTAAAAATTAATTTTTCTTTCTTTCTAATTTTCAACCTCTTGATACACCATTTTCTTACATGAAAATACCTTTAAAAAAAAAAAAAAAAAAAAGACTATCTTCTATCAACTTCTATGTTATTTCTAAAAAAGTAAGAATACTATCAAACATCAACGAAGTCGTAAGAAGTGACGTAAGGGCGCAAAGAGCAGTAAGGGAGACGTCGCTACGCCATTCAGAGAGTACGTGTACAGAAGTAAGAAATGTCCTGTACAGCAATTAGCGATGGATTGTGCATGTACAGCAATAAGACAAGATTAACTAGGGCAAATTTAATCAAGGGGTAGCCGCACTGAAAAGATTTAGAACCGCTTGCTCTATAGATTAACGACTTTAAAAAAAAATAATAATTTTGTGTCGAGTGCATTACTCATGTTGCACCTTATGAGACTGTCACTGTCGTCATGACGAGGGTGCGTCAATTTCCTCATTGTACACATCTGACTGAATGGGACACACGGCACAGCTCAGCCAGGATGTTGCAACTTAACAGCCCAAAGTAGGTCATATTCAAGCCTGGATATCCGTTACGGGACACACGGCCCGTCCAAGTAGGTATCGGTATGCATGTGATTGGTTTATACATGAGACGTACCTTAATCACAAATGATTGAAAGAGAGAATGTTTTTGGTTTATGATCGAGTTAGAGGAAGAGGAGAGAGAGAGAGGAGAGAGAGGGGTGAGAGAGGGGAGAGAGAGGAGAGAGAGAGGAGATAGAGAGGAGAGAGAGAGGAGTGAGAGAGGGGAGAGAGAGAAAGAGCGAGAGGAGAGTGAGAGGAGAGAGAGAAGAGTGAGAGAAAATAAAGAGAGGGACAGAGGAAATAGAGAGAAGGAGATATGGGAGAGAGAGGAAAGACTGAAGAGAGAGGGGAGGGAGAGGATAGAGAGAGGAAATAGAGATAGGAGAGGAAAGGGGAGAGAGGAGGAAAGAAAGAGAGAGAGAGGAGAAAGAGCGAAAGCCAGAAAGCGCGTTACTATGATAGAGAATGTTTGTGTGTAGGAAATAAATACAGAGATAGAACTAAGGCGAGTGAGAGATGAGAAGAGATATATGAAAGAGAGAGAGAGAGAGAGAGAGAAAGAGAGAGGGAGGAATGAGAGAAAGACCGACAAATACCCAGAGAGAATGTGTCCCCCCCCCCCCCTGTTGATTGGATGGTAATAGACGTCATAATTATACTGGGTCTTAATGGGACAAATCTTATCTGGTATTTGTTCACGTGGTTAGAATCCGAAAATGTACCTTTTTTCTTAAAATAGATATTGCTTTTTTTCTGCAACATTTAAATCCACCCCACCCCATTTTTTTTCCCTGGGCGAATTACGCATCGCGGCTCGGCTCATGCTGACCTCAAGATGTTCAAAAACTTTAAGCTAAATGATCTCACCAAGAGCTACTTTTTATTTTAACGTATACATTTTTAGAGAGATTCAGAGAAACAACAATAAACTGCGAAATTACAGGATTGGAATCCACAGGGGGAAAGAGAAATGTAGACATGTAAAAAATCACTCCCTGTGGCTTTAAGCTAGAGGTTCTCAATCTTCCTAATACCGCGACCCTTTTTCATACAGTTTCTCATTTTGTGTGGCTACTTCATAAATATGTGTTTTCCGACGGTCCTAGCCGACCCCCCCCCCCCCTTTTTCCCGTGAAAGGGTCGTGCGACTCCAAAAGGGGTCGCGTCACACAGGCTGAGAAACGCTACTTTATTTCTTTTCTAACNTTTTTTTTTTTTTTAACCGGGGGGGGGGGGGGGGGGGGATCACCTCCCTTGCCTTCCCTTGTGTCAAACACTTGAAAGAGTTCTTCATAGCCCATTGTTAAAAAAAAAAAAAATTGTCCCGTTGCATCGACAATGTCGTCAGTCCATTCTAAAGGAACCCGAGACACTGATGATCTCACGGAAGTTTTATAACTTTCACCACACGTAAAAAGCTGGTTCTTGACCACTCATGAGTCATGACCACTGCCACTCATGAGTCATGACCACTGCCACTCATGAGTCATGACCTCTGCCACTCATGAGTCATGACCACTGCCACTCATGAGTCATGACCACTGCCACTCATGAGTCATGACCACTGCCACACATTAGTCATGACCACTGCCACTCATGAGTCATGACCACTGCCACTCATGAGTCATGACCACTGCCACTCATGAGTCATGACCACTGCCACCCAATAGCTTCGCTAATGCACTAATAAATGTAAAAACCAAAAGGCTATATCATTATATTTCGCAAGAAATAGTCGGCTTAAAAAAATTTAATAAATATGCTCCAAAGGTTTCACACGCATAGGCGTCCAGACTTTCTTGTAGGAAGTTGGGCGAGCGTGGCCGTGTCACAAGTGGTGAGACGCCGGTAACAATAAGGAATTGTGAAATGTTTTCTTGAAGATTTCTCCCTGAGATTGATCTTCTGGGGGTTGAAGAAACGCATTTTGGGCCATGGGGGACGCCTGGACCCGATGGTTTACTTTTGTGTCTTTTATTGATGTGAGCAGCTATACAAATGAATTGAATAACCCTTAAAAACAAAGTTTTTCTTCGGATATATCTTTTATAACAAATAATATCGAGCGATTGAGGGAAAAGAGGTGTGGGGGGGGGGGCTCATCATTTGACCAAACATGCAAGCAAGGAACACACTTTATAAGAAATTGTGCCCCCCCCCCACCCCAAAACCCCCAACCCCCCAATTTTTCCACTTTTTTCTTCGGATATATCTTTTATAACAAATAATTTCGAGCGATTGGGGGAAAAGGGGTGTGGGGGGGGGGGCTCATCATTTGACCAAACATGCAAGCAAGGAACACACTTTATAAGAAATTGTGCCCCCCCCCCACCACAAGACTCGCAACCGCCCAATTTTTCCACGCTTCTGTCATTATTCTTCTAATCTGTACATGGTATGAAAAACACCTTTAATTTAAATTATATAAAAAAACCAACATATTTAATACGAACATAAACAACTCTTCACTAAATGTATTGTTTGATTTCACATACACAGAAACAGATATACAAAAAAAAAACGTAGTATATAAGTGCATCATGCGTGGCACACACATGTCCTGGGACGCACACACCACTCGTTGGTAGCGCACACCACTCGTTGGACGCACACACCACTCGTTGGACGCGCACACCACTCGTTGGTAGCACACACCACTCGTTGGACGAGCACACCACTCGTAGGTAGCGCACACCACTCGTTGGACGCACACACCACTCGTTGGACGAGCACACCACTTGTTGGCAGCACACACCACTCGTTGGTAGCGCACACCACTCGTTGGACGCACACACCACTCGTTGGACGAGCACACCACTCGTTGGTAGCGCACACCACTCGTTGGACGCACACACCACTCGTTGGACGAGCACACCACTCGTTGGTAGCGCACACCACTCGTTGGACGCACACACCACTCGTTGGACGAGCACACCACTCGTTGGTAGCACACACCACTCGTTGGACGCACACACCACTCGTTGGTAGCACACACCACTCGTTGGTAGCACACACCACTCGTTGGTAGCACACACCACTCGTTGGTAGCACACACCACTCGTTGGTAGCACACACCACTCGTTGGTAGCACACACCACTCGTTGGTAGCACACACCACTCGTTGGTAGCACACACCACTCGTTGGTAGCACACACCACTCGTTGGTAGCACACACCACTCGTTGGTAGCACACACCACTCGTTGGTAGCACACACCACTCGTTGGTAGCACACACCACTCGTTGGTAGCACACACCACTCGTTGGTAGCACACACCACTCGTTGGTAGCACACACCACTCGTTGGTAGCACACACCACTCGTTGGTAGCACACACCACTCGTTGGTAGCACACACCACTCGTTGGTAGCACACACCACTCGTTGGTAGCACACACCACTCGTTGGTAGCACACACCACTCGTTGGTAGCACACACCACTCGTTGGTAGCACACACCACTCGTTGGTAGCACACACCACTCGTTGGTAGCACACACCACTCGTTGGTAGCACACACCACTCGTTGGTAGCACACACCACTCGTGGGACGCACACACCACTCGTTGGTCGAGCACACCACTCGTTGGTAGCGCACACCACTCGTTGGACGAGCACACCACTCGTTGGTAGCGCACACCACTCGTTGGACGAGCACACCACTCGTTGGACGAGCACACCACTCGTTGGCAGCACACACCACTCGTTGGTAGCACACACCACTCGTTGGACGAGCACACCACTCGTTGGTAGCACACACCACTCGTTGGTAGCACACACCACTCGTTGGTAGCACACACCACTCGTTGGTAGCACACACCACTCGTTTGTCGCGCACACACACCATTCGTTGCGTCGTGTTCCAATAAATGCGACGCAACAACAATTAACACGCACGCAGGCGCAGTGCATCGCGGTACGTTCCCCAAATCTAGTTTGGTGCGTGGATGTCAACACACATGAAAAAAAGTTTCGTACGTAGAGCGAGGTGCAAGCGTAGTGAGAAGAGATAGTGGCATTTAAAGAGATGGCATGATCACGATGTGGGGAAGACCTATAGGTAGTTATAAAGGGAAAGATACAGAGATATAGAGTGTTGTATAAAATTATCGACATACATAACATGGTCGTATGCATTTTGTATTGGTATGCAGTCTGACACTATGGCAGGCAGGTATTTGGATGAATTTTAAGTTGGTATGCAGGCACATAGTTTTTTTTTTGGCAGACGATGGCTAGGTGGACACATACAATATATATAGATCTGTTTCTAGGTTGGCAGACGGTAGCTAGGTGGACACATACGATATAGATAGATCTGTTTCTAGGGTTGGAGACGATAGCTAGGTAGACACATAGGACATAGATAGATCAGTTTCTAGGGTGGCAGACGACAGCTAGGTGGACACATACGATATATATAGATCTGTTTCTAGGTTGGCAGACGGTAGCTAGGTGGACACATACGATATATATAGATCTGTTTCTAGGGTGGCAGACGATAGCTAGGTGGACACATACGATATAGATAGATCTGTCTCTAGGTTGGCCGACGACATGTAGAGAGATTGGAGATAGATAAAAGTGATTCTGGGTTAGCAGACGACTGATAGACATATAAGAGATAGATAGGGTAATAAGGGGAGAGACTGCAATCAGAGATATATTTATAAGAGATAGACAGATGGATATACTATACTATACTACATAGTCAGACGGAAGATAGACCGATTTAGAGATAGATAGGCGTGACATTCTATTGCTGAATCCACCAGAGATTCCACAATTTACCGCACATATAGACCTATTAGAGATCGATAAAAGTGTTTCTGGGTGGGCAGACGACAGATAGTTAGGCATACATATTACACTATGTTGGCAGACGGAAGGAAGATAGCGTAGGCAGATTTAGAGATTGATAGGGGTGGCATTTTATCGCTGAAGCTACCAAACATCCCAGAATTTAGTCCACCAAGAGCCAAAAAAAAAAAAATAGTCACAGTTAAGCCATTTCTTGATCAATTTTCAGTTTGCTATTTGACGGTGAAGTTACCAGTCTCATTATGGTATTTGTAGGTAGAAAACAAAAACCGGTCACGGCCCAATGAACACGGCTTACGAACAGCCACCAGGTGCAGTACAGTTATTCTTAGTCGGGCTTACATGTCAGCGTTCAGAACAGGTCAATGTCAGCCCATGTCCCCCCACCCCCCCCCCATGCCCTCCCTCACCCCGTCTTAGGAGCTTACGTGTCCCGGAGGGTTGCATCAGAAATTCAGTTTTGAATCTTCTAGTGGTTCTCAACCTGTGGGCCGCGATCCCTTTTGGGCGAGGGGGGGGGGGTGGAGGTCCAAACGACCATTACAACAGGGGTCGCCTAAGACCAATGGAAAACACATATTTATGAAGAAGCAACGAAAATAATTTTATGGTTTGGGGGGGTCACCACAGCATGAGGAACCGTATTAAAGGATCGTGGGGTTACCGAGGTTGAGAGCCACTGGTCTAATGCATGACTTCATTTTAAAAAAAAAATATGCTAAATTTTTAAGATTTACATCTATATTTACAGTAGAAAATAATGCATCCAGTAAAGCATACTATATATATATATATATTCATTGTTATACGACATTCGATTTTACAAAGAAAGACAACGTACACCAAGGAGGCGAACTTTATGGTTTGTGTTTAGGAAATAAAAACCAAGCTTCTATCTAAAAATAGAATCTTGCTCATATTACCGTTCACCGTTTCCAAGCTCGGGGATTTTTCGCAGTCTATAAATAGAAAGGACGTGTAGGTTTTCCAACCTGGCAAACGACCTAGGTCCGGGCAGTATATAAGGCGACTGGAGTTTGGAAGTTATTAATATTTAGTTGTGTATTCCTATGCATTACTGTGTCGTCCTCAACTGTTTTTATTTTAAAAAGGTAGGTCTGTTACCAATTCAATGTATCTTTTAGTTTTGCTATGAAAGTCACTTACATTTTTAACAATCAACATTGTTTTTAACTGAAGCAAATATCACATCCTGTTCGGGATATATTTGCGAATAAAAAATAATGGGTCTCTCTTTTTTTTTAAATGGGTTGGTAGGATTTGCACTACATACGGGCCTAATCTTTATAAAAAGGGGGGGGGGGGGGGGGGGAGGCCTAAGTGTCCCCATTGGATGACAGGTAATACTTGAGTATTGAACGGTGTTGAAGTGTTATTGGAATTACAGACATGATCAGTGTGAGTCCGGGAATTTCCAATACTTCCCATGGTGACCGTCCGAGTCAGGTTGGGTGAGATCGTTACTAAATTAAAGTGTGTAGCAGTGGATTGAGTTACAATGTTTAAGTGGAATATTCTGTGTTACGGTGAATGAAAAGTGTGTGCGTATTTAAAAAAAAAAATTGTTGTAGAAAATACCGTGTAGTGTGTACTGAATTAAGCTGTGTGGCCATTCACGGTATTATTTTGTAAAACAGTGGATAATACATCTTTAACAAAGGTATGTAGCTGGTTACAACTTTATAGTGGAGAGAATCGGGGGCTCGAGTCCCGGAGGAACGCATGAGGACGGCGATCCTGTATTTTATCCTTATAAATATATGCCTGTATTTTATCCTTATAAATCTATGCCTCACCGTATCTTCTAAGAAAATAAAGACACATTTATCACAGCGGGGCTGGGTATTTTTGGGTAAGTTCGCACACTTTTCAATTGTGTAAATAAAAAAAATAAAATTGTGTTATGTTATCTTTAGGTTTGAACGTTTTTTTATTTTTTACAAATATTTTATGGATTACAATATATTTTTTCTTAACTGTTTATTTTGCATGTTACTTATGTCTTTTAAACGCTAACAAAAAAAAAAACCAACAAAAAAAAACAACATGAATTATTTATTAAGATATAGTTATTTATTGTTTTTATGAAAAAACTGAATTAAAAAATGAATTAAAGTTTTAAAAAATAAATAAATAAAAATAACGTGTTTTTTTTCATTCCATGAAATGTAACACAACACGCAAATACAACTCAGAAAATCAAATGATTACAGTAAAAGTTATTGTGGGCAGTATAGGAAGTGCATTTTAAATTTATTTTAAAAAAAAATAAAGAATTATTTTAAAGGTTCAAAGGGAGGTAAAATTTTTAATAGATATGTCGAATACGATGCACGATTAGTTCCCTCTACTAATTTCTAATGATGCGATGGAAACATCGTTTGAAAAGGTGAGGGGTGGAGAGGCTGGTGTGAACCATGCACACATCTTTATTGTTATCGTTCACTTTATTCCAGTACGCTCTAGAAGTCAATGAGAGATACTCGGTGGAGGAACAACGCCATGTCACTGCTTTGGTCAACATCAAACATGGCGCGCAGGTCAAGTCTTGTCAATGAGTGGCGAAGTGCTGCAAGTGAGTTCACTTCTAGCATCAATGCATGGCATTCTCTAGTTATGGTGTTATGGTCAGTTCAATAGCGCGAATTCTTTTTTTTATAATTTCCGATTACCGCGCTAAATATGATTCTTTGAAATACACTAAGTGTGTTTGGTGCGTAAATATTTTCTTTTGTTAGACGGAAATTTTCTCGATTTAAATATAGTGTCTTAAGTTTACGACGTAAAAGTGTTTGGGACGTTTGAATATTAGTATAGTTCAGGGGTAGTGACATACCCAGGGGTATGAAAAATACCGACTGCATTTTGGTGAGGTGGCCATCATATATAAGATACTATAAAAATAAGATACGCTACTTTCATTGATCAAAGTAAATAGAAATGTATTTCTAGATGACATGGTACATATGCATTGCCAACACATAGATACATACTCCTATACCAAGGCAACATTTTTTTTCAAAATAAAAAAAATAAAAACCAAAAAGTCTTTAGGATTCCCCAAGGGCAATTATTAGCCAACCTATGCGAGCCAAAAATCCCCCCCCCCCCCAGCCCCCCATTTTAGAGGAAATATTGAATTGAAGTATTATTAATTAGATTTTGTAACCGCCGGGAGGGGGTCGGAGAGAGGAGCAGGCTTGTCAATTCTGAAATTCTGAAAATTAATACACAAATTGAAACGCATTTTTTGGTGAACTTAGATTTTAAAAACAAAAAAACTATATATTGTTACCGCTTCCGTGAGCAAGTAGAAATGTAAGAATTGCTGCAAATTAATTTTTTTTATCCAATTTTATTATCATATAAGATATGGGAGTATTGTTGCTTAATAAGCACTTTGTCGCATGTCCCCAGGCCAACTTCAGGCATCATGGCGAAATAGCGCCACCTACAGCACCCATTTTGTGAGGAGTGCGAATGGTAAATATGACGAAGATCATCTTTTAAATCAATTGCATAACTCATATGTTTGTCGTCAACAGTTTCATGACTCATATGTTTGTCGCCACCAATTTCATAACTCATATGTTTTTCATCAACAGTTTCATAACTCACATGTTTATTGTTACCGGTTTCAGAACTATAACGTTACTTCATTAATCGCACCTGCTAACTGAGCCAAATAAATGGTTTGTAGTCATTAACACCCTCAAATTATCATTTGAAGTAAACAATTATATCTTTTTTCAACAATTTCAAAAAAGTTTGATTTTTAGAATACATTTAATTATGATCTTTTAACGCCACAATAAACGAGTCCCAAACGAGACCCACACGAGACCTGCATTTTTCGGTTTTACTACCTTTATTTTAGATTTTAAAAAAAGGTACATTCGTAACTCTTAACCTTGACTGGGCTTCAGATTATGGACGCAAGAATAAGAACCAATCACAGATGGCAATACAGAATGTCTAATTAATAGAACACAACTTTCAAGATATTCAGGAAACACTCATTGTTTTAAAAAAAGATGTTTGTGTGATGGTGGGATAAAAATCGAATAACACACACATTTTCAGTTAGGCAGGTATGTAGTAGTATCACGTGCTAGTGATGTGGCGGCGTCCCGTGTGTAGTATAACCTGTTAGTGATATGACGGTGTCCCGTGTCTGGTATAACCTGTTAGTGATGCGACGGCGTTCCGTGTGTAGTATAACCTGTTAGTGATATGACGGCGTCCCGTGTGTGGTATAACCTGTTAGTGATGTGACGGCGTCCCGTGTGTGGTATAACCTGTTAGTGATGCGACGGCGTCCCGTGTGTAGTATAACCTGCCAGTGATGTGACGGCGTCCCGTGTGTAGTATAACCTGATTGTGATGTGACGGCATCCCGTGTGTAGTATAACCTGCTAGTGATGTGACGGCGTCCCGTGTGTAGTATAACCTGCTAGTGATGTGACGGCGTCCCGTGTGTAGTATAACCTGTTAGTGATGTGACGGCGTCCCGTGTGTAGTATAACCTGCCAGTGATGTGACGGCGTCCGTGTGTAGTATAACCTGCCAGTGATGTAACGGCGTCCCGTGTGTAGTATAACCTGCTAGTGATGTGACGGCGTCCCGTGTGTAGTATAACCTGCTAGTGATGTGACGGCGTCCCGTGTGTAGTATAACCTGCTAGTGATGTGACGGCGTCGCGTGTGTAGTATAACCTGCTAGTGATGTGACGGCGTCCTGTGTGTAGTATAACCTGTTAGTGATGTGACGGCGTCTCGCGTTGAAGCAAAATTCTAATAATAAATTAAAAAAAAAATTATAGCAAAAACAACCTTTTTAATAAAACGAAAGCAAATGCGACAACTTTGGTTTTGCATGTAAAAAAATGTCGATTTAACGAGCCCTAAATCTCTCCACAGACACATACGAGACTGAGTGGACTTTTGAAGGGGACCAGGGTCTGCCAGATCGATTCCAAAATTGCCAAAAAAATCCAACACATGCAAACTTTATCCCCGTGACCAGCCTGGAGCTCAGCCACTTCCCGGAGGAGTTCAGGCGTCCGTCACTCCTGACGCTGACCGAGTGTCTACGTGACGTCACTGTCAGACTCTCTTTGAACAAAGTCAGCTCCAAGAGACCATCGGTCTTCCCCGGTACGAATTTCGAATACCCCTTCGGTGAGGGAAAACATGACGGACGCTATCGATTCGGAAGCGGGCGGATTCGATTCGTAAACGAGAAAGATCCTTACGAAGACGGGACCTGCCCGTGTCGCGAATGCCAGGCATCGTCCGATCCGAAGGAAGACTGGTGGAGGGTGGGCGTGGTCACGGCCACCCACGTGGTGTTCAACAAAGAGGAAGCCGTGGAGACCACGTGCCGGGTCGGCTACGACAGCGAAGACAGCAGCCTGGTCACTCTGGACGGCTACGGGATCGCCAAACGTGGTACGTTTGTCGAAGAAGACCGCTGCAACGTTCTGTTCTGCACCCACGACGCGGCTCTGGCCAACAGGCTGGCGAAGTGCGTGGCCGACTACAAGAGCATCACCGAGAGCGTCGTGCAGGAGTTCAGCGGCGTCCCGGAAGACGAGAAGCGCCTGACGATCATAGTGTCCCATCCCCACGGGTACCCCAAGCGGGTGACCTTTGGGGCGTGGCAGCACAAGGACAAGGACAAGAACGGTTTCACGCAGTACACGTACGACGCGGACACGTGCAAGGGCACCAGCGGGGCACCGGTTTACGTCCTGGACAGAAAGAAGCTGCCGTTCTGCAACCATCCGCACAGCGCTGCTCAAGATCTCTTCAACTATTGCGGTGGTGGCTACGGATAAGAAGACACTTAATTCGTTGATATGAAACATTTCAGAATGCTTGTCATTGTGTTCCGCTTCATACCATGACACGAGTGCCGACAAGGCTGTCGGTTGAAATCCATTCATATCATTTGCTTAAATTGAATCCCATTAACAGCATGGCGTGCCAAGTTGACAAGTCCATGTATATCTGTGGTGGGACCTTGACTATGGCTGTGACCATGCATGCATGTGGTGGACTCATGCAGTAGCATCACTAGAATACAGAGGTCATGGGCACAGACCGCACTGGGTGACAGCCTCACGGGTAGGCGGCACCAAAAAAGAACAACAACAAAAAAACTACAAGCTTGACAAAGTTTGCTAGATTTAATTTAAACCGAAGTCAGATAAATATAAGTATATGCGATCAGAACAGAGTGCCACATAACAGAATAGAGTACCACAAGATAGGGCAGGGTGCCACCAGACAGCGCTGCGTGCCACTAGACAGATCAGAGTGTAAACAGACAGAGCAGAGTGCAACCGGACAGTGCATAATGCCATCAGTCAGAGCATGGTGCCATTGAGCTGAGAAGGGTTTCATTAGAGCAGATTGCGTCACATCATGGTAGGGCACTGCCGGTAGAAGTCTGGAAAGAGTGGGGGAGGAGGGGGAATACATCATGAGTTTAGCACACCCACTGACACAACAACCAAAGGACGCCATTGGTCCCATTTAAATATGTTATCTTAGGCAGGGGGGAAGAATTGAACAAAACAAACCAAGATCGAGTTTGCTGAAGGTCATTGATCAAGAATGCTGAAGGTTATTGATCAAGGACGTTTCAGGTCGATAAATCATGGCGAAACTGTGATTGGACTCGTATACAATTTTGACAATTTAAGAATTAGAGACTGGTGCTAGTCCAACGCTTGCCCCCCCCCATCCTCTCAGCAAAACAAAAACCAAGAAGTGACAGGTGTAAAGAGGTAGATAAAACTTCCCAGAAAAAGATGTGCATCAATAAAGCTCTGTTTGACTCATTGCAATTTGACAGTTATTTCTGAACACTCTGTCATGCTTTACATTTATTTTATTTGGTTTATAAGAAAATACATTCTCATCTGCCAAGCACAAAGAAAAGGAAGGCCACGAATGGTCAGATTCAGGATCCCATAAGGTTTCTACAAGTTTCCGTTTGGCTAATCGTTGTTTTAAACAATTTAATGGATACAAATATCCATTTTTAATATGTGTTTTAACTCTGCAAATTAAAGTGGAAAACCTAAACAAATAAAAAATAAAAAAAAAGAAGTTAAAAATAATTTACTGATAATTATAATTTACTCTAAAGTACAGTATGACACTAAAGAGCAATTGTCCATCATCATTTGAATTATTTTAAAAAATGTGATGTAATGCTATGTGTTGCAATTTTTTTTGTTTTTTTGTTGTTGTTGTAGTTGATCTAAGTAAAAAATAAAATGTAAAAATCAAATTTTTTTGGTTGGAATTATGTATTTTTGTAATGTGCCATGTCCGCTAAACTGTTGAAAACCATGGTTGGACCTACATGGCTAAACTGATATTTATCATTAAAAAAATAAAACAGACTAAGCTCAATAAATTAGTTGGTTAATTTAGCTGTAAAAATAAATTTTATATTTAAACTTAACGATTATTAGTTATATATATATATATATATATATATATATATATATAT
>CAXITT010000024.1:2426795-2449252 GCA_964033795.1 Lymnaea stagnalis | reverse complement strand
GGGGGGGGTGTGGGGTGGGGAGGGCGGTTGTGGTTAGTATTTACGAAGTAAGTCGTCGAATGCTGCGCAGGAAAAGAGGTGATGTTTAATGTCTCATTACTGTCTGCTGGGGCATTGGCATAGCGAAAAGAAAGGGGGCATGGGGGCTGATGGTCCCGGTTGGCGGACTAGTTTGGGGCACCAAAATGGGTTTTGACGGATCTACTCCTTCTGTGTCCCCGGGCTACCAACACTCTATCTACTCTTTCTGTGTCCCCGGGCTACCAACACTCTATCTACTCTTTCTGTGTCCCCGGGCTACCAACACTCTATCTACTCTTTCTGTGTCCCCGGGCTACCAACACTCTATCTACTCCTTCTGTGTCCCCGGGCTACCATCACTCAATCTATTCCTTCTGTGTCCCCGGTCTACCGACACTCTATCTACTCCTTCTGTGTCCCCGGGCTACCAACACTCTATCTACTCCTTCTGTGTCGCCGGCCTACCGACCCTCTCTACTCCTTCTGTGTCCCTGGGCTACCGACACTCAATCTATTCCTTCTGTGTCCCCGGTCTACCAACACACTATCTACTCCTTCTGTGTCCCCGGTCTACCGGCACTCTATCTACGCCCTCTGTGTCGCCGGCTACCAACACTCTATCCACTCTTTCTGTATCCCGGGCTACCAACACTCTATCTACTCCTTCTGTGTCCCCGGCCTACCGACACTCTCTACTCCTTCTGTATCCCCGGCCTACCGACACTCTCTACTCCTTCTGTGTCCCCGGCCTACCGACACTCTCTACTCCATCTGTGTCCCCGGCCTACCGACACTCTATCTACGCCATCTGTGTCGCCGGCTACCAACACTCTATCTACTCTTTCTGTATCCCCGGGCTACCGATACTCTATCCACTCTTTCTGTATCCCCGGGCTACCGATACTCTATCTACTCCTTCTGGCTGAGAGATTTCATCGGTTTACATCTGGTTATATCAAGTTGAATCAAGTTGTAGCTGCCCTGCGCTTAAGCGAAAGTTTTCGAAGCTCAACCCTAAGAGTCACGAAAGATACATTCTAAGTTGCTTGAAATCGATTTAAACCAAATAAAAATAAAATTCTACCACATATTAAAAAAAAAAAAAAGAAAAACACACGAAAACAAAAATAACCTTCACCTTAACCAGCTGTTGCACGAATTCATACATTCGACAATCCTTCAACAAAATGGTTTTAAGCGAAAGTTTTCAAAGCTCAACCCTAAGAGTCACGAAAGATACATTCTAAGTTGCTTGAAATCGATTTAAACCAAATAAAAATAAAATTCTACCACATATTAAAAAAAAAAAAAAAGAAAAACACACGAAAACAAAAATAACCTTCACCTTAACCAGCTGTTGCACGAATTCATACATTCGACAATCCTTCAACAAAATGGTGTAAATTTTGAATTCCCAGAATGACGTCGTATCTCCATTGGGTTAGCATTATAAAAGCAGGCCAGATCTTATGCAACGTGGCAGATGCAAGCAAGAGATATTCGTACATTGTTAGCCGGTTATAACTTTTGCAAATTATTATCATTCTCATTGTTATAATGAATATCTCAAGGAAAACTAAATTCCTGATAGATAACTCGACAGCCCATTTTTATGAGACGCGAGCGACGGAAATCCTGAGCTGAGCAGCTCTTGTTAGAGTGGCATCAACTTGAGGTCAGTATACGGTACGGTGTCGATAGCGACGGAATACTTGAATTGGGGGAGTTTGTGTTAGCGTGACACTGATTTGAGGTCATTATTTGTATGGGGTGATTATCGACGCCAGTGGAACACACGAGCTGGTGTGTCAGTAGGAGTTTCACCAGAAGTTGCATTTGAATACGGTACTAGGACATAGCTTCATTTTAAAGAAGGAAATAAAAAGGAGGGTGGGTGGGGGGGGTTACTCAGCTTTTTATGTTTATATTGACTATTTAAATTTAAAAAAAAAATTTTTAAAAATATTTTAATACTGTAATTATATTGTAAATTATGTTTTTTTTTTTTTTTTTAAGCGTTTATAATAAAAGGGGGGTTTAAGGGGTAAAAAAAGGGGGGGCGATTTAAAAATAGAACCTTTCCAAAATTACCGTTAACCGTTTTCAGGCTTGGTGAGGGTGGGTGGGGGGGGTTACTCAGCTTTTTATGTTTATATTGACTATTTAAATTTAAAAAAAAAATTTTTAAAAATATTTTAATACTGTAATTATATTGTAAATTATGTTTTTTTTTTTTTTTTAAAGCGTTTATAATAAAAGGTGGGTTTAAAGGGTAAAAAAAGGGGGGTCGATCTACAAATAGAACCTTTCCAACATTACCGTTAACCGTTTCCAGGCTTGGGGATTTGTCTTAATTTATAAATAGAACTAGCGTGCATCTAACCGTGGCACGTCAGTAAAAAGGTGAGATTTATTAGGAAACTTGATTATTTTGTTGTATATTCAATAACCGTTCATTCGAACGGTTATTGAAAGTGCGTAGGACTATTACAGATGATAGATCTCTAGTATTTAGCTTTTAAGGGAAGTCAAGTTTTTTTTTTCGTTTTTAAAATGAAAAAAATCGAGATAATATTTACTTATTTATTTTCATATTTTAAAATCGAAGCAAATTCAATATGCGCCAAAATGACCGCACTCTTACAACAGCATGTTGAACGCGTGTGTGTAGTTGACAACGGTGCATATCTACAGTCGCCACGTGTTCCCAGAAGGGAAAATTGAGATTATGTTAGGTAAATTTTGTTGGAAATGGGTTACTCGAAAATAAAAAGGAAAAAAAAAAACTACGCCTGGCTTTGCTTTATGTTCGGTTTATACGTACCGGTAAGTCTTTGTAAAGAGGGACAGAGTTTGAATTAAAAAAAAGGATAAAAAAAACTACGCCTGGTTTTGCTTTATGTTCGTTTATACGTACCGGTAAGTCTTTGTAAAGAGGGGCAGAGTTTGAATTAAAAAAAAGGATAAAAAAAAACTACGCCTGGTTTTGCTTTATGTTCGTTTATACGTACCGGTAAGTCTTTGTAAAGAGGGGCAGAGTTTGAATTAAAAAAAAAGGATAAAAAAAACTACGCCTGGCTTTGCTTTATGTTCGTTTATACGTACCGGTAAGTCTTTGTAAAAAGAGACAGAGTTTGAATTAAAAAAAAGGATTGCGTGGCGGGGGAGGGGGGGGAGCAGAAGCTAACAGAGAGAGATTTAAGAAGATGGGATCAAGCGACATGGTTAGCTGTCTACGGCCTATGGTTACACAATTGTTCGATGTTGTTAAAGAAATATTTTTGCAACACAAAAAAAAATAAAAAAAATAAAATTAAAATAAAAATGAGAAAATAAATTAACACTTTACCAAATTGTATTTTCTCCCATACCCCCCCCCCCCCACTTTTTTCACAGTACTGTTGGAAATGGCATAACCGTTTATGATGCCAAGAATGTGCTTACTTTCAAAAAAGAATCTAAATAGTTTCTCAAACGTCGTTAATGAATAGAAATAGAGATCTCGCTATGAAATACTTAACAGTAGAAATTTTTTCAAAATTAAAAATCTCTTATACATATTTAGCTTCTGGTGTGTCCTGCTTCCTCTTCAAACACCAGCCATCCGCCATCCGAAGTGGCTATTCGTACCAGGGTACCAGAAGTGAGAGGTTGAGATTTAAAAACTATTTAAAATTTTATTGTCGGTTTTGTAAGACAAAATGAGGCATTAAATGAAAGATAATTGAATGCATTATATGTTTGTAAACTTACTTCTTCAGTTTAACTAAAATAAACTACCAAAAAATGACATCCGGAAATGGACCCAGACACGCAGCGCCGTCGTTCGCACCCGGGTACTATAAGACTCAAGCTATTCGGATGTAGCTGGTAGAATATTGGGGCAACATAGCTGTAGAAGAATTGGGCAATATAGCTGTACAAGAGACGGGCAGCATAGCTGGTAGAAAAGTGGGGCAAGAAAGCTGTGCAAGAGGTTGGCAACATAGCTGGTTCAAGATTCGGGCCCCATAGCTTGTAGAAAAGTGGGGCAACATAGCTGTAGAAGAGTGGGGGAAATAGCTGTTGAAGAGTTGGGCAGCATAGCTGGTAAAAGGGTTGGGGCAACATAGCTTGTAGAAAAATGGCGCAACATAACGGTAGAAGAATGGGGCAGCAAGTTGCAGAAGAGTCGGGCTGCCTAGATGGTAGAGGCAACATAGCTGGTAGAAGAATGGGCCACGTTGCTGGTGAAAGAGTGTGGCGAGGCAACTTTATATGTGTGGAGCACCGTAGTTGGTAGAAGAGTGGGGCGAGGCAACTTTATATGTGTTGAGCACCGTAGTTGGTAGAAGAGTGCGGCGAGGCAACTTTATATGTGTGGAGCACCGTAGTTGGTAGAAGAGTGCGGCGAGGCAACTTTATATGTGTGGAGCACCGTAGCTGGTAGAAGAATGCGGTGAGGCAACTTTATATGTGTGGAGCACCGTAGTTGGTAGAAGAGTGCGGCGAGGCAACTTTATATGTGTGGAGCACCGTAGTTGGTAGAAGAGTGCGGCGAGGCAACTTTATATGTGTGGAGCACCGTAGTTGGTAGAAGAGTGCGGCGAGGCAACTTTATATGTGTGGAGCACCGTAGTTGGTAGAAGAGTGTGGCGAGGCAACTTTATATGTGTGGAGCACCGTAGTTGGTAGAAGAGTGTAGCGAGGCAACTTTATATGTGTGGAGCACCGTAGTTGGTAGAAGAGTGTGGCGAGTCAACTTTATATGTGTGGAGCACCGTAGTTGGTAGAAGAGTGTGGGAGACATAGCTAGTAGAAGAGTGAGGCATCAATTTATAATAAATACTAAAAAAAATAATAATAATTTATAATTTTGAAAGTGCTTTGTTCAATTTATTTAGTAAAACTCGTAGCAAAATAGAAATTTTACCATCTCCACGCCACTGCGGCTGCAGGCAAAAAAAAAATAATAAAAATTAATAAAATATATATTGATCCAGAGCTCCGAGCCCAGCCCCAAATCCTTGCTTAAAGCCTAGTTTTGTTATCCCTCATATTCACTGTTATAGAAAGATATATTTCTAGTTTTTATTTCATTAATTTTTTGTTATTTTTTTTTTTTAAAGATATCATCCCAGCTCAAGTATGTTATGTGATTACCTCTGTTAAAATGTATTTAGAGATCGGAACCAATGACCAATAAAAGAAGGGGAAAGGGGGGGGGGAGATAACTCCAAAAGTGCGACAGTAATACACAAATCAATCAAAAGAAATAAAAAATATTTTTTTATAAATATAAAAAAAAATCAAATTCTTTTCTCAAGTGTTTGGAAGTTAATATTTTGGAGTGAAACAAAATATCTACGACCTTGGGTCAAAGGTTTTCATATAGGCACAACGGGAAAAATTTTTCCTACACATTTCTTCTGTCATGAGAGAAAAGGTGTAAAAATAAAAAAATGTAATTCCCAGAAATACATTAATGGGAGGCTTATGTATCGCCGCATCTGCGATCATTTTTAAGCCAAATCTCCTTGCCACCCGCCCACCCCCCAAACACCCCCCACTTTTTTTCCTCCCCAAAATAATAATCTAATAATTTTAAAATCATAATATTGGTGCAACTGTTGAATTTTAATGTCTATAAAAGTGCCAATAAAAATATAATGTTATCACTTAGCGCATGAAGAGCACGTTTTCTTTTTTCAAATTTTTATGATAAATAAATTGATCTACTTTTACGGTTTCTGTGGTACATTTAAATCCACTGTGATTATGAGGCCTGGGCCGCACACTCCGGCCCTCTACACCCGCTGTGTAGGGCCGGGCCCTAAAAATTGTAAAAAAAACATTATTTCATAGCGGGCCTAAAAATACGTTTTTTTTATTTCTTAAAAGATTAGGGCAGTGGTTCTCAACCTTTTTGGAGGTACCGAACCCCACCAGTTTCATATGTGCATTCACCGAACCCTACTTAATGGGAAAAATAAGATATGCTTTTTTTCCTGATATTTTTTTTGGACCTCCACCGAACCCCTGAGAATGACTCACCGAACCCCTTGGGGTTCGATCGAGCCCAGGTTAAGAACCACTGCCTTAGGGACACTTTCTTGAGGAATGATGTAAGAAATGGAATTTCCGAACTACGTCAATGATCGCCCCCCTCCTTTTCCCCATGTTAAGAAATATACTGACGTAGCTAATGTTAACAACAGGAAAATCCGAAATTAGTTATGTGGTTAAAATAAATTTAGTGTGATGTTAAACCTGCCATTTAATCGTGGTTTTCCTTCATTTGTGTTAGAGGGGAAGACGCACAAAAGAGGGCATGAATGGAAGCACTATGTATTACATTTGTTGCCATTATTTCATTAGTAATTTTTTTTGGAAAGATTGGTTCACGTTTTCAGGGTTTATTAAATGACTGTAAGTTACAAAACATCATCATCACCTAAATTTGTTGTTTTTTTTTTAAACATGCCTTGCCTTTAGTTTTACTGAAATCCGGTTTAAGAAGAAGAAACACAGATATACATCTAAAAAAAAGTCTTCAGTCAATAAACTCTAAACCTTCACTCAATCTGAAATTGTATAGGGTGTGCTAATGTTTTATTTGTGATATTGCAGCATACCGCGAGGCAGAATCGATCGTTAGACATCCAGCGGGCTACCCTAGAACCAAGACTGGTGAGTGTAGAAACATTGTGGGTTTTTATTTTTTTCTCTGCGGTAATTTCCATTGACTTGTGAGGAATTTCCCATTTGGCACAGAGTGACTCAATGGAATATCAAATGGAAAAATAATTTTTTTATTGTTTTGAAGCAACGTCAAAATAAATCAACTTAATATAATAATAGGATCATGTATATCAATTCAAGACCACTGCCCTAAAAGTATTTTCTTTTTAGAAGTACTTATTTATGCAAGTAACGAAAAGTAGGCTGTATATTTAATGTTAGTTTTGTTTTTTGAAGTTACCAGTTGGGGCTAGTTTTTTATTTTTATTATTTTTTTTTAAAGTTTATGATAACATCCCAAAACTGGTCATTACTTTGGGATATTATGCGGGTAGGCGTCATTTCTTGTAATAGTAAATGACGTTAAAAATTTACTTCACAATCATCATTACAGATATGACATGCATGGTTAGTGCCGTTAAAAAAAATCCCGGTTAGTGCCGTACTATCATCGTAGGTGCCATTATAATCATCATTGGTGAAATTTCAATCATAGCTGGTGCCATGTCAATCGTTGCTGGCGTAATTTCAATTATCATTGTTGCCTTTCCAATCATCGTTGGTGCAAATACAATCATCATCGGTGTTAGAACAACCATCGTTGGTGTAATCGCAATGATTGTTCGTGCCATTACAATCATTGTTACTGGCATAAACAAAATGCCATCTTGATCTCATTTAAAAAAATAATAAAATGTGTATCCTTTTTCAGCCGTATTGTTTGTCTATCCACAAAGTCAAATCCATCATTTAGCTGTGAAACTCCAGCTGAGGTATAACAAGAAATGAACCACGGACAAACTTACATCAAGTGAAAACACGTTTCTCTATGTCTATAGCACACATCATTCATTAATTATATTCAATCTGTATTTCTTGATGCATCTATATTTTTTTCCCCAGATTGTTACGAGATTGCGTACAGTTTTGAATCAGAAGATTGCGTCTATCAATCTTATAATGAATGCGAAAAAAATCCGCAACATGACGGTTTCATACCGATCAATGATGTCAGCATCGTAAGCTTTCCCCCTTACTACCAGACTCAGTCCCTGGTCGATTTGACGTTTGCATTAGCGGCAGTAACGGTAAAACTCAGTATCTTTTACGTGAGCGAAGACAGGCCGAAGACATTCGCTGACAAGGAAATCCCATACCCTTTTGGGGAGACGTCGGGCAAGAGTATCTTTTTAAAGGGAAGTGGACGAATTCGGTTTGTAAACAAATATCCTTTTTATGATAACAAGACGTGTCCCTGTGCACGGTGTACTCACTCAACAGCCCCCAAGAAAGACTGGTGGATGGTTGGCGTCGTCACGGCAGCTCACGTCGTATTCGACGAAAAAGAAGCAAAATCCACCAGGTGTCGAGTCGATTACAATACCGAGGTCAAGGAACTGAAACCGGAAAACTCTCTCCAGGGATACGGTATCGCAGAGCGTGGAGTGTTCGTTGAGGAGGACAGAAGCAACGTGCTCTTCTGCACGCACGACTCGAGCCTGGCCGCGGAGCTAGAGTCGAGAGTAGCGCATTACAAAGCTCAGTGCGAGAAGGTCGTGGAGGAGTTCCAGGACAACGCTGAGAGAGAGCTGGTCATCGTCGTGTCGCACCCCCACGGCCGTGCCAAGTGTGCGTCCATCGGAAGGGCGGAGAGGAGGTTGAAAGTGGAGACGGGGTTTACGAAGTACGAGTACAGCGTCGCCACGTGCCCCGGTACAAGTGGGGCGCCGGTGTACATGTTGGACAGAACCAAGTTACCGTTCTGTAATCACCCCCACAGCGCCGCGTTTAAAGAAAAGGATAACAGTGGCTACTCCGCAGGAGGATATTGAAAATAGACAATGTTCATTTTGGGGCTGGCTAGTCCTCTCGCTGGACATGTAAGTCCGTAGCCAGCCAGGACGACCTAGCTATCTTAACTCTTGACCATTTCAGGAATTGTTAGCTATGTCACCCAGTCTTATCTTCTGTCTCTGACCATCGCAAGGGTGTCAGGCAAGCTCGCGCAGCACACAACTATGAGTTGTATTATGTGGATGGCTGAGCTACGATGTCATTTATTTCATGTTCAAAAAAAAAAAAAAAAAAAAAAAAAAAAAAAAAAAATTTTTTTGTATCTGTGGCCATATTAGCTTACGTTCAACTTGAACAATGAAAACAAACTTAAAGGGGCGTTCAGAAAATATTTCTTTTAGCGATCGTGGACCAACACCATACCCTTCAACCATACAGTCTCACATATTCTTGAAGTCTCCTGGACATAGTCGCAACGAGCAGCACTTCGTACGTTAAGAATACGTTAAATCCAGTCTTCGCTTGAAAGAAACATTCGCTAACGTCTGTGAGCAGACGTTTAAACCATACAAAAATATTGTAAAAATTATTTTGTTATTATTTTGTTAATTCGATTCTTTTTTTTTTATTATTAATTTATTATTTTGTTGATAATTTTGTTCTTTATTTTGTTGGCATAGAAGTTGATTATTTTTCTTGGGTAATTTGTTTCTGTAAAAAAAAAAATTACATTTTATGCATTTTAATGTAAAACTTGAGTAAGGAAAAAAAATGTTTTTATGAATGTGTGAGTATTTCACGACTTGTGAGCGCATTTGTTTGTGTAAAACTATAAGAAAGAGATAATTAGCTTCTAATAGCAGGAAGGTGCTTCTTGAAACAGCAAGTTAGAACAGTGTTTTGGGAAAATTCATAAAATTCTCAATAGCACTAAGTATAAAAACTCGCACATGATATATTAAAGAAAAAAAAATACAACCTCCAACAGCTTTACCACTTTAAAAAAAAATAAAAAGAAATTATTAAATCAATTATATTAATTTTGCTTATGATAGTGTGTTTCTTTCTGGCTATGTGTGTGTGTGTGGCAAAATCTTTAGACGACAAATGTTTCCACTTTAGAATTTACTATCTCAATTTCGTGTAGAGCAATGCTTATCTCTCAATTATTTCCCTTGTCTGATAAATTAGTTTCAAAGCATGATAACTGAATTTTTTAATTTTAAAAGTAAGCTTCACATGAGTTAACTCCCTTAGAGATATCATTGTTGGTAGGTAACTGTTTTGGGGGGTAGCGAGGGGTAGGTGATGATGGCGAAAAGTGGTTGTGTGTGTGTGTGGGGGTTGGGTGGCGCAAGAGGCTTTGACACTCTTCCAAATAACTTCGGGTCACCATTGCACTGGTGTAAGAACCACTGTACTGGTGTAAGAACCATTGCACTGGTGTAAGAACCACTGCACTGGTTTAAGAACCATTGCACTGGTGTAAGAACCACTGTACTGGTGTAAGAACCATTGCACTGGTGTAAGAACCACTGTACTGTGTAAGAACCATTGTACTGGTGTAAGAACCACTGTACTGGTGTAAGAACCATTGCACTGGTGTAAGAACCACTGTACTGGTGTAAGAACCACTGTACTGGTGTAAGAACCACTGTACTGGTGTAAGAACCATTGCACTGGTGTCAGAAGTAATTTGCTTAACGAATTTTTCAGTTTTTGTAAACCAGACAATCAGTAAAATTAACTTTTACATGTCCACACATTATGTCCACACGTTATGTCCACACATTATGTCCACACATTATGTCCACACATTATGTCCACACATTATGTCCACACATTATGTCCACACATTATGTCAACAAATTATGTCCACAACAATAAAAAGTAAATTCATATTCTACAACCAGGTTTTCTCTTTGCGTTACTAGGTACAATTCCACACAACATAATATCGCATGACCTTGTCAGGAGCCAATCAGCACAATACAGTGTCAAGGAGGGTCACGAGAGTCACTGTTGTTAAGGAGAACGCTTTTTGGTCCGAGAGTAGTTTCATGGGTAGTACAATTGTGGCTAAATGAGGATATGACGACGGGAAAACAATTATAAACAACTGTGTGAATTTGATGTGCGGGATCGAGAATACTTAAGAGAGTTCAAGAGTGCTGTGAGCCAGCTAAAATAACATGGATACAAGTGTTATATAAGTATTCAATTGATCAAAGAGAGAGTACTTGAGCGAGTTTAAGAGTGAGCACATGAAAGAGTTTAAGAGAGAGCACATGAGAGAGTTTAACAGAGGGTACATGAGAAATTTCAAGAGAGAGTACATGAGAGAGTTCAAGAGAGGGTACATGAGACAGTTTAATAAAGGGTACATGACAGAGTTCATGAGAGAATGATGAGTGATAACGCTGTCCAACCTTGGTAAGAGCTCGTTTTAAAAAAAAAAATATATTCGGTCCTTTGAGGACATGTTTCATCCAGGCGGTTCTGGCTGGCAGATACCAAGAGTAAAGACGAACCTTATTATTTCATGAGGTGTTTTCTTGTTTGCTTTTGTCAGGTGACCAAGTGGACTAAACTGAGCATATCTCAAGTTGGTGATCTGGAGTTCAATGCCAGCCAGAGCCCAGTCAAGCAAAAACACCACCAGGTGGATGGGACTGGTTAGCCTTGGATGGCAACTCATCTAAGAGAAGGAAACTCTGAAATCAAACCCGGAGATGGAGTCCCGAAACATTGATACAATGAAACATTCCGGCAACTCCTGCAACGTCACTGGTGCCAAGCTGCATCATCCAATGATGTTCCCTGGGGTTTGTTCCCTTGGGGTTATCCAGCAGGGTGGAGAGAGGCGATTTGCTGTTGGGAACCTGAGGAAACCAAAGCGTGTAGACACCCACGTGTAGCAATACCGCGTCATGTCCCCAGTGAACGAGATTAAACAGCACACACTAACATCAAACAAGAAAGTAGCGAGTTTTCTTCATCTGAAGTCTTCTGAGTGCATTTCTCTTAACAACGTCTTGAACGGGGAAAAAATGCTTTCCAGCGGCCGATATTTGCTTAAGTCATATTGATTTAATGAGAGAATTTCAACATGCAGCAAGGATTTGATCCCACTCGTCGTTATTCGATATGCTGAATTTCATCCGCACCAAAGTTTTGTTAGAAAAGTCCTTGTATCGATTTCTTTACGAATCGATTCTAGTACACAAAATGTTACAATTATTTCAAAAGTGATTCGTCTCCTTTGGAATAGATTTAAAATTCGTAAAAATACGTATTAAAAAAAACGTAATGCACTCAAAAGAATCATTCAAACAATAATTGTAGAAAATGCTTTTTACTTTGAGAATAAAACAGAAATGAGCATTCCATAAATTCCAGAATTTTAGAAGAGCATATAATACGCGCGCTGTTATTGAGATTTTGTTCATTCAGTCTCATGTATTTTAAATTATATTCAACCTTTCAATGACCCTTGCATGACAGTTTTCTCATCCGAATCTGAAGCAAACAGGATCATAAATCTAAAGACCCCATGATGTTGACAGGGAGTCATCTGTCTATTAAATATATATATATATATATATATAGGTGGCAATTAATTCCGAGTCCAAATATTAGAGATGGGTCAATCTCTCCCCCCCCCCCCCCAACCAACCAAAAAATACATAAATGAAATTAAATTTTTAAAAAACGGGGTCTGCTGAAATCGACCAATAATTTGTATTCACATTTCACAAATAAAAGACTTGGTTTAATTATTTAAAATTATTATTTTCACCCTTTGTTTAAAATCCTGCCACACTGAGTAGCAATTTGAGCGAAGCTGAATTTAGTATTCGGCTGATTTTTTGTCTGGTGTCAATTTTTTTTTAAAAAGACCCTTTTCGATTGTGCAAGCAAACGTCTCAGAGAAGTTCTTTGTTTTCAGTTCTATGACATCCCGTGATTAGCAACCACTCGCGTTTTATCAGACCTAAGTCTGCCGCCGTTAGCCAGCGACCCAACTGAATGTTTCACCAGCTCTACAGCACCAGAGCATCGATTCTGGCATAACTACCACATAATCTCTTTCTTGGATCTGCTACCACCTACACACCACCAGCACAGTTTCCGCTACCGCTACCCAAGCGTACAGGCACTGGATCAGCTTTCAAAAGTCGGACACTTTACTCTTGTGCACTGGTGTTTCTTCTGAAACAAAATTAGATGAGGTACTGTAACGCCTGCATGCTTACGAGATACTTTGTTCACCCCCGACAGCTTACCGGATACGCTGCTGTTACCCATAATAACCTACCAGATACGCTACTCTACTGTTACCTCCAGCACGTCAAAAAGATACGCTACTGTTACCTCCTATACCGCTAAACACAGATATATATATATATATATCCGTCTATACATCTATATATCTATCATTCCATCTATCTATCCATATATATATATATATATATATATATATATATATATATATATATATATATATATAACAATATATATATTTATATATAATTAATATACATATATATATATATATATATATATCTGTATATACATCTATATATCTTTCACTCCATCTATCTATATATATATATATATATATATATATATATATATATATATATATATGCAAATTTAACAAATTATAGAGTTATATATAATTAATAAATAAATTGTTTTTCAACACTTTTGCTCGGGAATGAAGCATACAAAAATGTCGGTGTGGCAGTGTGACCAAACACAAGAACGTTTCTTGCATTTCTAAACCACTACACTTGCTGAAGCACACACGCAAGCTCCACGAGTCCATTGAGAAGTACCATGGCTTGCAGCTTCTTTAATGATGCTAGGCCAGTACTCACAATCTTGGTAAACATGTGTACATTCATGTACATCATCCTTTCTAGGATGCTGTCTACAAGCAAGCGCACAAGATTTAGCTCTAAAGCCTAAACCAACGTTGCCGAATTGGTAGGGGGTCAAGACAAGCTTATCACGGCCCACTCAGTGGTCAGCTTATGTGTCGTATACTGGATTGGGAGAATGCATTACAATAAACATCTTGAAATAATACACTTATTAAAAAAAAAAAACAATATCTGATTCCAACTTAAATTTTCAAAACTTGATATAAAAAAATGTCCAGGGCTCTGAAACATAGTTCAATCTTGTCTTGGTACATTTTTGTAGTTGGCAATGACACATTTTCTGATGACATGACATGGAGTTTTCGAAGGTTGAGAAAGATTCGACCAGACACAGACTTTTACAAGGTTGGGTTTGAACAATTAAAAAAAGAAAAAGAAGAACCAAAAAAAAAAAGCAAACAACTTTTGAATGAGTCAGATTTCAGCAAAATTGATGCGCCTTTATCTATTTTTTTTCCTCCATATACCGGGGGAATATGTACATTACATAACTATTGGCAGGTGCATCAATAATCCGTTCCTGGGTTTTACTCAGACATAAAAACAGGCCAATAAGGAAATAAACAAAGCAATGGACCGAGTGCGCTGCAAGACCCTGGCGGGAAAGATAAAAACATTTAAGTCGCTCAAATACGCGATATGTTTACTTGGGGGTGGGAGGGGAGGGGAGGGGCGCACACGATGAACGTGCCGATGTCAGTGTGACACGGGCGCACAAATGTCACCGGAATGATTTGGGTCGTCTGTTGGTCTCTTTATCGTGATGCCAGTGGTTGAAATAGAGATTACAAAATACTGAAAAGCAATTTGTATGGAGCTGCATGTGGTAAGACTCATGATCTACGCAATCGAACACGAATGCAATGGCTTACTTTCTCCTGAGTTACGTCCACATAAATTTCATGAACATGACTAAAGCTTACCAGACTTACGTTAAAGTAAATGACGTAAACTAAATCTCTGATCAAAATTTAAAAATAATCACATTTAGCAATTCAATTCCTTTTGTGTCAATTGTCCTTTAAAATCCACATCCTAAAATATCCCTCACGTCATCAGTCTTAAATATCCCTGAAAAGAATTAGGTTTAGTCTCTGCACGCTTTAACGGGCCATTAATAGTACAGTACTTAGAAAGCGGGTAAATATTAAACAAAAACTGAGAGAACCTCTTAGTAAAAGTTCAAAATTTGAAATAGATGAAGACGCTGTATCACTGTTTCTTAAAGGGTGTTTGTTGCCGTTCAAATCCGTCATTAAAGCTTTGCGCCGGTCCAGAAAAAAACTTATTTATATTATTAAAAACGTTCTTTCTATACTCGCATTTCTAACTTTCATAGCGTAGTCTTGTGTTTGGAGTCTAATATGTGTGGAGCGAAATACTGTATGTGAAGCGTAATTCTGTGCGTGGAGCGAAATACTGTGTGTGGAGCGGAACACTGTGTGTGGAGCTTTATCGTGTGTATGGTGTGTAATCTTGTGTGTGGAACGTAATTTTTTTGTGCGGAGCATAATCTTGCAAGTGGAGCGTTATTTGTGTAACCATTCGATGCTTAAATTAGAAAATAATTCTACTTTTGTGGATAATTTAGAGACTACAATTCCAATGCTAATAGAAGAGCGCAATACAAAATTCAACCCAATAAAAAAACTTTTTAAAAGAGGACCTTTTATCCTATACGAGTTGAAACGCATTAAAAAGTAACAAATGCTCCAATGATTTGATAAATTAAATTACGCAAACAAAGTCTGTGCCGGAAAAAAAGTTTAAAATTATTTAGAAATTTCGAATTTCCTTTGGCTAAGTAGGGGGCTCATCTACTCTTTTGCGCTATTAATTTGTATAAATTCGATTTTAAGTAATTTTTTTTAAAGGCTGCTCTCTTCAAAATTTTATTGAAAAAAGTCTGGATCAAAGCAAATATTGAAATTTCCTTTTTTTTTTAAAGTAAGAAGTTCAAAGTAACCATTAAATAAAAAAAAAAAAATAAATAAAAAATTTAAAAAAAAAAAAAAAAAAAAAAAAAAAATTAAAAAAAAAAAAAAAAAAAACGGGCTAGAGCTCCGATCGTGGACATGTCGTGTTTTCCTGAAAGAGTTTTGAACAGCTTGAATCAACAATTTGGAAATAGTGTTCGCTTTCATAAAATGTATTTTTAACCTTCCTTTTTAAACAGCAAATCATTCTTAGTTCTTATACGATTGGATGCATTTGTTGACGCAGAAATCAATCTCTGGAATGGATTGATTTTTTTTCAAAATATTGATTGAGTTCTAGAGTTTATTATTCAGAGACTTTCAAAGCGTATCGCAGGCAGCTCGGTGGATTTGTAAACGCTCATTATTTCCGTCTAATCTGTGTGTGTGTTTCCCCCGAGGTGACGCTAGAACCGAGGTCAGAAAATAAATGTTTGTGTCCGTTGTTGACCATGCGTGAATTGCATTCGAACAGATGCCTTTGTCAGTGGTTTACGAACGCCTTGTACGATCATCATGGCTGTCGTATGTCCTGCAGCGGATAACAGCGACGTTATCACCGTTTGAAAAGTAATTATAGAAATACATCTGAAGTTTGAAATAGTGTTTTATAGACAGGGTTCTCTAATGTTGATTCAGCAAATGACTGTGACGTATGTGGTATATCGATGGCGAAACAACCATTGTAACTGGGGGGGGGGGGGGTTAAGGGCCGTCCATTAAATCAAAATGAAGTTTGAAATAGTGTTTTATAGACAGGGTTGTCTAATGTTGATTCAGCAAATGACTGTGACGTATGTGGTATATCGATGGCGAAACAACCATTGTAACTGGGGGGGGGGATTAAGAGCCGTCCATTAAATCATAAATGTATATTTCATAAGGCGTAAAGGTTGCAATAGAGCTCCGTTTAAAAATTTAGCAAACGTCCTTGTCAAACCCAGATATAATGGAGTGGAAACGCCACTGGAGAAAATCCAGGGCCCGATGAAGGATAACGAAATCAGCTAAATTGTAAGTCCATCTTGAGTACATAGATCTGCGTTTTTTTAAAGAGAAAAATAACTTCAAAAGAAAATTGAAACAAGATTGGCGCCACGATATCAGTGTTCTCACAAATAATAATTGTCTCGGCGTGTATAAATTAGCTATAAATATTTGTATAATGGGCGCGCAAATTAAAATTCTAAGAAGTTATCACTAATTAGGAATCTTAAAAAGTGAGTTAATTGAACGCATGTTTTTGTCAAATAACTTTAGCAGATGGGAAGTTTTTGTCAAGTAACTTTAGCAGATGGGAAGTTTTTGTCCAGTAACTTTAGCAGATGGGAAGTTTTTGTCAAGTAACTTTAGCAGATGGGAAGTTTTTGTGAAGTAACTTTAGCAGATGGAAAGTTTTTGTCCAGTAACTTTAGCAGATGGGAAGTTTTTGTCCAGTAACTTTAGCAGATGGGAATTTTTGTCCAGTAACTTTAGCAGATGGGAAGTTTTGTCCAGTAACTTTAGCAGATGGAAAGTTTTTGTCCAGTAACTTTAGCAGATGGAAAGTTTTTGTCCAGTAACTTTAGCAGATGGGACGTTTTTGTCCAGTAACTTTAGTAGATGGGAAGTTTTTGTCCAGTAACTTTAGCAGATGGGAAGTTTTTGTCCAGTAACTTTAGCAGATGGGAAGTTTTTGTCCAGTAACTTTAGCAGATGGGAAGTTTTTGTCCAGTAACTTTAGCAGATGGGAAGTTTTTTTCCAGTAACTTTAGCAGATGGGAAGTTTTTGTCCAGTAACTTTAGCAGATGGGAAGTTTTGTCCAGTAACTTTAACAGATGGGAAATTCACGCATCACCACCATCATTGTTGTTGGGGTTTGCTTGTGCCATTAATATGGAATAGAGGTGAGAGCGATGGTTCACTTAGGCTCAAACAGTTAGTCGTATGTGCAGAGAAAGCAGGGATCCTGTTGATTCTCCAACAAAAATCTGTTTTATTATCTTAGCACGCATATAGGTGTTAATAGTTGGTTTACATTTAATCTTATTGTTATTTTTTAAATGTTTTCTCTAATACTATGCTTACAGACTGAACACTCTTATTTTTTACCTATATCGATGAGTGCTTTCAACCGATCTGTTGGGGAAGTTTTACATACGTGTCAATAGAGTTCACCTAGTGCACGACGTAGTCTGCCTTGTATTTCAACGAAGGTCCCCAAGTGTATCGATAAAGTTTCCTCCCCTCTCCCCTGTGTGTTAATCAAGGTTCCACAAGTGTGTTGATGAAGGTTCTCATGTGTGTCGATTCAGGTTCACGAGTGTGTCATGGAGATTTCCAAGTGTGTCGACGAAGGCTCCTTTGTTTCTTAAATGAGAATCCCAAGCGTGTCAATGAAGGTTCCAGCGTGTCAATGAGGTTCCCAATGTGTCAGTTAAGGTGTCCAGTGTGTCGATGAAGGTTCCCGAGTGTTGCGATTTTCCAGTTCATTTTAATAGAATTCTGTTTTTGAAATGTGTTACCTTAACTGTAATTTTAAAAACAAAAATTGTTTGGTACAGCCTGTCTTGAGAATGTTGAATATTGTATTTAGTCATCTTTAATTTACTTGAAGAATGATTTGTGGTATCGATTGCTATTGGCAACCTGATTACAAATCGAACATTACAATGACACAGCGGTAACCTTTCCAAAAAAAAAAAAAGACTGCATCAACGGATGTCCTTGGCCATCTCAAAACCGCACCAACAGAAGTCCTCGCGGTGAAGTTTTGGCGTGGTTGTCTTCAGCTCGGCCACTTCAAAACCGCACCAACAGAAGTCCTCGGCCACTTCAAAACCGCACCAACAGAAGTCCTCGGCCACTTCAAAACCGCACCAACAGAAGTCCTCGGCCACTTCAAAACCGCACCAACAGAAGTACTCAGCCACTTCAAAACCGCACCAACAGAAGTCCTCGGCTACTTCAAAACAGCACCAACAGAAGTCCTCAGCCACTTCAAAACCGCACTAAGAGAAATCCTTGGCCATCTCAAATTGACTAACAGAAATCCTTGGCCATCTCAAATCTGGAACAACAGAAATCCTTGGCCACGTAACAACCGCACTAACAATGGAGTATCATTCATTCATCACCACTTCCAACGATTGCGCTACAAAACATTCCCTTTCCTCCACAGCTTGAAATATTGATAACAGTCCTTGAAAACGGTGTAACAATTGCCCATCAAGGTAGCCGAGGTGCATTGTCTTCGAGAAGATGCCGGGGCTTGAACACCAAACATACTCTTGAGAATAACCAGGGTGGAGTAATCAATCAATAACCACCAGATCTTTTCAGTCGCTAACCATTCTTTATCAGATGTACAGTTATGGATGCGGCCCACTCGCCCGTCGTGGGCAGGTCTACTTCTCGAGATGACACTTTGCCCGTATCGACCGGCGATAATAACGTCAGTTAGAGGAAACTGCGCCATTTAATTTTTGTGGTGTAGCTGGTAGCGATGGGGCAAGGCCTGGAGTCGGCATGCTTAATCACAAAATTTGTGGTTGTATTTGGTAAGTGCTTTTATAAAACAAACTGAAAACGTTAAAAAAAATAATTTTGTTTTTTAAATAATAATTTAATATTAAAGCTATGCGTGAATTTCATTTTTTAAAAATAATACAAATTCAATCAAATTCATTGAAATGGTTGAACTGTTGAATTTTTTTTAAATTTTCCACAACATTTAGACCAAATTTACTAAATTTAAAATGAATCAATTGAGTTTCGGGCTTACCCTTTACTTTGTTGGAATAGTTCCCATTCACTTTTTTTTTCTTCTAATTTTATGCAATTACTAATATTCTAGAAAAGGACTTTTTAATTGAAAACCTTAATCAAAGAAACAAAAATCGGGGGGGCACTGCACTGCAGGACACTTGATTGCTTTTTTTTTAAATTCAGCTTTTGTAACAATTTTGGAGTTCTATTAAAACGGTTTCTTTTGGTGTTGAGGAGCATCAAATGTGTTAAATGTCGAGGTTAATCTTGTGTGTTATATCCAGAGGAACAACATCTTTTTAATACAAGTTATGGACACCGTAGTCATTGACCATTACGTATTCACATCCGCCAGCTTACGGGTGGCAATTTCAAAAGAGCCAGATGAAGAGAATTCGGTTACAAATATTATGATTAGCCATGATCTTTTTTTAAAAAAAAGGCTGAAGACTCCAGGCAGACGTACACTTATGAACATACGAATCTCACAGTTAATCTCACAACACATCGGTTCACCCAATGCCCTGCTACAGAATAATGTTTTTAAAAACAAACAGGCTCTAAGAAGGAGAAACGTATGTGGGGAGTAAGTATTTTAACAATTATGAAAGATCTTTGCCCGGCCCCAGGCGGCACAAACTTTAACGCTTGCACTGCGTAAATATGCTGAAAAAAATTTGAAAGCCGTTTTTTTTTTAGATGAAATAGCAAAACGAGGTATGTGGGAGCTTGAATTTAAGGAGAGCACAATGAGATTAGAACATTTAAGCATAGAGACTTCTTCAGCGCACAGGACAAATGAAAATACCACAAGCCGTAGAGCACAGTAAACAACTCAAGAAATATCCATCGTTTTCTGTTAGTTTAGACTTTTTGTAAACCAAATGCAACATTTTTTAACCAACATTCAACGGAAAAAATGGTTTGTGAGCAGTAGCATTAACATTAAGCTTGTGATGAATGTGCTAAAAGATGTTTTGTTTTGTTTTTGGGAAAGGCTTGAAAAAGGGGGGGGGGGTTGAAATCCAGATAAGACCAACAAAATCAAATCAGAATTACATATTTTGATAGATAGGAAAGTGTACGCATGTTAAACGTTCTCTTTACATGTCTTCTTATAAAAAAGTACCAAATATCTGCATTCCTAAACCCAATTGGTCAAGCCTTTAAAATTTATGTCATGTTCATTCTAGGAGCCGTGTCATGGACATTTGTTCAGACTCTAAATTGTAAATCATGTTCATTCTAGGAGCCATGTCATTGACATTTGTCCAGACTTTAAAATTTATATCATCCTCATTCTAGGAGCCCTGTCGTAGACATTATTTCTTCAAGACTTTAAAATTTATATCATCTTCATTCTAGGAGCCATGTCATACACATTATTTCGTTAAGTCTTTAACAATGTATATCATGCTCATTCTAGGAGCCACGTCGTGGATATTTGCAACGTCTACTCCTTGCTCCGAACTGGACGGTTCCGTGTACGTCAATGGGAAATGCCTGAAGTTCTTCGACATCAGAATGACCTGGTCTGAGGCGCAGGTAAGTCAAACAGCTCACGTCTGCCTCTACCGATGTGTTAGAGATGTCTGTGTTTCTTTAGATTTATGCAAATTAAAGTTTCACACATAAATATACCAGTAAAACAAAATTACCTTATTGTGCAATTATTAAAAATTATGTACATTTCATGTGATGTAAATTAATTTTATTTCTTAAACTGATCCATTAAAATTTTGATATTGATTTCCGTCCAGGATTTGTGTTCAACACATCTCCACGGTGGGACGCTAGCAGAACCGGTGACGCCGGAAGAGAGAAATGTGACCGTAAACCTAGCAATGTCACTTCAACAAACGTGTAAGATAACGTTCTCAATCCTGTCGCTAAGGCATCCGTAGTTGTGCGATAATTTCATGCCTTTGGCCAAAAACTTTGATCAGTGTAGATTTTAAAAAAAAGTTTCGAAGTTTTCTAATGTCATGAAACGGAGATCAAATCTTGACTTTTGTTCTGGGTCAAAAATACGCTGGACGATTTCACAGGAGTGGGTCAACTGATTGGTTTAGTGACTAAACATGGCGTTTGGCGTATGAAACTTGTGAGCTGTCCAAAATTGGTCTTTTTAACACATGCTTTGCAGCTGAAGTTTAAGCAGATGAACTTCTCTCAACCGAAAGGTTGTAAACATTGACGAAAGTATGTTGATGATCTAACAGCTCAAAGATCAAAACACGCCTAAATCCTGATGCACATGAAATATAACACAAGAAGCAAACAAATACATAATACAATGGAAACAAATTATTAGAAAAGTTTTTTTTTAAAGGTGCAACAAAACAACGAACGTATGTGCAAGAAGCCTTCTTCGGTGAACAAACAACAGTAAAAACAATATAAAACTTAAATATTTAGCTGCAGTGTATTATCAGAGGGGACAGCAAGAAGAATGTTATACCACAATAGTAGGTGAGAGAGTTAATAAAGGCAAGAGGGACATTTCACTTTACCCAGGAAACGGATAGATGCACTATTTTTAAAAAAATGAATAATTACACATGGCAATAAAAACATGAAAACCGAGACACGCATTTTAACTCGTGTGAGACATGAAATACTATTCTCAGATAAAAAAAATTTGCATTGTTTTGTGAAAATTAAATTCGAGTCACTTATTTCTATTTTTAAATAGCATCCCCAATGATTTCCTGTTTAGAAGCATGTGACCTCTAGTGTTTTAGCGTATTACAAGGCCGAATCAAATGTTTCTGTTTTGTGAGAGACACAGATAGTTGACCTATTTGACAATTATTTTCAACAGTTTGGCTCGGCGCAGCATACGTCGCTGCCGCAGGGACATTCAAGTTCACGCAGTCGAAGGTGAGTCTCCCGGCCAACGATACCTGGTGGGCAAGTGGTGAGCCCACCCTCAACGGGGTCGCTGACAACTGCCTGCTTGTCGGGGTCGACTTGCTCACGGTTGTTGACCGGAGCTGTGCGACACTGGAGAGGCCACTTTGCCAAATAGGTAAGTTGAACTTTGAGTTGACAAGTCAGGCAAAACAAGATCTACTGGAGCCCAAACTGACAGATCACGATTTGATGGTGTTAGAATGAAAGAAATCAAACTGACAGATCACTATTTGATGGTGTTAGAATGAAAGAAATCAAACTGACAGATCACTATTTGATGGTGTTAGAATGAAAGAAATCAAACTGACAGATCACTATTTGATGGTGTTAGAA
>CAXITT010000024.1:2387985-2424149 GCA_964033795.1 Lymnaea stagnalis | reverse complement strand
GGGGGGGGGGGGGGGGGGGGGTGTTCTCGACGTGCCGCTTCGCGGCCCCAAGAGTGAAGTTTTTGGGTTGGGGGAGAAAAAAAAAGGACAAATTTAGGGAGGGAGGATTTTAGGAGCTTCGGCTCGATATCTTACTGTTTTTTTTCCCCTTAAGATTTAAGATTATCATCTGCAACATATATTTATGTGCTATGAAGTTTAACCTTCTTGAATGATGGCAGTGGGGGGGGGGGGCGGGCGATCATTATATGGAACTGGTTTTAAGATTCAATTTGCCACCATGGAAAACAAAAGTTGAGATTTTTAAGTTTAGAACGTTAATGTTTTATTCGTGGCTCAATGTTATAAGGTGCAGGTGAAAAATAAATTACATTTTGAATATTTCTCTTATAAAATGCATCTTTATGTTTATAGAATGTTGCCCAATATTATTGTTTAGGTCCTCGTTATCAGTTCAGGTTACGGGTTGAAGATCAATATTAAAGATTTGGTTCCCTACTGTAAATTGTGGATCTTTCTCTTATAAGTTGTTGCTCCATATTATAAGATGGAAATCATGGTTATAATTATTACGTGTATACGATAAGTTGTAGGCCCTTATAATAAGTTGTAGATCCTACTTATGAGCCATTACAAATGTGTAGATAATCATTGAATTTAATAACTCCCTATTATATGACGAATCTTCCTTGTATGAATCCCGAACGTCTGCTTTTTTTTTTTTTTCTATCAAAACTTCAGTATAACATTGCTAACTTATATAATTTAAAAAATAAAATAAAATTAGGTCAACGTCTTACTACGATTTGTATATTCATCATTTAGCTTTGACCAGCGCATGTGACCTAGCGGTTTCCCTTAGTATAAATCAAAAGTGTATTAAGCTAATCAACGTTGACACGACCTGGGACAGCGCACAGGTGGGTCAGTGTGAAAATATTGAGTGGTTCCTTAAATGACATCACATCCACTTTTCTTGATTTTGATTTCTTACCTCGAAATTAAATGAGCATTTTTTTTAAATGTAAAAAGTTACACAATAATATGACACTTGGGTCATGGCCTGTAACAACTGTCCTCACCCCTTGCTGTAGCTGTTTTGACAGAAATTGTTGAGCTTAGCGCCCATTGCTTTTAAGGTCATGGGCGCATTTATATCAATGTACGTGTATTTTTCACTTAATGATGTCCTCATTTATATTTGGACGCATCATTGTCTCTCATTTTTGTTTCCAGAAAGTTTGCCAAACCGCTGGTGGCACATTGGCTGAGCCGACAGATAACGCGGAGAGAACTGCCATAGCGAAGAAATTTCCTTACAAATTTTGTAAGTAATTATTTGAATGCTACTAATACTAGCTAAAGTCCATCAAAATGATATTGCTTTTCACACGTTTCTAAGTTTCTTTAACTTACAAGTTGCATTTTTTTGGGGTTCTTTTCTAATCGAAACGAAATGAAATAAGTTTTACAGGTTGAAGACTTAGCAGTACTATGGTTGTAGTGGATAAACGCCCATGTCAAAACACTAAATAGTATTTTTGTAAACTTTTGTAAAATTTATGTTTAAAGAAGGATTTAAATACTATTCATAATGCCTATACTTAGGTCTTATAGACATACGTAACCTCAAAAATAAATAAGATCTCACAAGATCTCTAGAACAACAAGCCCTATGAAGTGGATTTTTTACATCGAGATATCTCTTATACTCTAGGCGTGCAATTATAGAGCATTTTTTTTTAAAAATCAGATTTTAAATGTCCTAAAATAACTGAAGTCCGAAAGATATGTAAAAACAATGGTTTGTTTCGTAATGGGTTTCTTGATTTGTTTTTTGATATTGCTGTTTCAATGTATCTTGCACTACCTTGAGCATGCGCCATTATATTTTTGTGAGAATAGTGCGAAACCGACAAGAATGTTTCGTATTTAAGTTCTTAAACTGGTATCTAAGGTTAAATAACGTGATAAGATGCGTATATTTATAAAACATTCAATAACGTTTCATCTTTTGTTGAATCTGACAAGTTAATCATGATTTTTTTAACTATAATATTTGAATATTAGAATGTTGTTGTTGTCTTTTTCATTGTATCGTTATCAATTAGTTTTTAAAGGTGTCAATGCTAATTCAACTATTAATAAAGTAGTACGCGCGATCATTAATTCACACTGGAGTAAGAGACCAGTATAAGGAGAAATACGGTGATGCTTTCTAGTAGCCGTCTGGAAGTTCTAGGCCGAAATCTGCCAATGACTTTCCATGCGTTGGAGGGACAGATTCAATTTCTTTTAGTGTCAACGAGAGAGCTATGTCTCCAACAGGAAAGCATCTCGTATAGGCTTTCATAAGATTGTCCTTGTGTACGTCGAATAAAGCTGTTAGATCCGACGACTCACACATGATACAAATAAATGCAAACGACTGCGTAATTTGTACTGGCTTCTGATGGGTTGCAAGCTTCTGTTAGGAAAGTATCCCGTTCCAAGTCATCGTCAGTTAATCCCCTTGGGATACATGCTTCTTGGAAAGTTGCAAAGGGGATAGGATGTCCTTTGATGATTCTTAGGTCCTCGTGCGTAGGTCCTTGCTTGTGGGTCTTTGTCCGTAGGTCTTTGAAACGTGTTGCTGCTACAACACTGAGAAGAAGCATTCAGACGAAGAGAGCTTTTTCTTTATTGGTAGAATTGACTTGAAACATTTTGACAGTTGCAGCTTCGCGTCTTCTAAGGCGTGCTTTTCATTTTAAAATTTTTGTCTTTCCCGCGTAAAGCGTTCGGGAATTTTAATATATAAATACTCCCCGGAATTAGGGTCTTCGTCATTGAGTTTAAACCAAGACAGGAGTTTGGACTTGTTGGCTATTTGCTGTACAGCTTCAGTTTCCTAGACCAATATAAACCATCTAATTGTATGCTTTCCCTTATAATGGACATTTAATCTTCTGAAATGATCAGTTTGTTTGCGCATTTTGTATTCCCTGAGCCTCCAGCATGCTTCAGTTGCACTTACATATCGAGTCTCCTGCATGCTACAGTTGCACTTACACATGGGGTCTCCAGGCTGCTTCAGTTGCACTTACATATCGGGTCTCAAGCATGCTTCAGTTGCACTTAGAAATCGGGTCTCCAGCATGCTTCAGTTGCACTTACATATTGGGTCTCCAGCATGCTTCAGTTGAACTTACATATCGGGTCTCCAGCATGCATGCTTCAGTTGCACTTACACGTCGGGTCTCCAAGCAATTTTCTTACTTTGTTCCATTTAATAATAGATTCATGTTCTGTGTCAACAGTGACGAATTGAACAATTACACGGTCATGCCCCTTGTAAACGTATTTGAAGAGGCGTTGAAAGTTTTTGAATGAGCTACAAATATCTACGTTGATGTGGACATTGTAAATTTCAGACAAAGGTGGGGATTGTAAAATACAACTCATCCTTGCATTGGGACCCATTTATCTTGACCAAAAGTTTTCTTCAGATCTGTGGTCCCCCCTCAATCTCATCGCTGGAAAAGAAAACGGTAGCAGATTGAGTCACAGGGGCAACTCAGGATGGATATCCTTTGTAAAATTTGCTTTTCAGATGCACCATCTGCACTTTGAAAAAAATGGCAGCAATGCTCTCCTCTGGCAGTGATAGCCTTTGTTCTGCCGGGGTGTGCATTATTGAACAGTTCTCCTAAGTAAGCAGTGATGTATTCAACTGGCGTTTTGTTTTCCCTATATGCCTTTAGCATTTGGCATTGTTTACATTGGAGCAACTCAAAAAGAAAATTATTTTAAAAAAAATAAAAGGTCACTAGTACAAACTTCAAACTGTTGATCTAAAATCGGCGCAGGAGGAATGAATGAATGCATGAATGAAACACCTCAGATTATAAATACCCAATGACCTTACATCCGACAGGTTATTGACCATCGCAATGCCACGGCATGTAATTGCTATGTCACTACATCATTTGACAGATTGGGTTGGCGCCACCGACAGCGCCATTGAGGAGTCGTTCGTGTGGACCAATCACCAGACCGTCGTACGACTCAATTGGTGGCAAGACGGACAGCCGGGCAGTCTGAACGAGTTCTGTGTGGCGTTTGACTCGAGAGTGGGGACCCTGAGTGACGAGGATTGTAACAACGCTCTCCCTTTCATCTGTCAGTTTGGTGAGTAAAAAATAAATAAAAAGCTCACTAGATTTGTTTTGTTTCACTGACATCGCTTTATGAACAGGTGAAATATTCTATCGCACTTTCTAGTTACAATTTTTAATAAAAGTAGAGCCTTTGAACTATTCATGAAGGAACTTGTAGTTTCTTAAAAAACGAGCCTTTTTAAAAAACAAAACAAATTGAAATCGTATAAATCATTTTACATGCATTATTTTGCCATTATTTATGTATTGCTCAGTTCAAGCGATCAACCTTTCGATCATATATTTGATGCGATTTTTATACGAAGCCTTTTCACAACTTTCAAATTGCTATATCGTCAAATTCTCATTTTTGTCAATAACGTTTCATATTTCCTTAACTTTCCCCTTCAAAGAATATTTTTTTTTGTACTGCATACTTAAATACTTAGCAAATACGAAGTATATAGCAGCAGCTAGACAATTCATCTCCACGCGAGAACGCGCAACGATTGGACAAATGATTAACAATCACCCCGCCCCTTTGTGAAAAACAGATTTTATGGGGGTTTGGGCTGAACATTTGACAGAATGTGTTGTCATCGACAACGAGTCTATGCCAAGTTTCAGCGTGATAGTATGACGGGAAATGGGTCAATTAGTATTCCGAAGATTTTTACCACGCAGAAACATGAAAAAAAAGCGAAGTTAATCTAAAGGATTAAAAAATGACTTATATCTAGTCTACCCCAACAACTTTGCACATTTCAACTCGGCAAGGAGATATTAAGCAAAGGCAGATGCTGTATTTTGCATGGTGTGACGAAAAAAATTATATAAAAAAAAAAAGCACAGCTATTTCTCTGAAGGTGGCGCCATCAATAGGTCCTCTTAAAAATATATATATTTAAGAACAATCATCAATGATAATACGATTCAAAATATGGTGAAATGAATTTATTGAAATTTTTTTTAAAAATAACATTTTGATTATAAAACAAATATTACATATTCTTAAGGTAATCGCAAAACAGTAACGACAGATTATTATAAAAGTTAGTTAAAGATTTATTTTCCGTCTTCCCTTGTTAGTTTTTAAGCCACGCAGTTGTCTGTCATCTCTGAACTTCTCTCTTCTTTATTTCTAAAGCATTTGGCTAAATTTGCATGATCTGGCTCTCGGTCTGTTTCCCAGAAGTTTTCCATTAGATAAACAACTCTGTAATACTTTATCTTGTTACAATGTTTTTCTTCCCCTTCGTTTGGGTGACTTTCATTTTTTTTTTTTTAATATAAATTTAATTATATATTTTATTTATATGTTTAAATTCATCAATGTAAAATTTCAAGTGTCCTTACATTACGAAATGTACAGAGTTTAAAAGAAAGTCAACCTTTTAAAAAGTGTACATTGGTTCCCCGTTTAAACCCCAGATGCTGCCAGCCCGTGTGAAGGAATCCTCCCAGGCTCTGTCTACGCGTCCGGTTACTGCTTTAAATACTACAGCCAACAGGTTACGTGGTCGGAGGCTCGGGTAAGTGGTACTGGGTAAGGTGATGAGGTCACCAACATAAATTGGTGGAGGAAGGTACTTTGGTCAACCAAATGAAGTAGTGGATGAAAGTGCTGGGGTAAACAAATGAAGTAGTGCAGAAAGCTACTTTGTTCAATCAAAGAAAGTAGTGCTTTGGTCAAACAACTTAAGTCGCGGAGAAAGGTATAGGGATTAGTAAATTTAAGTTTTGGAGGAAAGTGCAATTTTTTTGTGGAGAAAGTCGTAACCCTATTTACCAAAAGAACATCGAGTATTATTTGAAATCTGGCAAAAGCTGTAAACGTAAAGAATAACTAAGAATTGTCTGGTGTTGACCAGGCCTATAACCAACACCTCCCGGTAAAAAAAGAAAATAAAAAAAATGGAAAGAAAAAAAAAACAAAAGAAGAATTGGAGTATTTTCACGCTTCTTCTATTGTTATTTATAAACTTTTGAAAACACAGTGTGCCTTACTACCCTTCTGCACAGAATTTCATGGCGTAATTCATTTTAAGAAAATTTGAAACGATTCTTTAGATTACATTTTTTACGGCGTTTAACTTGTCTTTGAAAGATAAATCCAGTTTTTGAACTACTCTATTTTATTCTATTGTTGCCGTTGCCACCTAAGTTCCCTCGTTAACTTGCCATCGACGTCTGGTGGAGGCGTCCTCTTGTCTTTTGCACCGTAATGTCACGTTATTTTTTTTTTCATTCTGTTATCTTTGGGCGCTCCCGTCACATGCAGAGCAATTTATTTTCTGATGCGTTTTCTATTGTTCGTAGCCCTCTAAGAAATTATTTGAATGTCACATCACCTTATTCGTATCTCAAGGACAATGAAAGTGTTTTTTTTTTCCTAATTAGAGGCTTAATTATTAATAGAACACTTTAAATTGTCAGCAATCAGAAAAAATAATAATTAAAAAATGAAATAAAAATAGATTATTTAAAGAACTTTCCCGATGTGTTCCCATCTCTAATTGTCATATATGAAGCACAAAGTCACTGAATTAATATTGTTTCTATGTTTCTTTGAAGTCTTACTGTCTACATAACAACTCTCACCTGGCTGAACCGAAGACCGCGGAAATGGAACGTGTGGTGCAGTTGCATTTGGGACCGCTAAACGCTGGTAAATTGTTTTGATTAATAATTTCCTATTTATGATTTATGTTAATGTTACTGTAAATAGCAACTGAAACGCCCTTCCATCTATGAAAAAGTTTAGAATCGGTGGTAAAGAAACAAAAGGAAACCTACACAAGTCATATTTATTTTTCCAACGACGGTAATCATCTAATAGGGCAATTTGAGAGACTGCCGTCTTTTGATACAACATGGGCGACTAGAATAACATTTACAAAGTCTGCCATCTGGGCTGGTGACAGAGTCTTATATAATGTAAAATAAAAATAATTTTTCATTTCTCCAAAGTGGCATTTAAAAAAAAAAGGTTTGACTTGAACTTAAAGGGCAGTACACGAGATGACTTGTGGTCATAGTGTGTTGGTTGGGGGGGGGGGGACAGTAATGTGCTCTGAATAAATGTTGTCCGATGTGAATTTTAAAACATGACCACCCTTTACAGACACTTGGATTTACATCAGAGGCCTATTAAATAAACACAAAGTGGGTCGCTGGGTGTTGGTTTCGTTTGGACCCTCTAGCTGAAGCCCTGAGAAAATTACAATATTCCCACACTCTAGGGGTCTTAACAAGTTTGAAATGCACCGCATCAATTTTGTGAAAACTTCTTGTTTTTTTTTTTTCAAATCTGAAAAGCTTGGCTTGGTGCCAACAATGCGATGACAAAAGAAAACTTCACATGGGTGACCGGCGGTGACCAGGCGGTGAGCACTTACTTGAGCTCATCAGATATCAGTGGTCAAGATAACTATCTCTTATGGAACAATACTGCTGGCGGCGTCCTGTGGCAGGACAGGCCAGGAACTGAGAAGCACGGATTCTTATGTCAAACAGGTAGATAACATTTCGTGCCATGGAACGTTCGATGCTTCGATGCTTGGTGTGAAATGATATTTAAAAAAAAAAAAGAGGTCTTGATATTTAAGTTGACTTGACGCATGAGGAACTTTTAATAATGTTTAATCAAATTCGCTTACCATTAAAAATACTAGTTACAACGTTAGACATACGAATTCCATGCTCCATTCACTTTACGCTACATACTCAATCCTCAAAATGTATTCATCGTAACACGAATTTCTTATCCTACAAAATTGAAATTAGGGACAGTTTCTTGCCACACATTTCAAACCATCATACGTGTTGGGTCCATAATTTTCTTGCCCTAAATTCGCTTAGCTAAGCTGTGGAGGCAACAACGTTGTAAACACGGGCAACAGTGTCTGGAAGTACCATTATAAATATAGGAAATAACGCTAAATACGCAAATCTAAAGCGACCAAAAACGCTTTTAAGCGCTTTTTGCCTAAACAAAAATTAGCTTTCGGCTCACATTACGAGTGTTACGGTTGCAATAACCATTCTGACGATCATTTATTAAACAAATAGACCATCTAGTCACAGCTTCTGACGATCATTTATTAAACAAATAGACCATCTAGTCACAGCAGTTATTTTAGGATTTAATTAATATAAAAATCAACAATAATTTTTAAAAAAGATAAATAAATACAAACAAACAAAGGATTTGTTTCCAAAAAAAAACAACACAAAAACGTTATCTAATTTCCTCTTACCCCCTCAGCCGTCGTAGTAGTTGACCCACAGCGCCATGTCGCCGTCTTACCGAAGATGGTCCGCAACGGCTCGCCCGAGGCTCACCTCCAAATAACGGCCGGCTTCCGGTCCATCGAGGTGTACTTGACCTTCAAGGTCAGCTACGACAAGGGAGTCGAAGAGGAGAAGCTCATGACCTTGACCCCAAAAAGAGCGGTGCAGTTTAACCTCAACACGTCACTGACCGTCACTGACACAGGTCCGTCTCGTGACAGGCGTTTATTGTTATGTGCAATTTGTATGCTTGTAGTTTCACATGTCTTTACAAGACAATGGCAAGACTTCCAGGTCATCTTTTTACAAAAAGAAAAGCAGCCCGGCAGAAAACAGGGAGGTAGATATATCTTATATATATCGGACATTTTGAGATGGGACAAAAACGTTTAAAAATATTTAGAGATACGTTAAATAACTAACAACAGCTGTTGATTCCGGCTACAGTTCAGCTTGATAATTGGAGCAAAGGCGTGCAGAAAAAAACTGTTTAACTCCCTTAAAAGGAGTTTTCGTTCGTTGTCTATTATAATATTCCCAAAAAACATACACAAAAAACATACACAAAAAACATACACAAAAAATATACACAAAAACACATCAATTTCATTAAGTTTGTCATGTAAGTGGGATTAAAACTCTTTACAATTAATTCATATACCCAAGACAGTGCCTTAGCTGGCCTCAAAACCATTTTTCCTACCCTTCCATTTTTCTTCTTCAACCATTCCAAATTAGCCCATATTTCCTCTAGATGAAGTTATGAGCTCAAAAGAATCATTTGTATTTGTTTCTCCTCTTTAGAGTTTGGGTGATGTCCTTTCAGAATATTCTGCAAAATTAATCAATGCTTTTTATTGTTTTGACAAGTCAGGTGCCAACCAATTCTAAGTTTGTTTTGCCACATGGTATCATAGCTATCGGGTTCCAAAATCCATTGAAACAATTATAACATGCAAACAAGTGTCCATTACCTTCCTTTCAAACTATCCACATAATCTGACTTTCGAAATTCAGACGTCTACTCCCGGTTTGTTGAGGTCACGTCCAGCATGCCTGTGGTCGTTGTCCTGTATGTGATGGACAGGACATTAAACATGGCCAGTTCGTGCCTGATCTTCCCTGCACAAATGTTCGCCAGCAAGCAGACCGGGAGGTCCTACATACTACACTCAGGGATTCCCTACCGTAAAGGTATTCAGGCTGTCTTTTGTTTTCTTTCGATGCGAAATCATTCACTACGTCTTGCAAATTTTGAACTTTTATTGTTCACAGTATTTTGCCCCCTTTTTTTTTTAAAGCTAGTGTAAGTTTTAAGGTCGTATGCTGGTGAGGTTTTAAAAATGTGCCTGCCACTTGTTGCAGACACTACGGTGACCATTGTAGCAATGTCTGGGGGAACAACTGATGTTATGATAACTTACAACAACCACGGCACTCCCGCCTCTTCTTTCAGCATCGGTGGCGTCATTGTAAAGTGAGGTCATAGCATACATATTTGTGTCAAATTTTTTTTAAAATATATACATATATATATTTTAAAAAATTGGTATCGTCAACCATTTCTTTTATTTTTTTATTTTAAATTCTATTCTTGCTCTTGTAAATATTCATCTATGTTACTTTATTCATTATTGTAACTCAAGAAATGTAATTTTTTTTTAACTAGCAAACTGTACACAGCCAGGGCAACACTCAAGTACATGAACGACGCTATGACAGTCTCCATCGGAGCCAATCTGGATGGAGCGTACGTTAATGCTAGTCAACCAGTCGCAGTATTTCTGGAAAATCTGGGGGTGAGACTGTATGTATGTGAGAGGTAGGGGTGGGGGTGGGGGTAAGTTTACGGCGATCGCATTCTCATTTTCACAATGAGGGGAAAATATACTAGAATATAAAAATACAAATGCAAAGCTTCTATTTTTGTGCTCAATTTAAAAAAATGCACAAATTCTGAGATGCCTCTTTGCAATACTTTATATGCACTATTAGAAAATTCCCTGGGGCTCATCAGCAACTGGATTAATTTATTTTTGAGGAGGTGGTCAGTTAACTTGAATATATATATATTTTTTTGCATAACGTCTCAGCCCAGGCCTCTTAGTTCCGCCGCTTCCAAATAAAAAAAAAACACACCATAGTGTCTTGACGATGGACGATAGCCATATTTAGTGTCTAATATTTCATAGCTCAACTCCTTATCCCAGACGTACCCTGATGGTTTTAGTTTGGGTTTTACACACTTTATTTTTCGCTTCTCTAAGGGGCATGTAACCATGGTTTTTTTTTGTTGCTTTATTTGTTGTTGTTGTTTTTTTGTTTTTTTAAAGGTGTGAAAATCTTTAAAAATTGATTTTCAGATCAGCAAACTTTTTTTTTTTTGGGGGGGGGGGGGAAACAAAATCTGCTCCGTTTTCCACCATTTAAAATTATTTTTAAATCCTTTACATCAATTTCCCTTTTGTTCGTGGGTGGCTGGCTGGCTAAGCCTTCGGACAGCTAATTGACCCGCTTCACATTAACATATCGAGCTGAAATATGGCACATAGACTCGATGCCGATGACAACATATTTTTTCAAATTTTTAGTCCCACCCTTAATCCCTAAAAATCCGTTTTCCTGTTGTTGTTTTTTTAAAAGGGAAAAATAAAATAACATTCCCGGATTAGTGCGCTAAATGATATTCTTTTAAAAACTTTCGTAATTGGGTTTGGTACTTAATATGTTCTGTTTTCTTCTAAATTTGAGGTGAAATAAAAAAAAATGTATAAAAGAGGATGGTAGTTAAATAATAATATTGTTCAGGGGCCTGGGAAAAAAAGGTGTGTTTGCAAGTTTTCATGAGGGTGCACTAAGTGGGATTCTTATGAAGGGCGTTACTTGTATGCATGTTTAAACATAACTAGAATTTTTTTTTATCTATCTCTGAAATATACAGAAAAAAAATGTATATTTTAAAAAGATTTATAACTTTCTTTGTAGGTGTTAATTAATTAAAATCAGTTACATGCGCCTGTTTTTTTTTATAATTAAAAAAATATAATGCATTACATTTCTTTCCTTTCTCAGAATAAATCAAGCACTTCTGTTTATGATTTTTCTATGGATCAGCTTCTGCCACTTGAATATATTGAAGAAGAATATATCGGCTTTTTGCAAAATCCAATTGCCTCTAGAGATTATTACAGATTTGTAGCTGCGGAAGACTGGACATTCGTAGAGGTAAACATCTGGTCGGACATAAGTACGAAAATAGTATATTACGCACACTTTGGGAATTTTCTAAAATTAATTATGTAACTTTTCCCGCCGACATGTCATTTAAAACAATAATAATTTTACGTGGTAAGATTAACGTAAACCGAGTTATACTTAATAGACATGGATGATAAACCAGATACAAGACGTGATTCTCTAAATATTAACTTTTCTTATTTTCCTCTGTAATAACATAAAATAGAATCATATCTACACAGTACAACGCTCACATGAAAATAAACATAATGCAATAACTCTTTAACTAGCTCATGAGGACTCATTAAAACTACACATCATGATATTTGTAGGGTAAAAAGAAAAAAAAAATCTTATGCTAACATTTTTTTTTAAATTGTGGAATTATTGTCATAATAATTTTACAAGGAACTCATTAGAAAGCTACAAGTATTATATTGTGAATTTTTTCCGTCCTGTTTTTCAAGGTAACATGAAGGAAAATTCACAATGACTGCACTACATGGGATTCTTTATATTTTTTTTAGAAAGAATCTCATGTAGCGCAGATTTTGTGAATTTTTTTCTTCATGTTACATTGAAAAACAGGACAAACAGATTTTTTGGGTTTGTGTTTGGGAAAGGGGCTGAAAAAATTGAAAGAATATGTGGTCATCGAGTCTATATGCCAAGTCTCAGCTCGATAGGTTGACGTGAAGTGGGTCAATTTGCCGTTCGAACATTTTGCAACCCAGACAGCCACAAACAAAAGTGGAGTTAATATTAACATTTCTTAAATGTAAATGAGATTATGAAAACATTTTATTGCAGTTATGCTCTATAACTATAGAGCTCTCTTAATAACTTCAGTTCATCCAATAAGATTTTAATGCTGGGATTTATTGTTATAAAATCATTGTAAAATGTGATCAAAATTTGCTTAATGCGTCATATGCTTGACCAGTAGTTAAAATTTGTATAAAGGACTTTATTGTGTACTCAAAACTTTATTTATAAAATTTACCACTCGGCTTAGCAGTAAACTGAATTTTAACCAAATGCCAAATTTGGGAAATAACTAACCGAAGTAGTCCACCCACGACAAAAAAAAAAAAAAAAAAAAAAAAAAAAAAAAAAAAAAACAAAAAAAAACAAAAAAAATGTAAAAATCAAAAAGAAAAAACCCCCCCCCCCCACCAAAAAAAAAAAAAAAAAAAAAAAATCAACAACAAACAAAGGCACAGCCACGACATACACACTCAGACACCACTCACGTTATTAAGTTTCATTTAAAAAAAATCTCACACACAAAATGCTTTTCAAATACATTTAAATTGAGTAAGTGCTTAAATATAGTTCACTCATTAGACATAACTTCTTTTTAGCTGTGAAGTTTAACCTCAATTAACTCAACTTTTGATTTTTTTTCTTCTGTCAGATACGCTATATGAACCAGTCGACAAAGAGCACGATCTTAAAAGGTGTAGGAGATGTCACCGTACTAGATGCTACCCAAAACGCATTCTATCAAATTCGAGGAAACGCCAGTTTTTACGCCTACGAAATATTTGACAGAAGTAAAAGCATGTTAACATTTTAGTTGGGACATTGCCGCAAATGTTTAAAATAATGTTAATTATATTTCTAAATCATAATTAAAGGAGAAATTCACTTTTTTTTTAATTTACAAAGATTTTTGACAGTTATTTTAACTCTACTAGCATTATGTCACCAACCTTGGCGTCGAGGAATCATTTTAAAAAATGCAGTGGGACCTGGGTTAACGAAATTATTCCGTTCCGTGACTTCAATGTTTCTCACTAAAATCATTCGTTAACAGAATTTTTCCTTAACTGGGGCGCTTGTTATCCAAGGTTCCACTGTAATTTGTCAGCAGATGAGAAACATTCATTTCAATCAAAATTAATATTAAGAAATTTTCTTGAAATTTCGATCTCGTTTACTTCTATAACGTTCTTGGCATACATTCTAAGAAAATTGTTTGATACTTACGCTAAAGAAATGAAGCATATGATCATAAATTAAATAATTTGTTAAAAGGGTCATTTAAACTCACATTTCTCCACACAAACTGTTTTGATGCGAATGATTGAACAAAAAAATCTTTAATTTATATTTGTTGTTTCGTGTATCGTCTCCTCTACTGAAGACGTCGTTTTGTCGTAAATTCCTTGTAATCGTCCTGCTTTTCGAAAAACCGCAAACCTCTTGCTCCATTATTTCTTCTTTCATGACTGATAGTCAGACGACAGATCATCGTTTTTTTTTTTTTATAGGCATTACATATTATTACATTAGAAACAATTTGTGTGAGACACGGAGTTAGAGATTAGGTGTTATTGTTCAGATGTGTTATCTCCTCCAGTGGGTAAATCAGGCTGCATGTCGTCCTTGCTGCCAGCCAGCGCCTGGCGGTATCAGTACGACTTCGAGATTAATTCAGCGTACAAGGGTTACAACGTGAATCTGCTGGTCATCGTCTGGTCAAATATGTCATCCTATGTGGAGATTAATTATAACTTAACCAAGTATCCCCAACTACTCAAAGGTAAACAATAAATATTTATTAATTTTCGCAGGGTTTGAAATAGTGGCCATCCTAAATTAGGCAATCTTCTTAATTTGAAATTACCCGCCAAGCAATGGCGGTGACAATTCATGAACTTCCCATCTGCTAAAGTTACTTAACAAAACATGGACCTACATTCAAGTTACGCACTTTAAAAGAATAATTCTAACTAGTGCTATCTTCTGTGATTTTTCAGTTATTATTTTTTTTTGTTCTAATTTAAATAGATAATTCTAGCACATTGAAGAATTTTTATATTTACATATTGGCCTATTTACATTAATTATAACATATTTAAATTGATTAAATTCGTAAATAGAGCATGAGAAAACTACACTGAGATCTTGGAAAACATGAGATATTAATTTCTACTAAATTTTTGTTTCTGGTTATTGGTCTTGTCTGCTGAAGAAGGCGTTTAGCCGAAACGTCCCTTTGACTGTCCTGCCTTCGTTCTTTTAAAGCCTGTACATAGCTTGACCCAGTGTTTATTTACTATTTGCGGCTCGTACGCAGTACCTCATATATTATCTTGTTCTTAACTGCTATTGGTTATGAAAACGTCTTGAGGGAACTCTGATAAATGTCTCTTGTACTAGGATAGGTGTTATCGCAGGCTGACAATGAGTTTGCTTGAAGATATTGACTTAAAAGCCTAATTATTATGTTAGTGCTTTGTATTAAAGGAACACTGACAATTAATAGCGTTTTTAATATAAATTCAATAATTATTATTATGTCAGAGTGATTCTGTGATATTTTTAACAATTTTACCAGCACCCTCACTAAACTATCAATGTTGCTATTTCCTGGTAAAAAAAAATAATAATATATATAGGCATGGGCGCCCGCGGGTAGGGGCAAGGGGGGCACTTGTCCCCCCCTCCCCATTGATTGATTGGATAATTTTTTTTAGACAAAAAATGTATTAAAGTAAAGAGAAAATAAAGAGAAAGTAACTAAGCTGATGTCCTGTCCGTTCGTTCACCATACAAATACGCTACAGTAAATTAAAACTATATTAAAACATTTCTAAAAATGTTTGCCCCCCCCCCCCCCTGGAAAGTTAATTCAATTTTTTGCCCCCCCCCCTAGAAAGTTTTCTGCGGGCGCCCATGTATATAGGTATATTATATTTACACCAAATAATGTAAGGTTATTTAATTATCTGTTTGAAAATAGGATATTTTGGTTTTCTGGTCATTTGAAGATGAGCCCCAACAAGCAATTAAGCAATTGAAGTTTATTATTATTATTTTTTTTGTTAAATGTACTTAAATTCGTTTTCCCCTTTGACAGTAATATCTTTAAAAGGAAGGTATTCACGCCCTTTTTTTGCGTTTCCTTTTAAAGATAATCATTGCTTAAAAATCATTCCAAAATTGTAGAAACCTTGCTGTTAGCCACTTATCAAAAAAAAAAATATGGTTACAATCCTGGAAAAGCTTTATTTAAACATGACTTGGCGTGATCACCATCAGTAAATAATTCATGAGAGTCGCTGGCGTAGGAAGAGGGGGGGGGGGGAGGCGGTGGAAACGGTGTTTTTTGACCCTCCCATCCCCCCCCCCCCCTCACCTTTTTGTCTGAAATTTTGTTAAATTTCACTCCTCCATCTGTCGACCAGGGACGCCATACACCGGTGTCTTGTACACGGTCCCAGGCACGGACCGCTACTACCATGTACAGCTCACCAACCAACGAGCCAAGTTTGGCGCCTACTTATTCGCATACGGCAGCAGCGCTTCCTTCTGCCACCCTCTTGGAATCGCTGCCAAACAGGGGACTGCTAGCAGCGTGCGTACTCATCAAGTTGCTATTGTTTTGCATGTTAATCTTTAATATACGATAAGAGGCAAATATATATAAAACCACTCCCATCTTTGATCGGTTAAGATCTTCCAATAAATTTCAAAAGCCATGATCCTTTTAAAATTCTTATGAGGATATGTGTATTACTACCCTATTCAAGAGAGCATATTAGTCATGAATCAAATGTATGATTGCACATTACAAGATGATATCTCTTTATGACCGACTGGTTGCTCTTTGCGCATTATTATTTTTCATAATTCTAGTAAAATATTTAGCTAAAAATCGGATGAGATTTCCAAAGGGTAAAAAACGTACCTTTGCCTCATAAAATGCAATTCAAAGAGCCTATTTATCGACAAAATCCTGTTCACATCCCATTTTATCAAGTTTAAAATTGCGTTTGTTTCAGATACCCTCCTATGACAAGTATCAGGCCAGTCTTCTGCAAGAAGATGTGCCGCAAACCACATGCGCGGTTGAGGGCACCACATCTGAAACCGCCTATGAAACAACTGAGACACGTGAGTCTGCCGCTTCTGCCTCTGGTCCCACCACGGACGCGCCATATTTCCCCACCTCCGACGTCCACGCTACCGAAGAAGAAGCCACCTATGCGGGTACGACTCAAGGCGAAAACCAACACTCTGACGTAACCACTGCCTCGTCTGGTCTCAAAACCACGACGTGGTCTACGACAGGACAAGACGTTGAAAAGCTAACGGGCGACATCCACAGACATCTGTACATCGATGAGCGTAACACCTCTGCCTACAGACGCACGATGACCTCCGCCCCCGACTATCGCTTCTCCGCTAGAATGATCGGGGGTGTAGGGGTGGCCGTCCTTGCATCGGTTTTCACGATAATCTCCCTTGGCGACTCGTCCCATGTGTACGAATTGTACAAGTTCCTGGGTGGTAAGAGCGCCGTATCCTAGCAACACAGCATACTATAAGTTACTAAATTTTCTGCAGATAGAAAAAAAACAAAACAATTTATCTTCACTAAATGATTTCGGGGAAGCAAGATTTATTATTGAAAACAATAAACATTGTTTCATTACATTTATTTTTCTTGATTAATGTTTTGCATTGTGTGTACCATATTATTGAAACGTAGGACTGTTTCGTAGCAATGTTACTACAAACAGACTTGGACTAAATAAATATTTATATTGCCAAATTTTTACACCAACGTCAATATTTCTTCTTCTGTTTTTCATGTCATACTATTGTGTTTCCTTTATGAATAATGCCGAGTTTCTGGTTTAAAGATTTTTAAAAAAATGACATACTTTTTTTTTTCAAAATAAGCATAGTGCTTATAAACATGTTGTTACTTTTATTACTTTAAACGCAGACGATAAATAATGTGTGTTTTTTTTACTTTAAAAATAACTGGGGTTGGGGGGTTGGGTTCAGGAAGAGAATTCGGGGACTGTAACGTTGCGAAGGAAAATAACTTAATTTTAATTTTTTGTCTTTTTTTTGTTTTTTTTTGTTTTTGCAATTTAAATGGGTATAATATATTTAACATAGTTGCATCTTTATTTTTAGGTTTGTAAATATTTTAAATATTACATTTTTAAATATATTTTTCCAAATTTGATACCCAAATGAGTTTTTTGTGTGTGCTCATTCATGTCTCTCGCAAAAATCAAATCTTGGAATGTTATTGATAATCTCTCTTGAAGTCTCTCTTTTTTTGTGTTGGGCATTTGCTTGTAATCATTTGCTTCCACTTGCTAATGAAATTTTGATGACTAAATATTACAAGGGCTAAATTTATAGATTTATAGGCTACATTACAACAATAAATATTTAAATTGCCTTTTAAAAAAAATCATTTATTTTAAAATGTTCACATTCGCCTACTCTTTCTGTTTTTAATATACGTTATTTTGCTGTTAGAAATTTATTTTAAAGTTTATTTTAAAGAAATCATTAAATTTGAATACATCAATTATTTAGTTCTATTCAAATAATAATATTTACTCAATGAAAATACGAAATAAATTAAAAATAAATGAATTAATAGTTTTTATATAAAAAAATATTTGGTTTAAAAAAAATATCAGGGGATACAACTAGGCTAAGGGAAAATAACGTAAATATATATTTAAATTCATGATAATATATCTAAAGCATACTTAATATAAAAGATTATTTGTTTTAATTTGATCAAAAGATACAAATTTGTAATGCTATATAATTTTAAATCCTAAATTTTTTTATTAGTCGAGATTTCTATTGTTTTCTTTATTTGTAAATTTTGCAAAATTCTGATTGAAAACTTTTTCATTTATGTTTAACATTTGGATTGGATCAACAGTCCTTTTCTATCTTGTTGATTTTGGTGTCATTTATGACATATCAAATAGATTTTGTGCAGGAGTCTTCGGACGCCTAAAATTATAAATGAATTAAATTCGGAAACATGATATTGAAATCTTTTATTTTATCTATAAGACTATTTTTGCATACAAGTTTCTCTAGTTGATTAAAAGTATGAGGCGAAGTTAAGACTAATGTCAAAGGTTTAAAATGATCATCGTTTAATAACAATTTATATTTGTTGATCTTGACTTAAGGCACGGTTTTCTTGACCTAGGTTGCGAAGGTGGCATTTCAGATGAGTGTGCTAAAAAATGATTGTGAGAACAGAGAAGACATTAGCTTGTATAGTTTGAAAGTCCATTATTTTCAAAATTTAAAAAGCATTCTTAATATTTTGTTTGGGGTTGCGTTTCGTATGTGATTGGAGAGAAAACAAATAATATTTAAAGGTGTGAAGTCTACACTATTTAGTGAAACACGGTGTTTTCTGAATAAATCAAGTCCTAAATAATAGGCATATTCTAAGTCAAAAGTACAGGTGCTAAACATTGAATTAATAATAAATTGTCAGCAATATTTTGTATTTTCTCCTACTCATACGCACATGCAACAAATTGTTCATGTGTAAAGAATATTTGCATTTAATTAGCCTAGGCCTATACGTCAGGATGTACTACTAAAATTAGCACGATTATAATAAATTTAATTGGATAAAACAGTGTAACTATATTTTAAGAGCATCTGGGTGTTTAGTTTTTAAAACTTTTATTTTTAAACAAAAATACAAATAAATAGGCTTACTGTGATCCAATTGTATTTATTAATATTAATATATCCTATTTCTAGTTCCGCTCATAAAAAGGGAAGAGGAAGCAGGGCAGGTTCTACTATGATGCAAGACTAGGCGGACGCCCAGGGTGGTGGAAATGGGGGTATAGGATAGGGGGAAAGAGTGATGATAGTAAAAAAGAGAGAGGGGGGGGGGGGGACATTTTCGTTATCTTATAGTGGGGTAAGACCCAGAGATACGCTTGAAAAACAGCCCTGGGAGTGAGGTATAAGACGTTCTTTCAATAGACTAAAGACACGTCTTTGGTGATGACAATGACATTTATAAAATCTCTAAACTTAAACACTAATAAATGGGACCTCTTCATTAAAATGCATTTAAAGAGGAGCAGACAAGGAGAAGCGAATCTCAAATGTTCACTGATGCTCTCAAAAGTGCGGTAGGCATTGATTATTTCAGAAATTTCCCGGGGGTGGGGGGAAACTTCAGATTTTTCGGGGGAGGGGGGCAGTGCCAGCAGTGCCAGTTGATTTATTGTTGGACATATTTTTGCTCCGTGGGGGGGGGGGACTCACCGGAGATATAGATGAAAGAAACCCTTGGGGAAACTTCAGATTTTTCGGGGGAGGGGGGCAGTGCCAGCAGTGCCAGTTGATTTATTGTTGGACATATTTTTGCTCCGTGGGGGGGGGGACTGCCCGGAGATATAGATGAAAGAAACCCTGGTGGTAGGATCGAAATCATCCTAAAATCCCCCTTAACGCGATTCGTAGTTGTAGCTAATTGGGTCTAATGCACAATATTGACTGACGTAATAGAAATATTTTAAACTGCTAGGCATTGTTTACAAGATGGCCTCGTCAAGAGGCGACGAAGTCCTGGACATCGTCTTAGTTTTCGGTAATCAGTAGGCTTAGTAGAGAAGAGAAATAGCCGTTATGTTCTCTGCCTAAATCGTCTAAATAAATAATCACTTATTTAATTATTATAAGCCTAGGCTACATTAATATCATGTATCACAAGAAGATACATTTATTTGTGTCAAGTTAACAACCTAGACCTAGGCCTAGTCCCGTCCAAGTAAGTAGGCCTAAGTAAAGTAAGTTGAGCTTAGGCTTTGCCTTAAGAAGTGCATTGTATGATTGTTCTCATTCATATTTTTTTTAATGACATAATTATGAGTCATGATCATTACTTGATTTTGTAAAACACTAATAAAAAAAAAAGTAATTTCCTTGTAATCCCTTTGGCTTCCTTAGCCTCATATTGACATTGCCCTGTAAGTATAAGTCATATTAAGTTATGACTCATACTCATATCATTAGACATTATCAATGATTCATAATGATTAGTCATTAGATAGACTATTGTGATTGTGGCCTATAAATAAAATCAATAAACATAAATTATTACAAATCTTACATAATGAAATAAATGTAAATGATGTAAGTCAAGTAAGCAGCAAGTGGTAGGTAAGTGACTTAAGCCTACCCCTACTACATCCTTAAAATTTTAAATGTAAGATTAAGACTCATTAGTCAATGTCCGTTGCCTTCAAAATAATAGGCTAAATCAGACTCTAAGAATTAAGCATTGGACATTGACATTGATAGTCATCATGACAGTCATGTCATTTAATCCAATTATTATTGTTAGTAATATTAGGCTATGCCAAATTTTGTGTTTTATGATGAATGAAAATCATATTTAAAGTAGGTTGGGTATTCCAAATCCAGCTAAAATGTTCAAATAAATTTCAAATACACATAAAGTTATAATAGTATGTAAATGTATGCTATTGGCATTGGAACGAGCTGGCTTCCAGAAAGACCAATCTAATCTTTCTATCAATTATGAAGGGAAAGCTATGAATTTTATCTAGAATCCCCCCCTTCCTTTTTTTTCTCCTCTTCTTTCTCACCCTTCAGCTTTCTATTTAATGCTATTATAGCTAGACCCCATAAAGTATATATTTATTGAACTTAGACTGAGGGGAATCATACTGGCTATTTTTAATGATCTTTTATACTCACTGACCTTGACTCTGGAGTAGTCAAGAATAAAGAAAATAATGAAAATTTTTCTTTTCAATTACCTCAAACTGCCTTTTTTAAAGGCATATTATTATAATGTCTATATAATATGATAGCATTTTTATTAATCTTTCAGAAAATTTGTATATGTTTTAGTTATTAATAGATTAAAAAATTTCTTCTGATACCTGTAATTACGTTCAAGTAACCAATCACGACATAAACAATATAAACATTACTAAATAGCAAGAAACAGATAAAATTTAAAAAGCTGCTATATAAATATTTAATCCATAAAATGAAACATAAGAAAACATATGTAACACAACATTAAAACATTTTTTGTAGGTACAAAATCATCTGAAACATAGTTTTGAACGAGACCTGTTGTTGCGGCAATGCCTACTCGTTCTAGGCCTAGCACTAAATTGTCCGAACTTTTGCTTTCTGACCCACTAGAAAAATAATTTATTTTATTGTCTTTGTGTGTGATCGGAAAATCATCTTCCGAATCACTTAAGTCATTAACTAAAAATAATTATCAAAAAGATTCGTAACTGATTTATTTTGTAAACCAGACGATCCATCAATTGCCTCATCCACTTCGCAGAAATCTACTGACACAAATTTTCTTGATGAAGATCGTTGTAAAAATAATTCCAAGTTTAAAAAAAAAGTTCGTTTATCTATAAAAGGAAGTGGTTTTATTTGGTGTAAAATATTGGACTGGAACTTATTCTTTCGGCATTTTTTATCGGCCGATAAAATGGCCGACACAATTTCGGAAGTGAAAATTTGGCGATGAAATAAGCCAACGACAGTTGGTGTGTTAAAATATGAATTTAGAAAAAAAAAAAAATTTCAATGAGGCGTAGATTGTCCAAAATTGTCACTATAAGCCAGGACCTGTAAAATATAGTTAACAACACTGAATTACCAAGCTCAGTAGCTCTAGCACACTTGTTATCAAGTGTTTTTAAGTCATGACCACATTGAAATAAAAGCAAAGTGACCCTTTCCACGTTATATTGCAACACCTTCAAACATAATTTAACATAACTATTTAATGAAGAAATCTATCCCTAGGAAGTTTTCCATGCAAACAGTTCGTTTTTATCTTAAAGTTTAGTCAAAGAAAAGTTTAAATTAAAAATTCCAGCATAGAAATACAATATATCAACGTTAAAAAATACATTTACTGAACATGAGATCGGCAGTATACTTAATTAATATTTATACACTTGAAGTAAAAAAAAAAAAAATACTGCTTGCGCAACGTGGAACACTGTAGCACACACTTCATTTTAGGCAAAAAGGCTATCATCAAGTTTGTGACTTACCACTGTTGGCTGTTGTTTTGCATTTGTCTTTAAAGCTATGGATGAAGCTCAAGGACATGGTTGTGTTGCATTGGTTATCTTGAATAGATTATTCAACTCATGAGACCATATAAAATCTTTCTATTTCTATTATATAGTGCATAGCTAATTAATTTTCCAGTTGATATAATCACACAATTTTTAGAGGTATGGCAATAGTAGGATATTGTTGTGACTGAGAAATTGAAACCTAACCAAAAAAATGTCAAAATGCAATGAAAAATTAGAAAAGTAATATCTTCGGTAACACTGGAAACTGAGGTTCCAAGTAAAAGTTTTCAGGCACCACTACAACCTGACACTCTGCATCCTGCCTGTTGAAAATCTTCTTATATTGAGAACAACCAGTACTACCTAGTCACAAATGATTTATTTTCTATGTATGCCAATGTTCACTTGTATCACTTTTGATGAGGAAAACCCTTAGAATAGATAACTTGCTGCTTCTGGCTACTCAATTGTCACTTGAATAATTTTTTTTAAAAATATGGCTTGTTTATCACACCCTCATTGGTCTGTTGTGTAGTGGAGGGAGATGAGGAGTATACAGAAATTTTAACTCAACATTAAATTCACCAATTTGTGTCACTTGTTGACAGGTAATGCCTCAGAATGTTAAGTGTGGTTTAGGGCAAGCATCATGCTTGTATCTGTCATTTATTATCAGACGTTGGCCAGCCAAGGTGATAGAAAAATTGAGTCATAAAAGAGTGACCAATTCAGTTCCCAAGCTGTAGACGGTATAGTTTGTTTTTGTTCTACTAAAATGAAGATCTATTAATTTGAAATGTTTTAATAAATAAATTTAAGTAGACCTGCCTACTGCATCAAATTGTTTGTAGTACATAAACCCCAATTTCTTTCTAGTATGTAACCACCCTCAAAGTCATATTTTAAGTAACAAGCTAGTTTACATTATTTAAAGATTCAAAGGACAACAATCATGATTCTAAATGAGGCTGCTAAAGTTGGCAGAACTCAGATCATTAATGAAAACCAAAGAACCAATCGAAGATAAGCAGTATGGTGTAAAAATGATAAGAAACAGCTTTTCACTTTTCACACAAAATAAACAGTCTACTGCTTTTCTTTTTGAAATTCATATTTTTTTCATTTTGTTTTTTTGTTATGGGATGCAAAAAGCATTAAACCTGCTGTTTAGTAACTAGTTAGGCAGGTCTGTGAAAGGAACATAGCACCTTGTAGGGGCCAGAAGATTTACATCATTTAAATTACATTTTTGTGCAAAAAAAGTCTTCATGTTGTTACCGAAAGCATTCTTGATGTGTGAGGATAATTTTTAAAAAAGTAAAATGTCTCCTGCAGGTCAGAAAAAAATTCCTGTTCATCTTGATGTGTCAAACATTGGTGGTGGGGCAGAGTACTTAACTGTGGGTCATCTATCAGATGTTGTTTACAAGGAGACAAATATTGAACCCCTGTGTCAAAGGTTAATTTACAGAGGTATGGAGAATCTGGAGTTTGTATTAAGCTAATGAAATTAATAAAATATATATAAGGTAATTAATGAAATTATGTAAGTGATATAAAGTTGATATAAGTATGTAGGGCCTATAGTGTTATAAAGTTAATGTCATGTATATAAATAGTATGAAGAGAAGGTAATTTCTACAAAGTAATGTATAAAGTCAAGTAATAAATTTAATTAATTAATTTAAAGTGATGTCAGGTTAATTATATAAAGTAATGTACAATTAATGTAATTTATATAAAGTAATATAAAGTTACTTTAATTTATATAAAGTCATGTGAGAGTAATGTAGTTTTTATAAAGTAATATAAATTTAATGTAGTTTATATCAAGTAGTTTTTGTTTGGCAAAATGTAAATAAGATGTCTAGCACAATCAATGAATGAGAAGAGAAAGACACCATGTTTAACATTCAAATATTTAAAAAAACAAAGACTTTCATTATGTTGAAATCACTCTTGATCTTTCTTACATGTGTAAGCATTCTTTTCTAATTGGAGCTGATTCTGATAAGCATAACATTTGTCCAAGACCGCAAACAACTCAAGCATTACACCCAAGCTTGAAAGTTATTCCATTTTTTTTTCAACCTTAGGGAAAACGCTATTCAAAGCAGATGATAAAGCCGTTGCTGACTGCTTGAATGAAAGACTGTCATCATTTGGCGTTCGAAATGGGGACAAGATCATGTTGCTTGGACGTAAGGTATTTTTTTTTTAAAAACTTCATTATCAATAAATGTATTTACTTAATGTAAAAAGTGTCAAGTTTCAGAGACGAAACCAAGGAATGTAAAAAAACAAAAAAACAATTTGGAATTTTTAACTTGAGATTGTAAAGACCACATAAATAATGTTAATATTTGGTCTCACGACTGTTAAAGTTGTAAGTGGGGGGTGGGGAATCAAGATTCATTTTATTCTTGAAATTTAAACTAAATATCCTTTGGTCACCGTGGGTAATTATTTCTTTTGTTAACATCTAATTTTCAGACTTCAGAAAAGAAAATTGAAAGCCCACCAAAAAGTGTACGTGTTCTTTTTCCATGATTCAAAACAGAGGATAGATGATTTACTTTAAAACCAACCATATACTAATTAACATATGTGGGAGGGATTCCTACAATACTTAAGCATTTTTTCCTAAAAGGACCATCACCAAAAGACAATGGTGTAATTTTAAAGTGTTGAAACTATAAAGTCTGGGCAAGTTGTTTTATATGGACAATCAGAACTTGGTTTTTCATGTATCATAATTGAATTATTTCACACAGGAGTTGTTAATTATCTTTTCCCTATTTGAATTTCATAAAAAATATTTCTCCTGACTCTTTAAGTGTTTTCGTAACAGGAAAGTTCTGAGGCACACCTGCGACTTCAGGACCTGCAGGCCGATGTTGAGAGGCTTTGCTCCCAGTGTGACCTGAGCGTCAGAGAATGCCAAGGTCCTCTGGTAAATAAATCTCCTAAAATCGGAAGCATGAATGATCTAGGAACGCATTTTTTAAACTGACATTTGTGGATAAATCATACGGAGACTTATAGTTAATATTGCATGTAACAGATGTGAATTTGATTCATTTTTCCAGAGTTGCAAAGATAATATTTCAGTGAATGCAGTGAGATATTCATGAATAAGTTTCTCTAAAACAGAGGCTATTCAATAACTGAATTCACTATTCATAATTGTACCACTTACCTATTTTTTTGGTCTATTGATACAATAGGTTCTAGGTTGTGCAACTGACCACACAATTGCCTGCCACCAGTGTTCTCATTTTAATGACATTGAATGGACATTACAGATTTTTGTACTTTTTTATATTTTAGAGAATCAGATGACAACGTCATGTATTAAATAAATGATAATTTTCCTCAAATAGGACCTGGATGCTCTGAGAGCAAGCAAAAAGGGCTTAATACTTGTGCATGAAAATGCCATGAAGGTCTTGGAGCAGATTGACTCCTTGAGCTCTCACAATAACGAGGACTTCAGGAAGCTTAGGAAGAGTCTCGTCAACACGATACAGGTGAAAAAACATTTATCCGGTTATTGTTTGGTGCAAGTGTGACATTTAGTCTATTTGAATGGTTTCTGCTTGTGATCCATCTTAATTATCAATTCCCTTTCCCTTCTCCTCTGTCTCTTCTGCAAGTGTGACATTTAGTCTATTTTAATGGTTTCTGCTTGTGATACATCTTAATTATCAATTCCCTTCCCCTTCTCCTCTGTATCTCCATGAAACATAATTAAACTGGTTCCAATGGTTAGTCCCCTCAAAAAAAATTCCCCACACATTATTGCGGAAAAAATATTATTTTTTCACAATGTGGAACAAGATTATTCCTCAAACTGATGGCTCTTAAAGACAGAGTATTCCCCCACATTGATGATTGCACAAATGGAATAACCCTCATATTTGTGTGTGTGTATTTGTTCCACTTAAATCTAGGGCGTAAAACTGAAAGAACATTTTTTTTATGGTCAGACTTTCAATGCACCAATGCAAATCATTTTCTTCAAATGGGAAATTGCTGTGTGTGGCATGTGAAAAAAAATTACTTTATTTTGATGTTAAAAATATTATTTTAATTAAGGAATAAATGTGTTCAGACATTCATTTGGGGATTAAATAATTGTCCATTCACGTTTCACTTGATGCACTCTCAATAAAATAAATTGTTATGAAATGAGTACTTGCTATGTCAGTGATTTCTTAACCTTGAGTTCTGCTGACACAAACGACCAGAATGAATAGTCTGAAAATGAATAAGGTCATTACCATTTTAACCCTAGCATCCTGAAGTTGATTTTATTTTGGCCTCTGCTTTGTGCTTAAGTTTTTTTTTGTTTTATTTTTTTCACAGTATTGTTTCTTTTAAAGTTTAGTTGGACTAATTGGTTGTTAAAAGTATGATGTATCATATTATTTTATTCTTTATAACGGCAACAGTAGATTTATATTTCATCATTAAACAGTTTCTTTTTACATATAGAAATGTCAATACTGAATTTAAAAATAGCAGTCATAGAGCCATTATGATGGACATTTTTTTCTGTATTTCTTGAAAATGTTTCATTTAAAAAAATATATATATTGTATGTATAAAACAAAACAATGTGCTTATTATTCCCATTTAGATTTTAAATTTGATTCTAAGAGCCAGAAGGCCCCTTTTTGTTCTTTGAATGATTAACATAATAATATGTTTTCACATATTAAAACACAATTTTCCACTATGATTTTATGAAGTAAATGTTATTTTCTTTTACTTCATTTAGTAAGTCTTTGGTTTCTCTTATAATAAAAAAATAATTTCTGGGCTGAGGAAAAGGAAAGAATGTTTTGAATATCATTGGTTTCATTTTCATTTAGGAAATAAGATTAAAAATGCCTTAAGCTTAAAGGGTTGTGAGTAATTCTTTTTTTTAATCCACCTTTTTTTTTTTTGCAGGCCAAGCTAGATATATGTGAAAAACAAATGGCAGAAGTCTCTGAGAAAATCCAAGCTTTGGAAAACAATGCACATGGCAGCGGCAGTTAACCTTAGCTGGATCTTAGTATTATTTCATCATGTTGTTGTAAAAAATCCATCTTGGTTATACTAGGATAACCTGCATGTCTGATCAAATCAATTTAATGATTGTGAGAGAAACATAATAACTGAACACAGACATTTTGGAAATCAGTCAAATATAATTTTATTTCATGTGTTTACAATATTTAACTTTTCAGTTTCATGGTAGATTTTTATGAAATTCAAATTTTTTTTTGCAAATAAAAGGGTTTTTAAAAGTAAAGGCAATTTAAGAATGATTTCAGAAATAATTTCTTTTTTTTTGTTGTAAACCTTATCTCTTGACATGATTTTAAACCATCATAAAACTTATAAAAACTTAGCTGATAATAAATAATTGTCATAAAATAAATTAAGTTGATATAAACTTATGTTGTCTTCATAATATCTTAGGTTTGTTATTACAGTATTTACAAAGTTACCATAACATATGCGTTTCATTTGACATATTTTTCTCTGTAATATTATTGCAGATTTAAAATAAGAAGGGATTGTGCATAGATCATCACATAAAATGCTGGTCCTTATCTCAGATTATAGAAATGGGACGATCTTTCATTCACTTTCCTATGCCTTTATGATAAGCCATTCTTGCCATGACATCAGAAAATATTTTAAAAAATCAAAGTGTTTTATTTTATTCTTCATTCCTACTCTAAAACTTTCTCACATAAAAATAATTTTTTTTTAATGCAGTATTATTTTGTCTAGACGTTTTAGAGAAAGGTAAACATTGTAATTTAACTAAATGACTAAATACAATAACAACTATAAGAAGGAATTAGATGTGAAATATTTTTAGAACCTAATGAAATAAAATTTAATTAAAAGTCAATTTTGATTTTCAATTAAAATAATCAACTATTTTCAATTATCATGTGTAAATTCTTCTCCATGGTGGCAGGTTGAAGGGCACTTGCCCAATTTGGCTACATGGTTCAAATAATGATGGCGATATTTTTTAAAGTTTAAATGATGAAGATACAATTCTAACTTGTGACCAGTAACCCAAACAAATCTGCAGTAATGTAATGTAAATGAAGGCAAGTTAACAAATGACCTTGACACTGTAACATTATTCATGCATGTGAATACTGGATATTGTTTAGGGAGCAGTTAGTTTTTATTTTATTCTTCCCAATTGTTAGGCATCAAATTGTTTTCAGTCGATGCCGAATCCATCACTTAGCACTGTAATCTACAAGTTCAACTAAAGTAAAATATGAGATACGCTAACTGACCTAAAAAATAAACGTCCCTTATTCAATATGAAGAATAAGTTTCATGAGTTGAGCTGTTGCTGTATGTTGAATAGTAATTGGATGCATTTACTGTGAGTAAATAACTAAACCAGCAACTTGTGTTTCACTTGAGCCATTAACATCAATTCTAACATTGCATGAACTTACTTGGCACTGAGATGATATATGATAACATGATTTTTATTATGATCTAATTTTTTTAATTGTCTTTTCTATCAATAAAATAGCTGAAGGTGTAAAGTTATTTGTTCAAATTGTTTTCAACTGTAGTGTCAGTACCTTATTTTCATCTGCGCTGTGAGTGTCAGTACCTAATTTTAAACTGCACTGTCAGTGTCAGTACCTTGTTTTCAACTGTACTGTCAGTGTCAGTACCTTGTTTTCAACTGCACTGTCAGTGTCAGTACTTTGTTTTCAACTGCACTGTCAGTGTCAGTAACTTGTTTTCAACTGTACTGTCAGTGTCAGTACCTTGTTTTCAAATGTACTGTCAGTACCTAATTTTCAACTGCACTGTCAGTGTTAGTACCTTATTTTCAGCTGTACTGTCAGTACCTAATTTTCAACTGCACTGTCAGTGTCAGTACCTTGTTTTCAACTGCACTGTCAGTGTCAGTACCTTGCTTTCAACTATACTGTCAGTGTCAGTACCTAGTTTTCAACTGTACTGTCAGTACATAAAAACACTTATATCCCAACTCCATCGTGACTCATTTTGCTCCACAGGCCACTTGGAAGATATTATTTTAAACATAAGAGAATTGATTCCATGAACAAAAATAAATCCTGACATTGCCGATGACAACTCATTCTTTCAAATTTTCAGCCCCACCCTAAAGAAAGTTTCGCAACTGGAAGATGATGGAAATATAATAACAATGATTTCACAAAATAAAATTCTCGATAACTGCGCTAAACGAAATTCTTTTAAAAAATTTTTTTAACATCGCAAGTGCGTTTGGTGGGTAATACTTTCTTCTTTTGTCACCCCTGAAATCGTTCATGTAATAAATCTTTGCTGAAAGCAGGTTGGGCATTCAAAGACTAACAATTAATGTAAAATAAATTTTGAAAAATGCATATGTAGGATTTGTACGAAAAACTTAGGTTTTGTTTCATTTGTTTAATTTGAAAAAATGAACAAGAAAAGACAAATGCCAATGAATTATTTGACAATATTATACCAAATGATGGGAGCCAAACTACGACCGCGATTTTGAAAAAATGAACAAGAAAAGACAAATTCGAATGAATTATTTGACAATATTATACCAAATGATGGGAGCCAAACTACGACCGCGATATATTGTATCCCAATTCGCGTTGCACCGAAACGTGTCATGACGTGGTCGTTCCAACTGTGTATGAGCCTGAACAGAGCAATCATATTGGACTATCGATCTAGAATTTAATATACAAAGAGATAGAGGCAAAGAGTATGACGTTTCTAAGTCTTTGAATGAATTCATGCGTATAGATCTCATGGCCGCTTCTTCAATCGTGATAATCGAGAAATGGTGGCCAACAGCGTCTCTATTAAATCAGAATTAGAGTATAGAGGGCAATGTCAGAAGCGAGGAAAATACAGAAAAATATATTATCCAAATCCTTGCTGGAAATGTTTGAATATTTTTTCCTCATTAACACCTGACCTTGACCCTGATCTACGGGGATTGGATTGACCTTAATTTTTTCTACAGCGCTCGCCTTGACCTTGATCTGATCCGCCTCGGCTTTGATTGTTCCGGAAGTTTTGACAAACAGAAGAGTCTCTGGGGCAGCGGGGTCATTTCGGGGGACTATTGGATGAACCGTGGTGTTAAGGACGTCAGCTCGGCAGATCGTCGGGTGAACTTTGACCTCACCCCTGGGCTTTCCCGTCCTCTCAAGGTTGTACTTTTTCAACACGATCGCCGTCGCGGCCGTGGTGAGGGCGATTTTGACGAGGACTGCAATGATCAGCTGGACGACCCTCGGCTGCCGCGCCATGCTCCGCGGGAGGAAGTCCACCAGGAAGTTGATGAACACCGTCATGGAGAGGAAGATGGAGATGACGTAGGCGATCTTCTCGCCGGACTCGGCCGGGATGCAGAAGACGAGGAGCGTCATGACCGACATCAGGATGATGGGGAAGATGAGGGTGGCCACGTAGAAGGCGCTTCTTCTCTGCATGGTGAACCAGCACTCCGTGTAGTTTAAAGAGTTTGTCTTTGGTAGGGGAGAGAACAAAAAGTGTTTTAATTTTGTGATGACTTATATATTGTATAATTAATGGTTAGAGAGTTAGCGATAAATAAAGGCTGTTCAGTTCAGACACTCGCCGGTGAATGAGAAAAGGTAAGAAATAACTCGTGCCCTCCAGTAAGAGTTAAGTCATCTCTTGTGCATCCATGGCGTTATTAAATTTATGTACCGTATAATTAATGATGAAAGCCGAAGCAGTACGTGACATCTCACTTCTTCTTCTTCCATGTGAAGGGGCCACGCTCAAAGTGTGGATCATTCTGACTCCCGTAGGCCTGAAATAGTTCCATGTGAAGGGGCCACGCTCAAAGTGTGGATCATTCTGACTCCCGTAGGCCTGAAATAGTTCCATGTGAAGGGGCCACGCTCAAAGTGTGGATCATTCTGACTTCCGTAGGCCTGAAATAGTTCCACATGGTCCTGCCAAGACATTGCACGCACTGCAAGACGATGGATTTTGTTACGAGTGACACTCCATTAGGATATCTGAATCTCCGGTTAATATCGGCACCTGTACAGAATCTTAATTTGGGCTTCTAATCATCTACTTCAGGCCTGCACAACTCAAGATGTAATGCTGGCCATAAAACTTTCTGACAAACTTGTGCGTGCCAAAAGAAAATAGGAAAAAAGGGGGGGGGGGTGGGGAGAGCTAGTAAGAAAATAACAAGAATAAAGAATATATCGCGACTTCACGCGCCGCAAAGTGGGTGCTGGCGGGACACGTGCGGCCCGTGAGCAGTATGTTGTGCAGGCCTGGTCTACTTGATTTTAGGTTTATTCATCCATATACCAAGAATTATGCTCGTCCCTAACCTGCTGCAGTGTGTGAAAACCACAAGGGAGCACCGGTTGCATACCACTTGACATGTCCCTGTCGTTTATGGACGCTTTCCCGCTCCTAACACCTTCTGTACTCCCCTTACGTTGTACGCCCTCGCTGACGTTTCCCTTACCTCCACCCTCCGTGCCCTTCCATTTTACGCCACCCTGATACAATTCAATTCAATTTTGTCTACCAAAGCGGAAATGACCCCCGAACTGTGGGCAGTTCAACTTCATGCAAGTTGTGCACATTTAAATTCCCGCATATTTTTTGGATGCTTCATTAATCGCCGCGTGAAGCTACGCGAATCTAGTAAATAAATCAACCCCCGGCACGTCTGACTTAGAGCTAACCCTACAAACTATAGGGAGCTGCTTACCTTGATTAGGGCGCATCCATTGTTCAACAGCTGCCATTCTGCGCTGGTGCTGAAGTACTTGTTGAGGTCGCGCATCACGTTGTTCGAGGCAGTCGGGTAGAGGCCGTCGCTGTTCATCACGATGAAAGGCACCGTGCAGTTGTGGTGGTCGAAGGGATAGAGCTCGAGGTTCAGGTAGCACGTCGTCCCCACGGGCCCCGGGATCGACATCTTAACTTGACCGTTACTGTACAGCTGAGGTGGTTGATCAGCAGGGAACGCGGCCATTTTCAAATCCAGACATGGCAAAAGTGAATATGTGTTAAAAGCAAATAAAAAATTTCGATTTTCGTTATTTCCTTTCTATTTTTTTATGTGTCTAATTTTTTTTTTGCCAGAAACACTAATGAGCTTTATTAAAAAAAAAAAAAATAACACAAGAACAACAAAAAACTGGCAAATTGTAATTGGATTTAATATTCGGGGTAAGCTGTAGAGGGGCTTGAAAATAACCAAGTAATTGTTTCAAGATTTATACGATAAGATGCGTTTCTTGAGCCAAAATAAATAGAAATATCTTTTGAATGAATTGCTCGTATTGTGTTTTCTGTCTCAAAATGTCTTTTTTTCTGAATTTTTTGTTGTCCTTTAAAATTGGTCTGTTTTGATGCTTCAGTTGAACCATTGTCTGGTTTGATTATTCATGGCCATAGGTGAACCCTTGTGTTGTCAGATTTACTGCGAGACGATTAGTCGCTTGATTGTACGTTGGCATTTTGAACGCAGTCTGTATTTGTTTATTTTAACCATATAAATAATAAAAAAACGGACACACACGATTTATACGAAAATGTTTGCATTTAGTGGTTGTTTGATTGAGGAGCAAAACAATCACACTTACCGTGACAGTCCTAGGCAGAGGCAGCACGGGTGTCACGGTGCTCTTGGGTGTCGTAATTATGGGCGACCAGATCTGGTCAGTGTCGATGTCTATTTCATGCAAGCCTGACACAATGTAGACAAATCTATTACAACTGCATATTTTTTTTTTAAACTCGCCTGTAAGGGATTTATTTTAAAGCTCAAACAAAATTCAAAATACCTTAATGATATATTTTAGTGTATTGAATCAATCAATCATCCCCTTCTACTTTTTTTTAGAAACTTTAGAATTGCCTTTGTGTTCTTTGTAATTAAGAAAATTTAGCACATGCTTTCTAGGTTGAATGAAGCTGTTTCTCACATATATAAGAAGGAAATAAAATTGTAGGCCCATAACGCTGCAGTGATTAGGAAATAAAATTGTAGGCCCATAACGCTGCAGTGATTTCAAACGATGTCTGCCCGTTAAGAACTGGCGTATATTGAAATTAATTCCTCAACTGCCCGAAACCATAACATTGTAGTTTGCGGGCTGACCCCTGACACAACACAACTTACTGTTGTATTTTTCAGGTTACCTCTGACACAACACCACCTTACATTTGTAGTGTGCCGCTTACCATTCACACTACACCCCCTTACCGCCGTGGTTTGCCGGTGACCAGTGACAGTTGTCCAGCGTCCACTTCAGTGTGATCAGCGAGGACAAAATCGACGCCTGGTTCCGTTCGTCCACGGACAGAATCTGGAAGGGCATGAAGGTCATGTTGATTCTCCCTTCGGCCAACGGCGGCATCCTGTACCGGACGGCCGAGCAGTTGTTGACAAAGTCAGACAGATCCATGAACGCCTCATAGACACCGCTGGTCACGTGACATCCGGTCACCGAAATGAAGGTCATGATGATACACGTGTGTAGCACACAATATCGCGTCATCTTTAATGTTGTGAACAGTTTTTAAGTATTAAAATACTACTTAGTCCTATCTCATAAATGAAAAAAAAAAATCAAAATACTAGCATGGAAATGTTTTTAACTTACAGAATATCGGTTAGCTTTTTATCAAAGAAAGTTTATGAAAACACTTTTATTTCACAAAGTTGTATATAGTTATCACCCTTTGTCTGCTGAGTAATGGACATTGCTTTCTAAGAGATTAATCCGCATACGGTCATAGTCATAGCATAGCGATATTGTCATAGCATAAGTCATAGCATAACGTCATGGTCATAGCATACGGTCATAGTCATTGCATAACGTCATGGTCATAGCATACGGTCATAGTCATAGCATAACGACATTGTCATAGCATAACGTCATGGTCATAGCATACGGTCATAGTCATAGCATAACGTCATGGTCATAGCATATGGTCATAGTCATAGCATAGCGTCATGGTCATAGCATACGGTGATAGTCATAGCATAACGTCATAGTCATAGTCTTACGTCATAGCATACGGTGATAGTCATAGCATAACGACATAGTCATAGCATACGGTGATATTCATAGCATAACGACATAGTCATAGCATACGGTGACAGTCATAGCATAATGACATGGTCATAGCTTACGGTCATAGTCATAGCATAACGTCATGGTCATAGTCTTACGTCATAGCATACGGGGATAGTCATAGCATAACGACATGGTCATAGCATACGGTCATAGTCATAGCATAACGTCATAGTCATAGTCTTACATCATAGCATACGGTGATAGTCATAGCACACCGTCATAGTCATAGTCATAGCGTACCGCCATAGTCAGTCATAGCACACCGTCATAGTCATAGTCATACCGTACCGCCATAGTCAGTCATAGCACAACAAAATGGTGAAGGTTTTCGTTTGTCTTTATTCCACAGTTGCACCAAATGCGACAAGAACTGGAACATTACATTTGAATTTCATGAAAACTGCCCCCCCCCCCCCCCCCCCCNCCCCCCAGGCCCTATCTGTTTTACAGATGACGTTCATCAATTTGTATGTTCCGTGTTATGTCAACTATTTAGATTTGTCGTGTGGGGTTGAAAACCAGTGGCGTCGTGCGTCCATCAGCTCACTCAAAGGTTCTCAAGTGTTATTAAAAAGGCCCCACTTCTTTGCATTTGAAAGCCTAAAATACGGCTGCTTTGCCATTGTGGCGTAATTTTTAAAACAAAAATGATATTTATAGCAGTGGTTTCGCAAATAATAATCTCTGCACTGTTTCGTTCAGTTACTTCAGCTGACATTATTTATTTATTCAGGTACAATTTAAGGGACACCTGCAAATTATTCATTGGGTTCACAGGACAAGGTCACGTGATTAATTTATTCTGTTTCGCTATGATGATTTTGATTGATTTATTGTTCGTTCCTTCCCTTTTTCTCGACCTATCTCTCTAAGATTATTGTACAAACATAATATTAACAATAATACAATTAATTCTTTGTTGCTCTGTTTCTCGCTTCGTGACGCACTTATCACCATCTTTGCCTTTTAATTGAATTTATCAACTGCTTTGTTTGATCCCACTTGCAACCTGCTCTTTGATTCCCACCCGTAAAACCAATCCATTTCGGTTTTTTTTTCTCTTCCCCCGCGGAAGATTCGCTTTTCTTTCAGGGGGTTGAGAACACCCTAGTTCTTCCCCTTGCTTCATTCACCCTTTACGCCGAAGAAGGCTCTTAGCCGAAACGTCCATCTCTTACTGTCCAGTCTTTCTCTTTCAAGCTTCCACATAACGTGTTCTGCCATTTCCTCCACACAGCTTGAACAGCTAGTCCTTCATGGTCAGTATCAATGAGAACACCCTAATCTGGATACGACACGGTGTTAACTGTTATACATTTAAACGCCAATCGCCCACATTTTTTTGGCCCCCCCCCCCCCCCCCCCCAACCGTTAATTTGTTTTTGGGCCTACTGGGTTTTTTGACTAAAGTT
>CAXITT010000024.1:2370624-2387882 GCA_964033795.1 Lymnaea stagnalis | reverse complement strand
TTTTTTTTTTTTTTCCGTTTTCTAATTGAACACAGTTGATGTAAGTGAGTGAGAAAAGCTTCATCACAGTGTGGACGCACTTTGTGGAGCGGTTCTCAACCTTTTTCGACACATGGACTGCATATCAATTCGTTCCTAAACAGCAAATGAGCACACGAAAAAAAAAAAAAGGAAATATGATGTAGTGTTAAGAAGAAGAACACGCTAAATAAAGATTCGTTATTTCATTGGTTCGTTATTGGCTTCCAATAAATTATGATTGACCTTTAAACTTATATTTCAATATAATATTTAATCGGGATTAGTATGTTTTCTTTAAGAAAAGTGAACGAACTTAAAATAACGAAACAAAGTAATATTTGCACCCCTCCCCCCACCATATGCACACACATTTTTAAACATACAATAAAACATAAAAATACAATGAAAATGGATTATAATAATGATAATACTAATTAAAACAATACTTATATTTTTCTTAAACTTAAAAAAAAAAAAAAAATAACATATAGCACTAGGAGCTAGACTTCGTGTTACTTATGTGTAAATGCACCCTAAATCAAAAACCTACCTCATCTTTTACCGATCTTTGTCCATTCTGTTGATCACTTTTCTTCATGTTAGCACATGTCTAAAACTCAGAATAATAAGTGACATGCATTTCATTTACAACATCGGGTTGTGAACGACATCTCGTCTGAATAATTACCATCGGTGTGGACCAACAGTTTCAGAACATTAAAAAAGGGAAACTATAGCTCGACTCACCATTTTTTTTTTTTCGTTTCAGAGCAGTTCTCGGAATAATGAGTGTTTACATTCATTCACAACTTCACTTCCTTCTTGTTTTTTTTTTCTTCTTTTTTTCTTCTTTTTTTCTTCATCTTCTACCGTATGGATTCACTGATCATCTCAATGACTTGGTTCTAATTATTAATTTGTATATTTTTTTTTTTATTTACTTCATGTTAACTTTTTAAAGAATTTTTTTTTTCTTCTGGAACCTGCAAGATGGTTTGTGTACACACAAAACCAAAACAAATAAACAACAACAACTCACACATTTACAAAGTATCACCAAAGCAGCTTTTTAATGGACCGATCAGGTATCGAATGTGTCCGAATTATTTTTTTATTAAAAATATTCCAGATGAGAATGGTCGATGTCAAGTTGCATGAAGCATTCCAAGACCTCGATGCGATTCGTGTCTTTTATTTTAGAAATCATGTCCCATAAATCAATCCGGTAATTCTGAGTGAGGAGGATAAAAAATTAGTTGCTTCCCTTGCATAAATTACCGCAGTTTTTGTTTTACCGTTTAAAAAAAATCTCAGCCTCCCTCCCATACAATAAATGTGTATGTTCCCAGGGGCCATCTCATAAACAAATTTCAAGCTGGAGAGATGTTTGTTTTTTTTCCTTCAAAAAATTTCGCTATCATTATTTCAATTCATAAATAACACTTCAAAAATGATTTTTGCTTCTCTTAAGACTACAGCCTCTTTTTGTCAAAATTCAAACTACCAGCAAGAATATATATATTTTTTTTCATTTTTGTTTCTTTATTTTTTTTTAACATACAACTTATGCTCGGGGACACAGAACACGTGTAAATTTGCTCAACGTCTGACGTCATTCACGTAAACCTTTCATATTTCTTGTCATTACTGGCAGCTTTGATGAAACAAGGTCTGTCTGATCAATGCTTTTTATCATCGCAAACGTGATTAGAACTGTAAATATGTCTCCATTAAAAGTTGTTTGAATCAAAGTTTAAAAAAAAAATAAATAAAAATAAGTCCTGATTCTCTTTTACTTCAAAGTATAATCTTATAAAATATCACTGTTGTTTTTTTAAATAAATTTATTTCCACCTGGTGGATTGTCGGAAGTGAGCCGTGGACAATGAGTACTCTGCATAAACTCAATATTTTGTGTACAACCGCCAAGTGCTCTGTGTACAACAGGTGCTAATGAGTGCTCGGCGTAAACTCAGTGCTTTGTGTACAAGAAAAGCTCTGTGCATAACAGGTGCCAATGAGTGCTCTGCGTCAAATCAGTGCTTTGTGTACAACAAAAGCTCTGTGTACAACAGGTGCTAATGAGTGCTCTGCGTCAAATCAGTGCTTTGTGTACACGAGCTCTGTGTACAACGAGGTGTTAATGAGTGCTTTGCTCATTTTGTTGTTTGATACTACCAAGAGCTCTCCGCTCCCTAAACGCCTCGCTAAGTGGTAGCAGTTGCTCATCGCCGGTTCTCTTCTGTTTGGAAACTTAGCTCCAAGACTACATATTTTCTCTCCTCAATGCATATACATGTAAATACATTATCTAGGACTGATGCCTATCTTTCGATTATACTTATTTGATGCTAACATAAAAACAGTATAATATCATCTTTTATTAGTATTTTTTTTATGTTAAGCATGCAAATCTAAATTTTCTAAATTAAAAAATAAAAAAAGTTATTTAATAAAGTTCCACAGTGCTCCAGTCTGGAGTTAGAGCGCCCACTAAAACCTTATAGGCCTTTCAGGGCTACATGGTAACTTCCAATTTTTAGAGAATCACCGAGTCCGAGGAAATGGAAGGATCGCCACATCCTAAGTATATAAATTCATGTATAAATTATTCCTCCATTTACTCATTACTGCTGAGCGGCTCGTTTGTCTGCCGTGTCATTGTGTTTGGATGAGTCACGCGAACAGCTCGAGATGCTTCTGGCATGTGTATCAACACATTATAGGGTGTGTATCAGACCATTACACGGTGTGTCTCAGCGCATTATACGGTGTGTATCAGCACATTTTACGTTGTGTCTCAGCACTCTATACGGCGTGTATCAGCACATTAGTAAACAGTGTGCCTCAGCACACATTACGTTGTGTATCAGCACATTATACTGTGTTTATCAGCACACTATACGGTGTGTATCAGCATGGTGTATCATCAAAACTATCGGGTGTGTATCAGCAAAACTATATAGCACATAATAAGGAAGACGTGTCTGTGCCCGAAATAGTTTTCACTTAAAAGCCTCCTAAAAGTGGCGTAGTCAGGGTTAGTGCAACTCGGGGCGTGGGCCAATATTTTTTCCGCCCCCCCCCCAACCCAATTGTTTTTTATTTTTTTAAATCTGCTTTTGGCCGAACACTCTTCCTCTCAATATAGTGAAGAAAAAATTACCCCTTTTTGGCGGACAGCCCCTTTCCACACCCCCCTTTTCTTACGCAAGTGTTTATCATAATATACTTTTTTTTCGAAGTTGTAGTCTCAATGGCACAGCTCCGCCTCTTTTTCTGCCTTGGCTTATCTCGATACTGAAATATTGATATGCTTTTTATGGGACCAGGCTATTGCTCTTTTATGCCCACGCCAACCACTTGACAGGCAACCCGCATCTGCCGGGCATCGCAGTACATTAGACTTTCTATGTGGATGCCTGGAGGTTTCAAAAACGCCACTATTGAACTCCTCTTCCGGTTGGGTTGTGGCATAGTACGGTAAAGTTTACGGGCTTACTTCGTTACTGAGGGGTTCTATTGATTCTGTTCAAGTCTGATCTTTTCAGTGCTAAACGACCCCAAAGGCACTGCTGGGTTAATTATTATTATAAGTAGTGGTCTTATAGATCACGGTACCACAGCCTGGCGCTGGGCTCACCGGGCTGTACATAAAATATTAACAAACATCAAGACATTAAAAAATAAAATACATTTATTTAATTTAAAAACAGCTGTATAACAACAAAACAAAACAAAAAAAATGTATATTCACACCACCCACCCCAGAACTTTTTACAAGTAAGCCATGGACAGCAACTAACAGCATCGTTGATCAGCAATGGGGGGAATATGTCAAGGAGACGAAGGTGGGTGCTGATCATCTCAAAGGTTCTAAAGTTTTTGTATGTCCCGGATACAATGCACTACATAAAGCGGGGACATAACTTTAGAACACTCACACAAACACAGAGAGAGAGAGAGAAAAAAAGTAACTTTTTATCATATAACTTAAGAGCTCAAGATAATTATCCGACCTCCTGTGGATGACACCATCAGCTTCAGTCAGTAAGGTAAGCCTTCATTGTCCAAACGCTTTTTGGTGCATCCCATTTATAACTTTGAAAAAATACTTACGCCATATTTTCTGGCGAATCCAACCTTTGATACAACTATTTGTAAATCCAACCTCCGGCACACGCATTGACACAGCTAGTGACAGATCCAACCCTTGACACATCCAAATAGTATATACACATTTCAGCTCACCGACTTCATGCATTGACATGGCGTCACGAAAGATGTCAAACTTCTTTGGTTTCAAAGTTTCAGCCTCTCACTAAAGGACCGTTATGAAAGCGTAAATCTGATAGTAAAACCTCGAATGCATTATGGTATGGAAGGCGTATTAGATAAAAGTGTCATCTCTGTTTTGCTAAAAAACACACACTTTTTATTTCACTTTTTGTCACTGGCATGCATCGCTTGCGTATGAAACAATACAATTGTATGAACAATTTTTTTTTTAAAATCATAAAAGGAAATACCGTCTTTAAATTCGATGCACTCCCCTGACCTCGCTATCGTAAAAGTAAAAATTCAGCCGACATTCTACAATAAGAACGCTTATTTATCTAGTAAAAAAAATCATTTAATGTTTAAACATTTGTTCTAAAAAGATTTATCATCATATCATTCTGATCGTCAGAGAATCTGTAATTTTGGATCCTTCCGTCACATTCCCGCGGATGACAGCGTCAGCAGACTCATTGGAAATTATCAGGGTCACTAAACTCTTAAAATGAAATGCAATGCGATTCGGATATTATCTCAAAACTAGAAATTTGCAAATAATGTTTTTTTTAATAGTGTTATTTCCCTATTGATATGTGTAGGATAGTAAATTTCAAAATCTTTCTTTTATTTTTTTTCAGAAATACATAAATATTGACGTATTTGGTGGTTGCGGTCAGCCCTGTTCGAAAGATCGCCATGAATGTCTAGACCAACTGTCATGCGAACACAAATTTTATCTCTCTTTCGAGAAATCGCTTTGCACGGATTACATCACCGAAAAATTCTTCAAGCTGTTAGGACCATCCATGCACATCATCCCCGTTGTTAGAGGCGGAGCAAAGTCCGAGAAATACTTCCCGACGAACACGTTCTTTAACGCGGCCAACTTCCAATCAGCCAAAGAACTGGCTCTTCACTTGAAGACCCTCTCTGAAGATCTGGACGCTTACAGCAAGTTGTTGGAATACAAGACATGTTTAAAATATTAAACGATGCAGAAAATATCACGGCCTGTCAGATCTGTGCATTATTAAACACTAGAAAGGACTTCCGTAAAATTTACGATATGAAAGCGTGGATGGGTGACGGCCACTGTTTTGCGCCCCATGCCATATGGTTAGGCGGAGTTAAGCTTCTAAATTCTGTGACAAGAAGAGGCTGCGGGGCTCTTTACATGAAACTGATGAATTACTTTGAGGCCTAATGCCTGGCAAACAGACTTCGTGGAAGGGAAATGAAGCTTCCCCTTATGGAGACAAGACGTGGTTGAACTTACTCAGGGAAGACGCGGACAGTGGAATGAGACAGCTGATCTGTGTAAATGATGATAAAAAAAAAACTTGCACCACTTGTGTACAAGTCGGTAGGACATTCGAATGTTATTATAATTCTAGATATAGCCCGCCAAACATTGGCGACAGCAATATGTGAACTTCCAATCTACTAAAGTTACTTGACAAAACATGAACTCAAGTAACGCACATTTAAGAATCCCAATTTTCGCTACACCCTTCTCCCCCCCCCCCTTTTTTCTTTGCTGATATGTCACTGCGCACTTTTTATTTCACGCCCATGAGCCATACTAAATATTCTGATGTCCCAACCACTTTAAAACCAAATATTTTCACACCATACATAAATTAAGACGATTCATTTACCGAAAAGAAAATAGTACGCGCCAAAAGCAGTTGTGTGATATAAAAAAAAACTATCATTTAGCGCCGTTATCGGGAATTATAGTTTACGCGCTATTGAAATCATTACTGAACCATTCTTTCTTTCAAAAATTTAGAATTATTTATAACATACTCTCAATGTCACTACCAAATTCGCTGATTAAGAAGCAGTCGATTAGGAAGCAGTCCACGAGTCACACCAGAAGCGTAATATATATAAGAGATAAAATAATGAAAAAATGCGTATAAGGGATGTATAGAAAACAATTCATTTTTATTTATTTATTTTTTAAATTTATTATAATTAAGTTATGCCATATACAGACATAAAAACATAGACTTCTAACAATGTACATCCGCATATTTATGGCGGTAACCATTTTTAAGCACGGTTTTCGTCTAGGTTGAGACCCACCGCGCTGGCTCACATTAATGTAGAAGTACCGAACAGCCGTGGGCAGATTGTCGAAACGGATTACCGCGATGTTTTAATAATATTTGATTGAGCTTGGCCAGACCATATGCCCGGATGTTCCTTTAACTGATGCACCATTAAGTAACACCAGAAACAATAGCAAATGCTTCAAAGTGCCTCAGTGCAACACAGTGCAGTATCAACAATCTTTCTTCCCACGCACAATAATAGCATGGAACCACCTGAACGGTGCCACTGTGAACTCGACATCGGTCGAAAGCTTCAAGGCTGCCCTGACATCAGCTAGGAGTGGTTAGAATAGCAACATCATACCCCCAACCGTTGCAAAGATGCCATGACATGGATGCAGAAACGAAACATTACCAGAACCAGAACCAGAACTTAGGGACAACTTTACGACAAGCTCTTCCACCAATTCAGTTCACGTCATTTGATGAATTATGGTCAATTCTAAGAATATAAAACTACTTTAGGCTTCTAATCCAGCGTTTCTCAACCCGTTTTTTCTCCTGGCCAACTTAAAGTTTTTTGTTTTTTTATCTACATACCCTTTTATTAATAATTTTTTTTTTAATGTTCTTTTTGTATGCATACAATCATTATTTTTTCAAAGCTTTCGTTGTCCTCAAAATGTATGCCGTGTGAATGGCCCAATGGCTGAAGTTGATTCTCATTATTCATCCCTCACACACTGCAGAGACGTTTACTGCATTGTTGCTTTTGTCCCTGTTCGTATTCAATACCATTAAAACATCCACTGACATGCCGTTCAAAAAGACCCGGCATTGAATTCCCGGTAAAAATATCACGGGTTTCAGCTGAGACGGACCGACAGACTGACGAGACGAGGCAAACAATGAGGGCCATGTGGGTGGGTGGTGGGTGGGGGGGGGGGTAATGGGGGTGGGAGGGGAGGCAAGATACTGTGCTAAGATGTGCTTGGGGGGGGGGAGGAGTAGTTGGGGTTGGGGTGGTGGAGCAGAGTTGTTGGTTTAATCCCAAAGTTATCAGAGAGGATGTAATGAAACACAAAATGCTTTGAGGGTAACAATAAGTTAAACGCCTTTGAGTGTAACACTAAGCGTTGGTTCACACTGTCAAATTTTCCTTCAAACATTTGATGCAATCTGTGTATGAAGCCTTTTTCACAACTTTCAAATCATGAACTGATCAAATTGTGATGGTATGCAAATTGTATTAGTATTATTACGCAAACTCCATATCACGTGAAACAACACTAAATATAAGTTCGTCAAGTGATGGTGTGTTTACATTGACTAAGGTGTAAATTTTTATATTACTGTTTATCAAGGCAACGTCCACATGAAAACGCCTTGACCACGCACCACTATAATATGATGGCTATTGTAAAAGTGATTATATTATAAGTGAAACGTCAGAATTGGAAATTTTGAGTACAGCCTTAATTACAGTTGTCACGGCAGCTGCTTATCCAATAGACTGGGGGGGGGGGGGTGTCTTGATTGTTTATAGTTTAGATTGTTTTGATTTAATTATTTTAATTTAATTGCATGCATTCAAAATAAAATACAGTTACCAAAAAATGAAAATAAAGTAAGTGATTTAATATGTTAATTTTCTACAACGCTAAATCAATAAAAAAACCATGCATGTGTTTTTCTGCAACGAGACGGTTCGATCTGGGGCCGATAGGAGACTCATTGGAGAAAACACCGCTTCCCACAACCAGCATGTTCGAAATGGCAATAGGGATCTAAGTGCTGTGGTGGCAATGTCAGGTCGTTCTGACATGACTGTAATCCAGAACACCGGCAGAGTTGTTGTCTCGAACGTAGTTTTAAGACCGCCATCATTTGCAATCTCCACCCATTGAGCCTCTTCTTGTAAAGACATGCTGGATTCGCCTGATGGTTGACAAAAGGGTCGCTGCTTCATTCCTTACCAGTTTTTGGGTCTTAAGTGGTTGGGAAGTAACGCTCGAACGGTTTTGAAAGCAAAGGCAGGGGATCGTGCAACATTTATATGACTAGTAAGTGAATATGAAGCAAGAGGTAGAAAGTAACCAACCTCTCAACTAATAACTTAAATGAGTAATTCATTAAATAAACCTAGTTTTTTAAAAAAATAATTATTTAAATATAAGTAAATGAAACAACTGATTTGTAATTTAAATTGAAAGACAATTAATAAAAGTCACAATTGATGGCTATAAAGAATTTATGTTTACCTCCCTTTTTCCCCTCAACATCTCTATTAAAGTTTTATGGACTGCATACTTTGCTTCATTAATTAAGTCTTAATAAACTTGATAATATATATTATAATTATAAATAGGAACATGTGAATTTATATTTTACAGGTACCAAATACTCCAGATAAATGGAAAAATGTTGCTAAAAAATTTCAAGACAGATGAAATTTTCCACACTGTATAGGAGCCTCAGATGGAAAACACATTGCCATTAGAAAACCTCATCATACAGGATCACAATATTATAATTATAAATGTTTTTTAGCATTATTCCATTGGCTTTAGTTGATGCAGAGTATAACTTTCTTTTTTAGGATGTAATTAGTTGATGCAGAGTATAACTTTCTTTTTGAGGATGTAGGATGTAATAGTAGCGTGCTTGCTGGCTTATTATATGAAAGTTTAGGGTTAGCTGAAGCCCTGAGTAGCAATCAACTGAACATTCCACCAGACAAGCCAGCTGAAGGAATTGAATGGGATGTACCATTCTTTATAGTTGCAGATGAGGCTTTTCCTATAAAAAAATATGTAATGAAACCTTATGCAAAAAGAAACCTATCTTTAAAGAAAATTGTATTCAACTTAGGTGCTCTAGAGCTAGAAGAATTGTTGAGAGTGCATTTGGTATTCTAGCCAATAGATTTCAAATAATTCAGAAACAAATAATTTTGAATCCTGAAAAAGCAAAGCAAATGGTGTATTGCTGCGCGACTTTACACAAATATTTGAGTCAGCAATCAGACATGCAGTACTGCCCTCCAAATCTGGACGACACAGACAGTTACAATTGTGACATACAGCTCTGACCTCTAGGTCTGGATGATTCAGACAGTTACAATTGTGACAAAAAGTACTGTCAGGATGACAGAGAATGTACAAGTTCTAATATTACCAATGGTATTTGTAGGAATGAGGGAACAGGGATTCTTGTGGCTATGCCCAACCAGAGAAAACAATATCCAGTACAAGAAGCACAAGCTGTAAGAGATAAATTAGCCCTATATTTTTGTACAAAAGGTGCTGTGAGTTGGCCATGGAATAAAGTTTTAGAGGGAAATCAATAAACTATTTCACACTTAATGGAACATACAATTCCTTCATTGTGTCATACATCACCCGTGTGCTTAAATTACTATGTATCAATACTAGAAATATTTGTAAAATAATTGTTTTATGTAGCGTTTTAAATTTAAACTTCATTTATTTGAGATATTTTATTAATCTAATAATAAAAGATCCTCTAAGTATTCAAATGTATTTTATTTTGTTGCAATATATTATCTATAAATAATTATTTGTTATTGCTAGAATGGAGTGCTATAATTATTAATAAATTTTTATATGTTTAATATGATACATTTTAAAATTTTCATGACAATTTTTATTCATGCATTTAATACAATTAAATTAAATATTTATAATATTAATTTTTCATAAATTATGATAAATTGCTGAAGTTTCCCCTAACTATACAATGTCAACTTTGAGAATGAGTACTATGACTATATTAATTTATACGCCTAGCAGTTTTTAATATACAATATATTTGAATAAACTAATTGGACTTATAGCCCCTAACCTACTAATAACTAATACTACAATGGATATTTATAATGACTGACGTCGAGTTCAACTTCCCATTCTTTAAATTATCAGGGCAGTCAGGGCCCATCGTCTAAGCAATCCTTAGCTGCCAGGCTTCTGGTGGTGAAATATAAATTAAGTCAAGTTTTTCAGTATCAAAAATGGCATTTATCCTTCGAATTTGTGAGTAACTTGACCTTAACTTGTTTTCAAAAATTGTAGTCGCAGCGCACTTTGCTTGAATCGCTGCCATTTTAAGAAATCAGCTGTAAATTCACGTGAAAGAAAAATTTATCTTGGATTGGTTATCGCCTCATACAATTGCTTGAACGTGAAAAATAATTTTCTCTGTGGTGTCCATAAATCCGCACACAAGATAGTGCCTTCAAACACGAATTGCATCAAATGTTTGAAGGAAAATTTGATAGTGTGAACCGAAGCGAAAAGGCCATTTCTTCTTGATCTATTTCCGTAGTTCTAAAAGCTTATTGAGGCGCTCGGTGGCCGAGTGGTTTAAACTGACTCAATCCCAAGCAAGCAAAAAAAAAAACAAAAACAAAACAACAACAACTCTACCACCACCTCGTTGATCTTGTATGGCGACTCATGTGTAGAAAATTTCCTACAACTCAAGCGACGTGGAACGCATGAAGAGCACAGCGAGACACACACACACACACACACACACACAAACACAAAAACTGATGATCATCCACTGCATCCTGGTCTGTTTCCAGGTGTATTGGGGTAAGTCTTGGCATTGGAACCAACAGGCAAGGACGAGAGATTTACTTTCAATATTTACAGAGTGCTAAAGTTACAATCCAACCCATTTTGAAAACTTTATTTCCCATTCTAGAAATAAAAAAAAATGAGTAAGACTTATGTTTATTTTTTAAAAAGAGCGAAAACAACATAAAATAAGTAAAATAAATACACAAAAAAAACAACAACAACAAACCTACAACAATTCTACTTTAAAAAAAAAATAATAATATTTAACACCAATTTCCCTGTGAGCTCTCTAATTCTTTCGTCATTACGATTTGTAAATAGTAGGCAAATTTTAATACAACATTTTTAAAAATTGTGTATTTGATCTTCAACTTGGTATGCAATGGGTTTCTTTTCGTAGGCTGGGGTACCGCCCTACTTAAGTCCACTTTAATAATAATAATAATAATAATAATAAAAGAACGCCCCCATCCCACCCAAAAAATATGTTTAAAATAATAAAATGACCCCCCCACCTCTAAAAAAAAATGCCATACTTTGTCAAATTGTTATAAAAGAAACACTGCTTCTCTTACACCCTGTCAAGACTAAGCAAACACTGGTCTCTATTTTACTAGTAAACTCAAAGTTCAAATCATTTTTTTTTAAAAACAATGACACTAATTCAACCATTCGTCAATTTGAGGGGAGCTTCAGATATCTCTTGACACACCACAAGATTTATTACATTGTCAAACCTGCTCTACGAATTCGAATAACGTTTTCAAATTTAATTTCCTCACCGTAGAGTCACTTTCTGCTTTCCTGGCAAGTGAACCAACGATTTGACTCTCATTGCAGTCATTAACAATATTATTTTACTTTTTTGTTTTGTGTGTGTTTAAAATCTCAATATAAATGTCAGGTGAGATTTCTCTGAAAATCATATTTTCCTTTCTTTTATCACTCATCAAAAAAAAAAAAAACCAAAAAAAAAAACCAAACATGACAGCTGAATACATAAAACTGTAGCACGACATACAAACCATGCTTCCCCAGCATGTATTGACTATTCCCTTTGTAAACCAATTCACCGTTAACCTTCACGGAAGCATGCGCTTGAAGCCATTGGCTGAGACTCTATGCGGAGACCGCTGAGACTCTATGCGGAGACCGATCGCTGAATGTCGCCCTGTCTGCACGACGTTCGCACCCCGCTGAATTATTCATATTCAGGGATTACAATGACGAAGTTGACGGAGTATCGGGTGCTGTGATGTTGGATGAGATTCCTGAAACGATAATCCGACAGTTATAAATAATAATATAAAGATAACACAAGGTAAAACAATATGTTAATTAATTTTTAAAAATCGTACATACAAATGTTTGTATTCGACACATACACTGGAAATATATACATATTTTGTAAAAGGAATAAATGAGTGAATACAAACTTTTTTGAAGTATATTTTCCAATTTCGTCTCGGAGTATAGTTTCAATGTTTAGTTTCGGAGTACAGTTGTAATGTTTTGTCTAGGAATACAATATCAATGTTTAGTCTTGGAATACAATTTCAATGTTAAGTCTTGGAATACAATTTCAATGTTAAGTCTTGAAATACAATTTCCATGTTTAGTCTTGGGGTACAGTTTCAATGTTTAGTCTGAAAGTAAATACTTAGTCTCGGAGTAGATTTTTAATGTTTAGTCTCGGAGTAGAGTTTCAATGTTTAGTCTTGGAGTAGAGTTTCAATGTTTAGTCTGGGAGAAGAGTTTCAATGTTTAGTCTCGGAGAAGAGTTTCAATTTTTAGTCTTCGAGTAAAGGTACAGTTTCTATGTTTAGTCTAAAAGTACATGTTAAGTGTTTGAGTAGAGTTTCAATGTTTAGTCTCGGAGTAGAGCTTCAATGTTTAGTCTAGGATACAATTTCAATGTTTAGTCTGGGAGTACAGTTTCCATGTTTTAGTCTCGGAGTACAGTTTCCATGTTTTAGTATCGGATAATATTTTCAATGTTTAGTCTCGGAGTGCAGGTGCAGTTTCAATGTTTAGTCTCGGAGTGAAGTTTCAATATCTAACCATGGAGTAAAATTTCAAAGTGAGCAAAGACAAAACTTTTGAAGCCAAACGACACAATGTCGGAAGGGATCACCATACTGATTAAGAGGTGAATTATTATTTTAATTATTTTAATGGAGAACGTGCTGTTAATCTCATGACTATTGCTTCCTATTTAGCTATGAACTTTATTGAGATATTCCAATGGGTGATTAAAATTTCGGCTTAATGTTTGTTTTCAAAAAATATTATTTTGTCTTTCCTTTAGAGATTTGAAAGGTTCTCGAAATTTTAATTTTGTTTAACAACTTCATTTACATTTTTAAAAAAAGAGTTTATAATTCAATGCGATCAAAAATGTTTATACACGAAGAATATTTATCAATTATCTCTTCAAAAAAAATAATTAAAATACATTTTGTAAGATTGAAGATGATTAGGGATTTGTTAAAATGGCAAAGTTAAAAATTCTTTTGCTCTATTAAGAAAGGGAAAACATTATGTCAAAATAATATGTCTAAATATCCAGAGTCCACGTCAAAAACATGTTTCTTTCTAAGAATATGTGTACATATAATATTTCTTTAAATTTCAATCATACCAAAAGTACACAGACAACATAATACTGTTCTACAAGTTTTAATGTCTATCCGTAGTTGGTATGGATCTCTACCACGTAAAGGCTTAGTGTTTCTAGGAGTACTCACATTCGGGGCCGTTGCCTTCTTCTTCTCTGGAAGCATAGACCTCATTCCCAAAGCATACTTCCGGTTGTACGATCCGATTGCACTCGGAAATGTTTCAGACGGAAATGTCTCGGAAAAGAATTCCAAATGGGAAACTAACGCCACAGACGCAGATGACGACCACTGGTCAGACAATCGCACCTACGACAGCAGCATCAACGCTCAGTGCAAGCGCTCGCCCTTCATGTTCTGTTCTGCGGAGCAGAAGGGTGACGAGGCCCACCCCTTTCACGTGGGGCTGCTGCGACGTCCGGCGTGGATGCCCGAAAAAATAGATTTCTCCAGATGCAAATACTCAAACTGCGAGTTCCATGGAACCAACATCAACGAGGAGACGGACTTCGTCGTGTTGTATGTGGTGGGAATCGACGACAGCTACTCTCCACCGAAGAGATGGCCCCATCAGCTTTACGGGGCGTTCACCATGGAGTCGCCTCCCCACACACGGGCAAGTTTTCTGAAACGTAAGTCTCCTTATTTCGGTCATGTCTTAAATTAGTTAAATCTGGATGTCACAAGCCAGTGTCATGATGGAATGTTGAATATTTGCCTCTTATATTTTTTTTAAAAAGTGTGATAAAGTTTCTCATATGGCTACGGCCAAGTCTAAATATCTTCAGAATAGAAATTTAATAAAAAACAAAAAAAAAACCCAGCTCTTAAAATGTATCCAGATTCCAAGCTGACGGTCCTCAATCTGATTAAAAATAAAAGGCACTTTGCTATTTATGGCGCTCCACGATTTTATCGGTCTCTCAAACATTTTACAACTAGTTTTATGGGCTGAAAGGATAGTTCTATGACCACGTAGGTGCATGCATAGCAACGGCGTAACATTCAATGTTAAGATTTGTTGTTTTTTTGGTGACATTTTTTATATATCTTTGATAAAATTTCTGTTCTTTGTATCATCTTGACCTCTCCCTGTGTCATCTAAAAAACTGGAGGCGTCATAAAACGAAGAGAGTTGAAATACTCATTCTTATCAATTTTCTCGAATGTTTGGAGCCCATGTTATTGATTTCTTTTCCACCGTGCAGCTTGTGTCATATGGTATTGTTTGGATTTTTTTGTTTGGGATAGTTTTTGTGCCACTTGGCTATGTTGAAACCTGGCTGTGTGGACTCCTAGCAATGTTGACACATGGCCATGTTACCCTCTGACAATGTTGGCACATGGCCATGTTACCCTCTGGCAATGTTGACACATGGCCATGTTACCCTCTGGCAATGTTGACACATGGCCATGTTACCCTCTGGCAATGTTGACACATGGCCATGTTACCCTCTGGCAATGTTGACTCCAGGCAGTTTTGATACCTGGCCATGTTGATACCTTGGCAATGTTGACACCTTGGCAATGTTGAAACCTGAAAATGTTGACACCTGTCAATGTTGAGACCTGGGATTTGCGTGCGTGCCATCTGGAATATTCCATTTGACCTTGTATTCTTCGCACCGCCTGGGATCGTTCGTGCTACCCGGTATTCGTAATGAAACTTGCTTGCTCCGCGACCTGTCACATTGAACTTTTTAAATACTTCAATTGACCCCTTTTTTTTGTTTATTTCTGGGCGGAGGGACGGCTTACCAACCTGTATTGCCCTGACAGTTAATTCTAACCGTCCACAAAATTATTATAGATATCAATTTCGTCTTCTCTCATTTGTTTCACCAGATTCACCATCTGTATGGAATTACGCCATAAACGTGACGATCACATACAGAACAGACGCCGACATATTTACTCCATATGGTAGGCTTAGGTTCCAGCCAACGCCACATAAGGACCGGCCGAACTGCTGTTAGTACAAGTATTTTTTTTTTAATAATACTTTTTCTTTTTAATTGCATAAAGCGGAAAACATGTTATGTTTAATTGAAGAAAAACATTTTTTTTATTAAAAAGCTATCATTAAAATTCGTTTGTTAATTGTGGACACATGAATATAAAAAAAAAATGTAATTCCGGGCATCTGAGTGGACGAGAGCGCCCGCAGAAAACTTTGTGAGGGGGGGGGGGGAAAAAAAATTGGTGAACTTGCCGGGGGGGGGGCCAAAAATTTTAAATTGATTAACTTTCCGGGGGGGGGGACAAAAATTTTTTAGTAATGTTTTAATGTAGTTTTAATTTACTGTAGCGTATTTGTATGGTGAACGAACGGACAGGACATCAGCTTAGTTACTTTCTCTTTATTTTCTCTTTAATTTAATAAATTTTTTTGTCTATTTTCGTCTAAATTTTTTTTATCCAATCAATCCACGGGGGGGGGGGGACAAGTGCCCCCCTTGCCCCCATCTGCGGGCGCCCATGTGAATGGATGATATACTAAACTATGGCTATAAGGAGGTCAAAAGAATTCTTTTACGGTCTAAAACTGCAAGCAGGATACCATAAAGAAATGAACACTTCAAAAATAAAATTATAAAATCCCCCTAACTACAAAGTTGTCTCTAGAAATCAATTGTAAAATGTAATATCCATCATTGGGGTGATTGGCCTGAAAATTTGACAAACCATACATAATAAGAATCCCAATTAGTGATCTCCCCTCCCCCCCCCCCTCACCATCCAAGGCTCGAAACAGCACATTCGTCCATACATAATAACAATCCCAATTAGGGACCTCCCCCCCCCCCCCCCTCACCATCCAAGGCTCGAAACAGCACATTCGTTTTTCACGCCCCTGAACTAGATGACTAATTCAAAGCACACACACACCTTTTTTACAACACACATTTATTTCACAAACCATTTGAGAACAAACAAAAGAAAATATCACGCAATAAACACACATGCGTTATTTTTTGTGTGGAAAGAATCTCATTTAGCGAAGCTATAATGGCGAATCAATATCATCGGGAAATCAGTATCATCGGGAAATCAGTATCATCGGGAAATCAGTATCATCGGGAAATCATTAGCATTGGGAAATCAGTAGCATCGGGAAATCAGTAGCATTGGGATATCAGTATCATCGGGAAATCATTAGCATTGGGAGATCAGTAGCATCGGGAAATCATTAGCATTGGGAAATCAGCAGCATCGGGAAATCAGTATCATCGGGAAATCAGTATCATCGGGAAATCAGTATCATCGGGAAATCAGTATCATCGGGAAATCAGTAGCATCGGGAAATCAGTAGCATTGGGAAATCAGCAGCATCGGGAAATCAGTAGCATCGGGAAATCAGTATCATTGGGAAATCAGTAGCATCGGGAAATCAGTAGCATTGGGAAATCAGTATCATCTGGATATCAGTAGCATCGGGAAATCAGTAGCATCGGGAAATCAGTAGCATCGGGAAATCAGTAGCATCGGGAAATCAGTAGCATCGGGAAATCAGTAGCATCGGGAAATCGGGAAATCAGTAGCATCGGGAAATCAGTAGCATCGGGAAATCAGTAGCATTGGGAAATCAGCAGCATCGGGAAATCAGTAGCATCGGGAAATCAGTATCATTGGGAAATCAGTAGCATCGGGAAATCAGTAGCATTGGGAAATCAGTA
>CAXITT010000024.1:2324455-2369193 GCA_964033795.1 Lymnaea stagnalis | reverse complement strand
CTTGGTCACAATTCTGTTTTTTGAAATCATGCATGTTCCGCTTGGTCACAATTCTGTTTTTTGAAATCATGCATGTTCCGCTTGGTCACAATTCTGTTTTTTGAAATCATGCATGTTCCGCTTGGTCACAATTCTGTTTTTTGAAATCATGCATGTTCCGCTTGGTCACAATTCTGTTTTTTGAAATCATGCATGTTCCGCTTAGTCACAATTCTGTTTTTGAAATCATGCATGTTCCGTTTGGCCGAGAAGTAAACTCTTTTCAGGATATGCTGAATACTGGCAGGAGGTCTAAAGAATAAAACAAAAAAAAACTTGAATACTAATAAAAAGTAGAGGCGTTCGTTTAGAGATCAAAGATCTTATTTCATGTGTAGGAAAAAAATCTTTATCGAATGTCTCATGAGAACTTAACAAAAACTAAAATAAATAAATACATAAATTGTGACAGTACTTGGAATATCTTTGAAAGATAATACCGAGGATAATCGTCACGCTTCTGTTCTTCATTCTTTAAATACACACCTGAAATTGTATATCCATGTGACATTTGAACAAGGGGACAAAGCCCAATCACTGTGTGTTGTGAGTCAGCCGTGCGTGTCGCCAAGGCACACGGGTGTTGGCAGTAGCTTGAAAAAAAAAACACAACACATTTTCAGTTAATGTTGATGTATTTTTCATGGCAATCGTGTGGATAAACTTAGTTGTATAGGATATGAGTCGTTAGAATGTTAATATACTTCTTGGGTGTGTATAAAATAAGCTGGGATAGACATTTTCTCGTAAGATGTTACTTTTTTTAAAAAAACGCGTTTTCCCAAACCATTAATTGGTGTCTCAAAGTGATTAAAAAAAATAGCTTTAATATGTCCTTAGATGGAAAAAAAAAGAAAAAAAAAGAAAGGGTTTTGAAGCAGCAAGTCTAAGGAAAGATGAGCGTCTCAATATCCAACATTTTTGAAGTTACAGTCTCCATTGGGGAAAATAGAAGTGTATGTCCGTTTTTTAAAATAAAAATTTGATGTAGAAATATGATCATTTGAAGCAGCCACTTTGGAGGTACGGGGTACTTGACCAAAGGTTGAGTAGACTACGGCCAACGGGCTAGAACTCATACCGGTAACGTCTTCTAAGCGATCCACATACAATTGATAATCTGCCATCTTTTAGATTTGTTTTAGCTATGTTGTTACGTACCTGATCCATGTGTCTCGTATGTATAAGCCTTGGTCAATTTGAGTAGTAGCTACAATCCCGGATCAATTTGTGTAATGACTATAATCCCGGATCGATTTGAGTCGTAGCTATAATCCCATATCAATTTGTTGAAGTAACTATAATCGCTGATCAATTTGTGTAGTGACTATAAGCCGTCTCGTCTCCATCACTTCACCCCATCTTTGTTCGCCGACATTCTCAAAGCCATGTTCGTGCCAGGCTGCATAGCCTTATCATCGAACGGCTAATTGACCCACTGCCCGTCAACCTATTGAGCTGAAACTTGGCACATAAACTCCTTGCCGTTGAAAACACAGTCTTTCAAATTGTCAGCCCCAACCCCACAAAATAGGTTGTTACTGGTTTTTTTTTTAAGTAGAGGATTTGGGGGGGTGGGGGTTGAAGGAAATATGATGCCTCTGATTTTACGATATAAAATGCCCGATAACAGCGCTAAATTTGATTCTTATAAAAAAGATATATCGCCAGTGCGTTTGGACCATAAAAAAAAGTCTTTTGTTTTCTAAAATAGTTGGGGAAATAAATCAGCGATTTAAAAGCGGGTGGGTGATTAGAATATTAGTCTTTTTAGGGTTGTGGGGAAAAGATGCACGGTTGCGGGTCTTGGAGAGGGGGGATAACTTATTGGGATTCTTATAAAGCAGGATACTTGTAAGCACGTTTTGTAAAATGATCAGCCCCCACTCCCCATTGCTAAATATTACATTACATGAAGGATTTATACGAAAAACTGTTTTTTGGGGGGTTCTTTTATATTCTTAAACAGTATTGTTGCCGCATATTTTTACACATTAATCCTTACAATATATTAAAATGTTTTTATTTTTTTTTTAAACTCTTTTCAAACGATATTTTTTATGTGGATGTGTGTGTGTGTGGGGGGGGGGAGGTAGTGAAATATGTGAGACAACGAATGGGTTAACCTGAAAAAAAGATGCAAAAAAACAAACGGATTTATCGGCAAGTTTCCTTCTGCAGCGAAATAACATTACACATTAATCCTTACAATATATTAAAATGTTTTTATTTTTTTTTTAAACTCTTTTCAAACGATATTTTTTATGTGGATGTGTGTGTGTGTGGGGGGGGGGGGGTAGTGAAATATGTGAGACAACGAATGGGTTAACCTGAAAAAAAGATGCAACAAAACAAACGGATTTATCGGCAAGTTGTCTTCTGCAGCGAAATAACAACGAATATATTTATATATAACCCAAAAAACACTTTGCTTATATGTTGTAACTGACAGCTACGTTAGCCAATAATTTTAAAAAAAAACAACAAATAAATATGTATGTTGTGTCAACCAGCAGTGTTAGGCCCGCGGACCTGCGCGCAGGTCCGCGGACCATCCTGTATCACCCGGTATAAGAGATCGATCCATTACGAAAAGCAAGACAGTATAGATTATATCGGCCTATACGGGTTTCCATTTGGTCATTGATCAATCCACACAAACACCCTTTGACCTCATCCATTGAAACACCGGGCACCAGTGTTGTAGCGATTTGATTGCTCACATTTAATGGTGTGTACGCTTTCGCACTTTTTAAAACAAAGCCCCCTCCTCCCTCCCTCCCTCCCCACGTCTTTCCGGTCTGTCTGTCGGTCTCATGCGCCATGTCTACCTATTTGTGAATCTTTTTCGTAATCATTGTCCACATATATTCTCGACGCTTGTTTACCTTCCAAAATATTACTTAATAAACAGCATGTTCCATTAATTTAAATAAAAGGGTTTTAAAGGTTGATTTCATCACGTATCTCGGACATAGCATATATTACTCAGGATGTAAGCTTCATTTCTTTTTTAATTATTTTTTATTACGGATTCAATTGAAAAGGAAATCGTTAATACGAAAAGAAGAGACAAAAAGATATCATTCGGTTATGGTACATATTTGAAAACGGCTCATGAGACTCTAATTCCGAGTTCATGAAAACATTCATGGGATCTTAGCCTTAGCGTGAAATCTGGCGTAACTAAATTAATGATTTCGGACAGCGAATTCAAATAAATCTCTCTATATCAAATGTGATCTGTGGTGAATTCCTGTTTTGTTTGGGCCGTTTTGTTTGTTTGTTGTTTTTTTTTTTGTTGTTGTTAGTTTTGTTGGACGTCTGTAGGGTGCCTTCAGCTTGTCAATAAAACATGCTGAGACATTCTCCATATCGATTGGTAGCAGTAGTTCAAGCCCAGACAAAATCGATTACTTGATTCGATTAGTTCATTTTTTTTATTTTTTTTTTGTTGTTGTTGTTGTTTTTTTTTTTTTTTTTTTTTTTTTTAACATTTAAAAATATTTAAAGGTATTTACAAAAAAAAAAATTTAAATATTTTTAAATATTAAAATTTTTTTTTTTTTTTTTTTTTTTTTTTTTTTTTTTTTTTTTTTTTTTTTTTTTTTTTTTTTTTTTTATTTAAAAATATTTAAAGGTATTTTCAAAAAAAAAAATTTAAATATTTTTAAATATTAAAATTTTTTTTTTTTTCAAATGCCCATCTTCATCAGGAGATGGGCAGAAAAGAACATCAAATAATTTTGGTTAGAACCTGACGCGTAACTTCTGTGTGACAGACCGACCCTTAAGCACTCCAAAGATAACCTGGGGTCATTCTTCTTCTTTTTGTTTCTTTCCGTTTCTCTGTCGAACGTCTTACATCCCCACACTTGTTGGAGAGTTAATTAAACGGTCTTCCTGTTGTCCAATGATCCTTCACACACGATAACAACACGAGTGACACGACTCACAGAACCCCAACAGCACTCTTGCTTACAACAGTGATTCTCGTACCCTTGACATGGGCCACTGTTTACTGGGTTTAATGTTTTCATGCTTCGAAAAATTTGCTAGAAAGTGTTGTCGTCTGCAGCAAGTCTACGAGCCAAGTTTCAGTTGGTTAGGATGACGGAAAGTGGGTCATTTAGCCCTCCAAAAAGATTTAGCCACAAAAAAACGCGCACACAAGCAAAGTTTATATAAAGGATTTAAAAAAAACAACAAAAAAAAAACAAAGATTCCCTCTAAAACTGAATATTCTTCCAGTTGGCGTCACAAACTGCACTAAAACGTCATAACTATTCTAAACAAAAAACGTGCATTTATCAGGAATTACTAACTTGTAAAAAATAATCACATGGGTTTGATGTACCATGTTCTGCGTCCATTTCAGAAAAAAACAACAACAATTCTATCAAAAATTTTAGAATTTTAAACTCGTCTCAACCTTTTACTTGCGATAATGCTAAATTGGATCTCAACATGGCCATGACACCAAGTCCTTATGTTTGACTGACTAAAAACGTTAACCACTCAATATGGAATCAGATAGCATGCTGTAATTAAATGTTAGCCACCTATCTGTTTTTGCTCACTGCGTTTATATGAGTTGTATGTAAAGAGGAACTTAGTGATCTCATCTAATAAACTATTTTAACGGACCCCGTTTCTGAATGAATGCTGTTATTCAGATGAAACGTGTGACGTCAAATAACGCAATATGCCATATGATTCTGTGCCATAATTCGCAAAAGTAATCGCTAATCTGATTTAACAAAATGTAAACGATCATTTTTTTTTTCTGGTATCTCTGTCCAGACGACATCGCCAGGAATAAGACCCGCACTGCGGCCTGGTTTGTCAGCAACTGTCGGACGCCGTCCAAGCGAGATAAATATGTCAAGGAGATGCAGGTTGGTAGTGGCATTCCTAAAAGGTGCTTAGACCACCTTGAGTTTGTCCTGTGTGTGATGTCATCGATTTGACAGACCATTGCATGACTTGAATCGTGATCTCCTTAGTTCATGTGTAGCGGAATGGTTATTGCACTTTACTGATGAATTATATTTAGATGAAATGACTATCAAAATTTTTAATTTTCAATATTGATTTTTTTAATTTTTTAATTTTTTTTTGTTTTGTTTTCAGAAATACATCGATGTTGATATATTTGGTGGTTGCGGTCAGCCGTGTTCAAGAAATGGCACAGATTGTTTCGCCGAGCTGCCCCGGGAATACAAATTTTATCTCTCCTTCGAGAACTCGCTCTGCACGGATTACATCACAGAAAAATTCTTCAAACTGTTCGCACCGTCCATGCACATCATCCCCGTCGTTAGAGGCGGCGCAAAGTACGAGAAGTACTTCCCGAAGAACACGTTCATTAACGCGGCCAACTTCACATCAGCCAAAGAACTGGCTCTTTACTTGAAGACACTCGCTGGAGATTTGAACGCGTACAGCAAGTTGTTGGAACACAAAGACATGTTTAAAACTTTAAATGATATTGAAAACAGCGTGGGCTGCCAGGTCTGTGCGTTATTAAATACTAAAAAGGACTTCCGTAAAATTTACGATATGAAAGCGTGGATGGGCGACGGCCATTGCTTTGAGCCACGTGACCTACCGTCCGGGTGATGAACTTTTAACCGTTGAGTGGTGAAAGGATTTCAAGAATTTTGCATGCGTTTTCGTTTGAGAACCTTTATTTTTGTTATGTTGACACAGTCGCGACTCGTGGAATGTTTAAAATGTTTTGCTTTTTTAAATATTTTTTTATAGCAGTCGGAGTAGGTTATAAAAAGAAAATTACACTGGAGACATGAATGGAATGTGATAATCAATGATTGAAAAGTATTAAACAATGAAGCTCCAATGAGCGTTTGGTGTATTTGATCAATCTATCTGAAGTCACGTGTGAGCGCGCACACGTCGCTAATCTTGCAAGGAACATTGGTGCCTACGCTTTCCTCAATGCTGTTACAAAAATTATGCAACCTTATCAAATTGGGTCACGTAGCCAGATTTTGCAGGGGCGACTCACCAGAAAGCGGAAGATGAACGCAGATCTTTTCACTATCAGAAGAATTTCAAAATCACCCTTCCGATTCGGCTGTCGAATACTTGTAGGTAAAAAAATTGATACGGCAGGGAAAAAAAAAATATATATGGGTTTTGTTGGGGATGAAACGCAGAACGACAAATGTGACGAAGCACTTGATTTTTGTGACCGATTTGACCAACCAACCAAGCAGCCAGTAAAACTTTCAGCGAATTTTTACATTTTTAAACTGAAAGAATAATTAAAGCTCTGCTAAATTTATTTTTGAACAAACGATGTAACTGACAATTCGATAAGATAAAACTGTGCGGTGAAGACTGTATTATATACGTTTTTATGGATACTTCTTTAAGTGTTCAATGTAATCTCTATTCACTCATTACAAATTGAGAAATATATAGAGACCAAAAAAAAAAAAAAAAAAAAAAAAAAAAAAAAACCAAAAAAAAAAATCATAATAATTCTTTTCTTCACAAATATTGTGGCGGGGAAAAAAAAAAAAAAAGGAAAATACATTTAGATGCTTGTAGCCGTGGCGCAAACAATTTCGCCAAGACGAATGCCAAGGACATTTCAAAAAGGACCATGGTTTCAAAATTCCAGGTCAGTATTTTAAGCTTTACTCATTTCACATTTTATCGACCCTCATTTGTTGCAACGTTGCCGGTCTGATGGATTTATTATACCGTCAGTTTCTTCAACTTCAGTGCTCGCCGTGCCGCTCAGCAACAAGAGATCCTGGTGTCTTCTTGGCTTCTGGTGGACTAGGAACTGGGCAAGTAGGTGCGCACTGTATAGCTAACAGGAGTCTCACACAATACGTGTGCACTGTATAGCTAACAGGATTCTCACACAATACGTGCGCACTGTATAGCTAACAGGATTCTCACACAATACGTGCGCACTGAATAGCTAACAGGATTCTCACACAATACGTGCGCACTGTATAGCTAACAGGATTCTCACACAATACGTGCGCACTGTATAGCTAACAGGATTCTCACACAATACGTGCGACTCCCTAGACCAGTGGTCGGCTAACTCATCAACCAAAAGAGCAAAAAAGTCTGCAACAGGGCGGGAAAAAAAATTAAGAGCCTGTCAAGACCCTAGTTTTTCAGAATCAAAATCGATATTTGGCCGGCTGGCTGAGGAGCACTCAGGTCGTTAAGAGCCACGATTTGAAGACCACTGCCCTAGACAAAGGTGAGAGTTCCTTCAGCCTCCCTCTCTCTCTCTCTCTCTCTCTCTCTCTCTCTCTCTCTCTCTGGGAGTGTGTAAATTTTATTATAGTCTCGTCCTTATTCTAGCATTGTAAATACAAATAATGACCGTCTAAGAGAGAGGGGGGAGGGTTGAACCCCTATTTCCTTGCAGATCGTTAACGGGTTCAGGTCTACTACAGGTGCATGTGCTACTCAAGGTACGCTGCTTCGTGCCGCGGTTCACCTCCCAAAATCCTAGTGGTTATACAGCTTATTTATTTTGAAGTCAGAGGGGGAAAAATACAAGAACTCATCAAGTTGCTTCATGCCTGAGGGGTAGACGTTAGACTACTGCAATAGACCTACTGAAGAGACAACCATCGCACATATCGGTCTTCTCAGTCTACCGCAACACTTGCGGGAAGCTTTGCAGGCTGGTAACTATTGTGAAATAAACCCTCACACCGCTGTAGAGTGCAATAATCTTAATGAAACAGGCGCTCTGACCCTGAGGGTAGATTAAGTGGGTGCGTTGTTGTTTTTACCATATCGAATATTTATAGCACACCTAGGAACACGTTGGACCTGCCCTTGTACGACACACCAAACTTGATACCAACTATTATAGCATGGGATTTTTTAACACCCACATGCTGTATATGGGATATCCAGAAAGAAGTGCTCCAGAACGATTTAAAGAGGAGGTGTCGACACTACCAAAGTCATGTGGCTGCAAGATGTGTACAGCGTCCCAACACTGCTTGACGGAGGCAAACGTTGCTCTGTCCCGACCTCACGGTGGTGTCAGCAGAACTAGAAGCCAACGTGGGGATCGAAGTGTTCGCTAATTAAGGTAAGAACAGTGATGGACTACAGCATGCCCGTACAATCCTTTGACCGCAAAAATTGCATAGCAAATATTGTAGAGAATCCAGAATCCAGGCGCTGCGATTTAGCTGTTGTGCACTCAAAACCACAGACGCTTTGGAAGTTACAGCCAACTTGGAGCCACTTGATATAAGGAGAGACCAATCAATGTTAACTACTGCTCAGGGTGTTTAATGAATAAGAACACTAGTTTTAAAATGCACATTTACTTGGAGCCGCTGAGTTGTCTAAAAAGACATTCCTTTATTCACCAGGTTACAGAACTTGAAAAGACAGTCGAGTGCCCCGGCAAGAGAGAAACTCCGGCCCATTCTCCCAGTCATTCCGCTCTATGTGGAACATACGCGTCCCGAGACACGTTTGGCTCTTGACGACGCAGCAGTGACGAGAAAAAAGCCCTGCACACGTAACACAATGCGGCCGCCCGCATAAGACCATACAAAGGTTTATGAAAGTGCCAGTGGGAAAGTTTCCCCGGACGGGTCGACCGACCTGAGAGAAAGAAATGCTGGTGTGGTGCACACCAATAGTCAAGAAACTTGGGAAACAATGTTTACTATACATATTTAATTTGATTTCAAAAAGAAACTTTAAAGACCGATTTTGTCTGCGCACAAAAATCCTCCCGCACCCCACCCCCTTGTTCTAGGCAGAGGCGTAGCTAGAGTTTTGGCGCCTAGGGACAAGATTCGCCCCCGGGGACAAGATTCATTTGAAAGCATCCCCGTTTCCTCTTTTTTTTTTGTTTCAACCACTCAATGAAATGGTGTTTCTTAAGAGGCCAGGAAATGGTGTTTCTTAAGAGGCCAGGAAATGGTGTTTCTTAAGAGGCCAGGAAATGGTGTTTCTTAAGAGGCCAGGAAATGGTGTTTCTTAAGAGGCCAGGAAATGGTGTTTCTTAAGAGGCCAGGAAATGGTGTTTCTGGGGAACGGTTGCTAAGCTTTTTTTAAAGAGTTATGGGGGAGGGTTGGTTCGGGGAGGTGTTGCGCAGGGTAGCTTTGAAGAAGATAGGATTTCGAGAATGGTTAGTGCTACAAGAGGTGCCAGGCATGGTTTAGGAAGTGTGTGTTGAGGAGGAGGCGTGGCGAGTCCTGCCGACGGGGTCATCATTATGTTTCGTCTTATTTTTGTTTCTGGCTCACAAAACAAGTCCATGCGCATTCTGTGAAAACGATAAAGCCGCGTGAATCAGGAAGTGTAAAGCAGAACTGCCCTTATCTTTACGACCAGTTTCGTAAAACAAGAAACGATAAGAAGCCCCCCCCCCCCCAAACTGAGTTATAGTTACACACAGCTGACACAGCTGCCGGGTATGATACAGAAAAGTAGACGCACAGCAAAGCCACAGGTGTTAAAATTAATTGCTACTCCTAGAATCTTAAACAAGATGGGATGGACGTTACTTTATTTATTTCAGTTTTGTTGTTGTTGTTGTTACCTTGGTCGATCGCTGTGTGGCGTCTCATTCCTTCAATCAACTGAAACCGCTAGACAATAGCAACAAAAACACCGACAACGCCATTCCCATTACAGCTTTGTTGTTCCATGTCAAAGCATTCAAAGGCCCAGGTGGGGAGAGGATTGTTTTTACAATCACTTCTAAAATTAGCTGTCACACGTTTCTTTGCGTCCCATTTAAACTTTACCTCATTTGGGATTATGTTGTTATTTTTTACAATTGTTTTTTTTTTTGTTGTTGTTTTACGCAGTTAGACTTTATTTAGCTGACATTTCCCAAAGTCTAAGACACCCTGGAGAGCCGGCAAATTATCTCTAGCTCCTCCTATGGTTTATTTGTCGATATAAAATAGAATAAAAGAATTATAAATTGAATAATTTTTGTATGCCTAGTAAAACACTAAAAATAAGGACCCTACAGTTGGTGACTACGATATTTTTTTTTTAATTTTAAAAACATTACTAAGTTTTCTGCACTCTAGAAAATTAAGCAAGTTGAGAGAATGGTTTCTCAAGTTTAGTTTAAGTTCAATGCTTTCAAAAGCTAAGAGATTCTGGAAAGTAACAAAGGAATACTATTTAATTAGCTCAGTAGCTGTATAAGCTTTTGGTTCAATGGGCATATTTTATTTCATTAAAATGGACGGCATGGGCGGCCCATCAGCTCAGCCCACCACTTCAGACGACCAGCTTAGCCCGCAACCTCAGCCCGACAGCTTATCCCACACCAACTCAGTCTGGATACTGAGCCTACCACCTCAACCCGATACCTGAGCCAACCACCTCAGCCAACCACCTCATCCCACAACCTCAGCCCACCGTTCCAAGCCAGTGAACTTAATATTGATTGGTTAAAACATGTTTAAACCCAAGTGTTGAAGATAATCAATGAACTAGTTGAATCACATTATGAAAATGAATTGAATTCCAGTTAAATTTTTTTTAATGAATCGAATAATAAACGTATTTAAGAAGAATCACGACTGCATCATTGCACGAACAACATACACCAATCAACCACATTGACGATGTACACGATTCCTTTCAACTTTCAGGCCAACGTATTTCTGATGGCGTCTTGCAGTGTCCGTCCCCGAACCATTTTTTCATGTCGTAGACCTGCGGCTTCAGCTCCCGTGTCTGCAGATATCTGCACAGTTCGCAACCGGCTCCCCGCTGATGAGTCAGCTCCCCGATCACGTAGGCGTCTTTACGCTCTAAATACTTGCTGTACCTCTCGTGGTCAGAACCGAGATCCCTCAGGTGCATCGCAAGTTCTCTCGGGGTTCTGAAGTCCGCGGCGTTGATGAACAGTCCCTCCGGGAAGTGCCGGTCGTAGTCGCCGCCGCCCCGCACCACGGGGACGATGTGTCGGCCGTCGACGAATGTTTTGAACAGCTTCTCCGTGATGTAGTCGGTGCAGAAGGAGTTTTCAAAAGATAAGTAAAACTTGTACTGGGCGAAATTTTCGGTGCAATCGTTTGACTGCAATGTGCACCGCTTGCCGCAAGCGCCGTATATGTCAACGTCTGCGTATTTCTGGAAAGGAAAGCGGTTGCAAACATCGTATTATATTTCTTTTAAAAGGAATCAATTTTTTTTTTTTTTGTCACTTAAAAACTAATTAGATTCCTTCACGTAAAAGAAGTTCAGTATGAATGAAAAATGTGAACTTCAACAATGTGTTTAACAATTGCGTTTACATACATATTTGTTAATTAAATAGAAGAAAACCCTGGGTGTAAGTAGCGTTGCCCAAAGCCTTACGTACGCCCCTAAGTGCGGGCAATTTAAAGAAAATGAGTTAGGAAATGTATTTAATTTCATATAGGTTTTAGAAACTAACAGCCGCAAAATTGAAAAAAACAACAAAAAACAACCCCATCTATTTGGTGGCGCCCAGCCGTGGTGACGGCGCCCTCTTCAAAAAGAGGTTTTGAAACCCCGCAGAAAATGGTTTGGCCCTTACCATCATCTCCATGACGAAACTCATTCGTCTTGACGGCACGTTACATCGGCTTACAAACCAGACAGCCGTCCTGGTCTTTTGTTTGGCTATTTGATCTGGATATCAATATTTTATAATTTAATTATAATATAATTTAAGCAGGCTGTGGTGTATCATTCAGGTTTCGCCTTAAAGCAGGTCTGCACAGCTCAACATGTAAGGTGGGCCGTACTACTACTTTAGGAAAAACTTGTGAATGCCGAAAGAAAATAGGTCATGGGATAAAGCTATTAAGAGAATAATAATAATAAATACTATTTCGATACTTCGCGGGCCGCAACGTGGGTGCTGACTGGCCATATGCAGCCCACGGGCCACATGTTGTACAGGTCTGCCTTAAAGTATTGATATAAGCATTTTTTTTTTTATTGGCAGTGTCGAGGTTGAAAGAACCTGTTGCAAAGGATGAGTCAGATATAAATGTTAAGGCCGTAGCTTTTTTAACGTTCTGGTTTTGATTTATTTTGTTATTTGTTTATCTGTGCGTCCTCACACGCGTATGTTAAAGATGTAGTAAGAGATTAAACGACAGAAAGAGACTGAATATTACTTACAGTAGTCAGGTCTGTCTTTCGCATGCCTCGGGTTGGGTTTGAGCCTGAAGTAGACCGCTGGTATGTCCGAATCTAGTCTGTAGGTGAAGGTCAGGTTGAAGGCGTGGTTCCACACGGAGCTGCTGTCTGGAGGAAGAATTTCACGACCATTAAAAGAAGGGGAATCAACAACATTTAAATTTAATTATAAAACCTTTACAAACGTGTCCTGAGATGCACCATGTACGCTATACGGGCGTTGTGTTAGCTAGTTTCTTACAGCACCTTTCAGATCTATGGTCAAAATATCTTATGAATCTCCATATCTAAACCTCATACAGTGAAATTTTTTTTTTTTTTACCTTTCAATCTGATGTGTTGTCATGTCGGATTCGTGTCCAAAAGTTCATTTAGATTTTGTGGGAAAATAAATAATAATATTATATACCGGTAGTCAGTTATGAGCACTTCCTTTGTAAAGTTCCCTCTTCAATGTCGTATCCTACCCAACCCTCAACCTTTTTTTTTTTTTGAAAGGTATTATAACAGAAATTATTAATATGCACCTGTGAAGGTTTAGCATTATGTTCTTGTAAATGAAATCTGCTTTGCTAAACTAAAGTTGTAAATGAAATCTGCTTTGCTAAACAAGAGTTGTAAATGAAATCTGCTTTGCTAAACTAAAGTTGTAAATGAAATCTGCTTTGCTAAACTAAAGTTGTAAATGAGAAAAAAAAAACACCCCTCTGTTTTGAGTTTTAAGAATAAATTTTATCTTTGTATTTTTGCGTTATAAGAATTATATTTGGAGGAAAAAAAATGGATGGAGGGGCAAGGGGCAGGGGGCAAGGGGTAGGGGTTAAAGTTTAAAGGTTACTTTATAACCAGCCGGAAATTGATAACATTAAGTCTAATGAAAAGTCGTCCGAATCTTCGTTTGTCAATGGATATGTCACGCCCCCTTCCAACACGCCCCTTCCCATACCCCCCCCCCCAATTTTCCCCATTTTCCCCACCCCTGCATACTTCGATGTCGTCAGGGAAAGACAATGAACTTGAAAAAACTAGTAATTTTTTTTTTTTTTTTTTTAAATCACGAGCGTGTCGAAACTGGATTACCGCTTTAGGGGCTAATGCATAATTTTTCCAAATAAATGTAATTACGGTGTTAGAATGTTTTTTTTTAATTGGCCGTTAAAAAAGCAATAATGATAAGGTATGGTTGGGGGGGGGGGCCCTTCACCGGTACGGCCTGAACATTTTTTAACTGGCCCACTTGTCAAGAACGTCGCGTTGATGCGGTTCGGGGGTTCCCCGTCTGCAAAAACGTACACTTGATGGGGCCATCTTTTCGGAGGAGGTTGCATAATTTTTCCAAATAAATGTAATTACGGTGTTAGAATGTTTTTTTTTAATTGGCCGTTAAAAAAGCAATAATGATAAGGTATGGTTGGGGGGGGGGCCCTTCACCGGTACGGCCTGAACATTTTCTAACTGGCTCACTTGTCAAGAACGTCGCGTTGATGCGGTTCGGGGGTTCCCAGTCTGCAAAAACGTACACTTGATGGGGCCATCTTTTCGGAGGAGGGTAGCTGTCAGAGAGCCTGAGCCCATACACGAGGACCACATCTGTGTCCCGGGTTACGTTTTCCGCTTGGTACACGCACTTTGAGAACCTGCAGCGGGAGAAATTGAACACGTCGCTCGGCTGCCAGTCAGGGCGTCTCAAATAGGCAACGTTGAATGTCCGATCTGTGATGGGTTTCGTCGGTTCGTGGTCGCATAGGAAATACGGGGACGCGAAGCAAGGGTCCAATGTCTCGGGTTGAACACTGTCCACGCCGTCGCCAGCATTTGTGAGCTCATCCAGATAAAAAGGATGACTTGACCTCATAACTGCTTTCACCTTTTTTACGATATTGCCAGACAAACTTTCCTGAAGCCATTTCTCGTCTCGCTTGGTGATACTTGGCTCCTCGGCTGATGTAAGCCTCGTTTCGCTTTCTTCATCCTTTCCAATATGCTCCCCGTTTTCTGACCACTCTTGGTTGAGATTATAGTTTGTGACCAGCGATAGGAACACGATACCAATTAGCAAACATTTCAGTATCCTACATCGCTTTCCTATATGATATCTCATGGCATCTCGTGAAAGGTCTGAAATAAAACGACCAAACATAAATTAAAAAAAAAAATATTGACTATTATGGAGAACAAAAAAAATTTTATTAACGTATATTAAATTTTGAACAAATAACTCGGAGGTAAACCTTCAAAATTCTTGGGTTATTTTATGAATTGGTTCAGCCCTCTAAGGAAACTTTGTCTGTGAAAATAACATTGTCTTTAATCGCATTTTATCAACTGTGTCAAAAGTAACTTGATGTTTCCTTACAGCAGTGGTTCTCAACCTTCCTAATGCCGTGACCCCAATGACACAGTTCCTCATGTTGTGGCGACCTCTCAACCATAAGCTTATTTTCGCTGCTACATCATAAATATGTGATCTCGGGTGTTCTTAGGTGGCCCCGGCTTAAGGGTCGTTGGACACACATGGGGTCGCGACCACAGGTTGAGAACCGCTGCTTTAGTGCCTTACGTTTAAATTGCCAGCTCAGTGAGAACTGGCCTGAATTTCACGTTGTGTTTCGAGAAATACTCGTCAAGCTAGAAATTCTTTGTCCTCTTCAGCTCGTCTTCAGTGAATAGGAACTTAGCGAATTCTTTCGTTTATGGCCGGACTTAATCTACTTGCACCAGGTCAGTTCATGTCTTGGTCTTTCCCTTTCCGGTCGTTTGATTTAAATATCAGTTGGTGTCTTTTTGAATTCTCTCTCTTTTTACTGTAGGGATCAGTGTGCTAACCTCTTTTAATTAAAATCCTGGGACGAGAATGAACTTTTAGCTTGTTTTTAAAGTACCTTCCTTATGACTTTTACATGGGATTTTTTTTTCTTTATCAGATAAATTGGATTTTGCACTATATTTTTTTTAGAGTATTTGATTTAATGTCAACGTAGCCACCCTTCCAACTTATTATGCTTTCCAAATAGAAAGGAGAACTTACCTACTCCGTTGAGGTACTTCTCCGATACGTTGGTGCTATTATTGGTGCTAATGATTGCTGTGTTTAAAATTTTTTAATTTTTTTTTTATATTGATGTGCATAAATAATTGTCTAGTCTAGTCTCTGAAGATGAAATCAAAATCTATAGAAGACAAAGCATGGAAAATGTTGTATTATTGTTTTTTCTCCCTCACCATCGAATTATTGTTCAATTATTGTGTGTTTTTTTGTTTTTTTTTTAAATCTAACGTAAAAGAAATAAGACCATTTTAAATCCGAAACAATTATTAATCAAATTGTGCCCAATCTCACTACAATAACTGATTATTAACGTTTTGATCAGATTTTCAGTTGTCAGTAATAGGTTATTAAGTACTCTTTAGGTCGAACATTTAAAACAATACATATTACAAAATACTTTGAAAAAACCAAGTTTTCCCACACAAGAATGTGCGAATAAGTGTAAAATAAATTCTTGCAAATTTTTCAACTCAGTTTGAGATGAGGAAGGGGGTCAAATTGAAGATGCAACATCTGACCGAGACAGACAAAATTTCAAGCTAAAGTGGGTACACATCGTTGACGACAAGGAACTGTGCACGAAACCTTGGTCAATGCAGACAAACGCTAAAGTGGGTACACATCGTTGACGACAAGGAACTGTGCACGAAACCTTGGTCAATGCAGACAAACGCTAAAGTGGGTACACATCGTTGACGACAAGGAACTGTGCACGAAACCTTGGTCAATGCAGACAAACCGCACCATGGCTCTTTTTTTTTTAATTATTTTTTTTTATTTTTGTCATGACCGCCATCTTTGTTGCACATGCAATTTCTAATTTTCGGCTAATGCCTTCATCAGTACAGCAGAAAGACAATTAAATAAGTATCAATTAAATTTACATAATATTTATATATAGCTATTTATTAACAGATATCCTACCCAAAAAAAAAACGCCGACTTCTAGTTTCTCTCCCCATTTTTAGGTAGGATATCTGTATATAAATATCTCTCTCTATATATATATATATATTATGTAAATTAAATTGATACTTATTTAATTGTCTTTTTGTTGTACTAATGAAGGCATGTGTCGAAACGTATTCCTTTGTATTCTGTATAATTAGTATTAAAGCTTACCTTATTTTGTTCTATTGACACAAATCGTTGGTGTCTAATTAATCTATTCCGATGAATAAAGGTACATTTTTCAATAAATAGGTTTAAATTGTATGCTCATTTAAAATAATAACATTTATATTGCAATTTAAATTAAAATAAACTCAGAAAACGAACAACAACAACAAAAACAAAAAAACAATAAGCCTAAAATACTAATAGTATGTTACCAAAAATGATTAAAAAAATAATTCTCCAAGTATAAACAGAGGGGAGTGTATCCTACACGAAATCTTAAATAAACAAGTAAATGACGTCATGGGGCCAATTATCTGAACTAAGTGAAACCTATAATTCTGCCAGAATGTTTTAAGCTGAGAAGAGCACCACCCACCCCCCCCCCCAAAAAAAAATGTTCAATAAATAATTTATCAATAAAGGCAACTTACCGTCTTAAAAAAAACAACAAAAAAAAACAAATCAGGAAACGTTGAATAATCACGCGGGACTTATTCATTTGTTTCCTCGCTTACTTTTAGGTGCGTTCAATAAGGTGTTCAAGATCCGTGCTTGTTGGGTTCGGCCAAATTTGATAAACTTTTCCCTTTTTAACTTCATGTTTTATTAAATGAAATAGTAAATGTCAATCATAATTTTGAAACATTTTATAAAATCAAATCATTGAAAAATCAACAGCTCAGAATTATTAAAGTTTATCTTTGTTTTTCATTTTTGACAGAAGGGAACTGTCTGATTTGTTTTGTTTTTTTTTAATTATTTTTTTCTGTAACATATTTACATCTTATTTATAAATGTATAATACGTCTGTTGGAGTCATATCCAAAGCCTTCTAGTTCTGTTCGAAATGTTTTGGGCACACCATTTTTGGGTTGGTCATTCAATGGCGGAAATCCATTAAAAGAACATCGGGGTATACAACGTGGTCAATCTCCTAAAGATAATACTGATAAAGTTCAATACTCTTAGGAGGTCGAGAGTCTAACTCTTAGGACCTCGGCCATGAAACATAGCCCAGTAGTCCCTGGGGACTCCAGCCATGCAACACGGTCTCGAGTAATTGGATGGTTGGCCAGTTTGCTTCCACTCATCAGGGGACAGTTTTGCGTCACCACCCCCCTTGCCCATTGAGTCATTCGGTCTGGACGTTGGGTTGGAACGGCTTTGCTTCCTCTCCGGGGATGATGTTGCGTTACCTCACAACATGGTCCAGGGAGCCGTACTTTCCTTGGTGTGGCACGGCTTTACCTCCACTCCGGTAGTAGTCTCGAGCTTAACTTTCTCCCCCCGTTCCTGGGAGTTGTGTGGACGTGGGTCAGAACGGCTTTGCTTCCTCTCCGGGGGAGGTGTTGCGTGACCTCACCCCACCGTTCCGGGAGTAGTTCGGGCGGGACTGTGTCGGGACGAAACGGTCGCCTAGGAGCAGCTTTCTCAGGGCCGCATAGTTTTAACCCTCAGCAAAGGTTTTGAAATACCTAAGCCTCATATCCATTATCGGCGACACGTAATCATGTTAGCGCGCAACTTCCGTTGCATTGGAAGTCATGCGTTTTGCTTGGATCTTTTAGCTTCAGGAGTCTCCTCCCTACTAATCTTTCACACCACGAGGAGGTAAGATCCGTGTGACACCTCCGAATTTCTTCGGGGGTGTGCTCGCCGACCTAGAGACGTTCGGTCGGGTCACAGCTTCGAAGCGTAAAGATAATACTAAAACATCCTAGTATTCTGTTTGACCAATCCCTCAACGGCTGTTGGTACTTCTACGACGATGTGAGCCAGCGCAGTGGGTCTTAACCTAGACCAAAACGCATTCACAGATTCCTTTCAGGAAAGATTTTTCAAATGGTTACTGATATATATGTATGGCATCCACCCGTCTTCGATAGACGACGCAGTAGCTATGTAGTCCTACACTTCGACGAGTGGCTCACTAGTAAACATTATGAGGAGCTATTTTTTCCTGAAATCTTTGTCGAAAAATAGCTACATTACGTAATGAGATGGGACGTGTTCCTGTCCTTGAAATCAGAAAAACTATTAATTCTCTCTTTTTGTGACAATAGCTAGAAATGTCGTTGAACGATTCTTTACTTAGCTCAACAGTTTTGTTTTTTTACCACATCCTTTGGTAAGAAAAATGAAGAAAAGGATTGTTAGGAATGGATAAGGAGGGTGACGGGTTTAGATGGTAAGGAAAACACAAAAAACAATCTTACAGCTTGTGTGGAAGTTCAATAAACAGAAACGACCAAGAAGCTGTAATGATAACTTAAGGAAGGGCCTGAAACAAGGATTAGGAAGGGCGTGAAAGACTGTTTGAGGAAGAGTGTGAAACAAGGTGGTCGAAAAGGAAGGGGGGGGGCGTTGGGGGTGGTGAAATAAAGCTTGGGGATAAACGTGAGGCCGGGTTTGGGGAGGAGAGTGAAACAAGATGTTGTAAGACAAGATGTGGGGCGGGGAGTGTAACAAGGTGTATGATGGGCCTTGACACGATGTGTGTGATGGGGTGTGAAACAGGTAGTGGGGAGATGCGTAAAACATGGGTGTGGGTGGGAGTGCAAAAAGGTGTGGGGAAGAGCAAAACAAGACGTGGGTGGGAGTGAAACAAGGTGACGGGGGGGGAAGTAAAACAACGTTTGTTGGGGGAGTGTAATGAGGCATGGATTTGGTGTGAAGAATGTGTGTAGAGGGGAGTAAAACAGGGAGTAGGGTGGAGCCTTTAAACGTAATGTGAGGCGGTGAGTGAAACAAGAGGTGGGGATGGTCCAGAAACAACGTGTGGGGAGTGGAGTGAAACAGGGAGGAAGGGAGCGAAACAAGGTGTGCGGTGTGGCGTGAAACAAGGTTTCGGGGTAAGCAGCGTGAAATAATGTGAGGGGGGATGTGAAACAAGTGCGAGGAGGGGCATTAAACAATGTGTGGGGAAGGGCGTAAATAAATTTTTGTGGGTAGTGGCTTGAAACGAGGTTGGCGTAAAGGGCGGGAGGGGGGGCAAGGCTCAGGGGAGTGCATGCATGAACCTGGGAGTTGAATGAGAGCACCAGTGACACGTATTGGAAAGTGGACTAAATAGGAGGAGTTTGAACTCATGAGTTGTATTACGCAAACATTTTTATGGTCAATTAGTTTAAGAAACAGAAATGCGTACAAAAGCGTAAGCTAATACAAAAAAAACAAAAAAAGCAAAGGCGTCTGAATACACATTATTTTATATTGAACCAACACTTGGAAAAAAAAAATTATAAAGAAAACAACAATTACTATCTATTAAAATTAAGAGATAAGAAAATAGTTTTCAACTTGCAAATTTAACGTTTGTTTACATTGAAAGACGTCAATAAAAAAGTAACGTGTTATCGAATGCAAAAAAAAAAAAAAAAAAAAAAAAAAAAAAAAAAAAATAAAAGAAACCAGTTATCGAATGCAAAAAAAAAAAAAAAAAGAAAGAAAAAAAGAAGAAGAGGATTGGTGGTTGTTCGAAACAGACTGGTCGGCCCCGAGAATTCAAGTACCTTGGGCTTTTTGTGAAGAAGACCATTAAGCCGCCACGCCCTTTTATATTCCAGCTCATTTGTATCTGTCCTTATGATATGTTGTAAAATAACACTGAAGATCTTCTTCTTTCAGAATTTAAAAGTACAGCAAAAAAAAACAACAACAACATCACAAAAAAACAAAAAAAAACTATTGACTACTATAAATATAAATTATAATGAAGAATAAAATCATTCTTTCATTCAGTAAGCCATCTTATTTCAGAAGACTCCTTGCACTGGCCGTGGTAAAGCCACTTTTTCATGTCATACTCTTTCGGCTGAGCGACTTGTGTGTTAAAATATTTGCATATTTCAAAAATTTCCCCTTAAATCTTCCTTAAATATTTTTGTTTTTTTAAACCATAGTTTTATCACAATAAATTGATTGACTCTAATTTAGTGAGTCGATTTCTCAATGATGCACAAGTCTTCAATGTCTACTTCTATACATTCTATGAGTATTCCATGTTCAGATCAAAATGCAGTCAGATGCTGGGCCAACGGCTTAGTTGACTTTAAGTGACTTCATCCAGCTTGCAAGGATTGGGATGGAGAGTAAAGAGCACGAAGGGAGAGTAGGGTAAAAGGTTTTGATATAAACGCTGAAACCAAAGCAACGCATTCACAAAGTGGAGGAAGACAATACAGAATCTAAAGATGAAAAAAGCCACACAAAAAACAACAAAAAACAACAACAAATGATTGAACTTGCTTAGAGGCAGTGACCCCCATGATCACAGTCACGGATGCATTCGATGTTTTAGTCACATTTGCTGTCCACTGTCAACCCAGTTTGTATCTATTTTATTTCTTCTTCATATAATGTCACCTGCGAATTAGCAGAGAGGGCGATTGAGGAGCTATCACTCCATGCATGTGTCTTGAAGTTAGAGGATATTCAATGCCCGCAACACTGTTTGGTGAACTAAGGCTCAGACTAATCATGTTTTTAAAATAAATTTAAAAAATGAAGCTTGTCGCATACAAATATTTTTTTTTTTTTTTGAAGAGAAGATGCACATTACAAGCACACGCTAATTAGTTCCTAATATTAAATTAACAATACAGACTAAAAAGAAGAGCATACAATTATTCAGCAGGCCAACTTATTTCAGAAGCCTTCTTGCAGTGACCATCGTAAAGCCACTTTTTCATGTCATACTTTTTCGGCTGAGCGACTTGTGTGTTAAAATATGTGCATATTTCACACCCAGCTTCATGTAACAGTGTATCTTCCCCTAACACGTACGAGTCTTTGAATGCCAACTGTTTACTGTACTGCATGGGGTCAGACGCGAGCTCCTTGAGGTGAAGTGCCAGCGCCTTAGGTGTCTTGAAGTGAGCTGCGTTGATGAACAGTCCCTTGGGGAAATACTTGTCGTAGCTGCCGCCACCCCGCACCACCGGGATGATGTGCCGGCCGGGAGCGAAATTCCGGAAGAGTTTCTCTGTTATGTAGTCGGTACAGAAGGAGTTCTCAAACGACAAGTAGAACTTGTACTGTAGGAAATCTTCCGTGCAGTACTCTCCACCAGAGCATCGCTTTCCACACTGGCCATATATGTCAACGTCGATGTATTTCTGAACGTTGACAGGTAATAAAAAAATATTTTACTAAATGTTTATAATGAAAAAAGTTAAGATAAGTAAAAATAATGACTGAAATGAGGTAGTCTTTAACGATTAAATAATAGATGTCACGCACTTTCTGAAAAAAAAATTACATTTAAGAGTAAAATGCCGTATAATAAAAAGAGGGAAACAATACGCCCAATTTTTCGAAACTCGATCGCAAGTAAAAAATTAAATGTGTCGTAGTTTGCCCAATGTGTACTTGAAGATTAAAAAAAATTATAATATTTTTTTTTAGACGAAACGGCGTACAAGCGTTGTTAAGTTTGTAGGCATGTAAAGCAACAGTCGGACAGTTAAAGTGAGGTTTCTCCTGGACGCCTTCATCCATCAGCAGACGATATAAGACAAGGAAAAAAGATATACTCTTTCCGAAAAAAACAGAAATACAATCTTAGTTGTTTTTGTGGTGAAAATCTCATTATTTTCAATGGAGTTTGTTGTTTAGAACTGGAAGCTCTTTATGATTTGGAATACTTTCTTCTTAAGTATCTGTTGTTTCTTGTTTTGCATCGCCTGCTGAAGAAGGCATCTCGGCGAAACGTCCATTTGGTCGTCCTGTCTTTTCTTATCAAAGGCTAAAACATATCGTGTTCAACTGTTTAATTTAAAGAAAAAAAAAGTGTCAAAAGCAAAATTAAGAATAATTTGACTTGATCTAAGGTATACAAGTTTTGAGTGAGTTATTCTCTCATGGTCATCTTAAGTTCCAGTGTTGCTTTTCGAGAAATTAAGAGTAATTAGATATTACATTTATTAAATATGCCTTACTTCTTGACTAAGACTGGATAACACGATAAATCAGATCATTACGAAATGGATAATGGATAATTTTGATTTCTAAAAATATAATAATCTGATGCTTCTCAACTTACAAACACACAAAAATTTATTTAAAATAAGAAGTTTAATTGAACAGAAAAAGAGAAATAATTACACCTGCCGCATAAACACTAACCTGCATTTCTTTAACATAGTCCGCTCGCCTTGACGGGACGTTACACCTGGTCACAAACCATAATGCCGTCCTGTTCTTCTGCTTGGCGATTTCATCTGCGGCACAGTTAGGGTTTGACAAGGCGGTTAAGAAAGGCAATGTGTGTATATATATATATATTAAAGAAACAACTTAGAGCTTTCCCCAACGTTATTCTTACTCAGGGGGTCAACGTTTCTGTGTTACATTCTGGTACAGTTTAGCGAATCATAACGTTATTGCCGTCTGTGTTGAAGCATTTTTAAGATTCGTTATTTCAAGTCATATCAAGCCTTTTGAACTTTCGGCTGCTGATTGTTTTATAACTAGACGCTTTCAACGCGAATGAGACCAAAATATATCAAGTTTCAACATGAATGAGAACAAAATATAACAAGTTTCAACACGAATGAGACCAAGATATATGACGTTTCAACATGAATGAGACAAAAATGTATCAAGCTTGCTAAATTCTAAAGAAGACATAATTACGATAAAAACCTAATATTCCTGGGAATTTTTAATATTTTAAAGCTCGACCGAAAATATGAAGTTTAAATTTCCATGGTTAGTAATGAAATTACAGTTTAGAAAATCAAAAATGTAAAAAAATAAAAATAATAATATACAAATTATAATCCATTTACTATTATAAGTACTTGTTCTATTACAAATATAAAAATAAAAATGAATCTGACTGTGTGTGTATGCCTTGCCTGGTTGTTCCTATGATTAAATTACAAATTCTTATAAGCTAAGCTAAAATCCGGTTATGTTTGTGTGTTTCAATCAAGCTGGGTTTGTCGTTGTGTCCAAGCATTCAAAATCTTTGATGCATACCAATGGTTTGATTTGCTTCTCTCTATTTAAAATATTATAGTTATAGAAAATACAATAATATCAAGTGAGACGTATGAAAAGATAAAAAAAAAAAGTTTAAAGCTCTATTCTTACAATAATTGGGTCTTTCCTCATTAGACTTCGGGTTAGGTTTAAGTCTCGAGTATGGTACGGGTATGTCCGAGTCAACTCTGTACGTGATGGTCAGGTTGAAGACGTGGTTCCACACGGAACTCGCATCTGGTGATCATGCATGTTCAGGGCAATGGTGAGAAAAAAAATCAACCAAAAAATGAAACAAAAATGAACCCCCCCCCCCAAAAAAAAAATGAACAAGGATCTGAAGCTAAACAATGTTTTTGATCATATGAATTTGTTGCAGAATATTTCCAATCCAATCTCTGATGCTAAAGAATGTATAGAGCTAGACTATATTCATTAACATCGTAACTTAAATGTCAAAGCATGATGGAGAAGTGAATATTTTAATATTTGTGTGTGTGTGTGTGTGTGTATGCATTGGAAATATATCAAGGTAATTTTTTATAGGTGGCTTTGTTGTGAGTTTTCCCTCTTAAGAAGTAGTATTAACAACGTAGTACTTGGACAGGCAGGTCAAATATTTATCCACAAAGTCAACACACGAAGATTTGTGTCAATCAATTTTTTTTCCTTAAATTTTCAGTTTAAAAAGTATACTCCCCCCTCCTCCCCCCCCCCCAACCAAAAAACCACCTTGTCAATATTTATCATTGTCAAAGAAAAGTTGATACTTGATAAAAAAAAAAAACATTAAAAAGTTCTTTAATAGCTTTTGTTACATCATAATATTTATCATTGTAAAAAAAAATTTGATACTTGATAAAAAAAAAAAACATTAAAAAGTTCTTTAATAGCTTTTGTTACATCACGTGAGCCTGACACACCCCCCCCCCCCGACAGCCGTGGGGTAATCAATTATTTTTCTTTTATGTAACAACTCTTCCCTTTAATGTGTGAAGAGTCGATACTTCGGGTCAATAATTTGACGCATTGTTCATAACCAACATGAGTTTTATCGCCAAATCAGGTCGGTCCATTACACGCATGTACATGTATCCCATGGTCACCTAAAGTATTACAAAATGTGAGAGAGATTGTGTAAAGTATGTTGGTGCACGTGTAGTGTGATATATCATTCATTAAAAAAAAAAAACAACAACCTTGTGCAAGTACGAATTAAACAACCCTTAAAAACAAAATTTACCGTAAAAATCGTTCAGAAAATATTATTTCGAACAATTTTTTTTTTTTGGGTGGGTGTGGGGGGGGGGGGGGGGTGGAAATTTTGAAAAAAACCTAAAAACAACAACCTTGTGCAAGTACGAATTAAACAACCCTTAAAAACAAAATTTACCGTAAAAATCGTTCAGAAAATATTATTTCGAACAATTTTTTTTTTTTGGGTGGGTGTGGGGGGGGGGGTGGGACTGAAAATTTGAAAAAAAACCTACATATATAGAAGTAATGCATTTTTTAAGAATCTGAATTAGTGCCCCTCCCCTGCCCGAAAGGCTCCCAAACGCTCATTTTCTTACCGCCCATGAAAACACTATTAATATTCTAATGACCCACCTGCTTGTATACTGCAGATTTACTTCTCCAACCATTTTAGAAAAAAAAAACAAACAAAAGGAAATATTTAAGGGGTTAAGGGATGGGGCTGAACATTGGACAGAATGTGTTGTCATCGTCAACGAGCCTATGTCTCAAGTGTTGGAGAGAGGTTGACGGGAATAGTAAACTTTGAAAGATTTAACGCATGAACTAAATTGCATATTTGAAATAGTGTTAAAGTAATTTAAAAAGAATTATAGTATTCAAGAGGTTGTGCGATATCTCCTTCTGCAATATTTTGAGGACCAACCAATCAATGTATAGATCATTCTGGCTCCTATATCTTATTATTGTGACAAATTTGCATAGTTTTTTTTTTTTAATTTGTATTTTATTAGGCGATTTCATATTGAAGTTAACTTGGCATCCAGGCTCTTAAATACACATACCTGTCCCTTTCTGGCACAAAATTATTTCGTGATCTATTCCATCCACCCCCCTCCCGGGACGGCGTTCCCCCTTCAAGGGACAACCATTTGCCAATGAAAATCTTTAAAATAATGTAAGAACCATCTTGATATATTTAATCCTAGAATGTCATGCTGTCGATCACCTGTACTCTGCTTAGAGTAGAATCAGGATATTCGATTTCAATACAGCCATTGAATGACAAAATAAACATGTTTAACAGATGAGAGTTTCGTACGGAACTGAACTATAATACCCTACGCCATTGGGTAAAAAAAAAAAATGTCATTTGTCTATTTTACCACATGTCATTCCACTATACTACCTTATGGCATTGGATTAAAGTACCTGTGTAACATTAGAGTAAAGTACACATGCGTCATTTTACTATTGTTCACACATGTCATTAGGATACAGAAACCGACAGTAACCGACAGAAACCGACAGAAACCGACAGTAACCGACAGTAACCGACAGTAACCGACAGTAAACCGACAGTAACCGACAGTAACCGTATGCCCTTGCTTTAATGTACCCGCAGTACATTTAACTCACATTGGATTGACGTAATCACTTCACCCACATGTCATTTGATTACAATAGCAGTATTCCGTTGGTCTGTTTTGTCCGGTCGCTTATCCCAAAATCTACCAAACACTCTTTGAGTGAATTTAAGTCTATAGACTACACCGTGCGGACTTACTGTTCAGAAATGTTGCTGAAACTCGGTCTGGGGGCTCCCAGTCTGTGATGGCGTACATCTGATGGGGCAACAGTTTTGGAGGCTTGAAGTGATCTCTAAGTCCTACAGCGTACACGAGCACCACGTCTGTGTCAGGTGTCACCTTGTCGCCTTGGTACACGCAGTTTGAGAACCTGCAGCGGGAGAAGTTAAACACGCTGATGCGTTGCCAGTGCGGCCGTCCGTAATAACCAATTTTAAACGTCCGGTTGGGGGCGGTTTTTGGCTGGTCTTGGTCGCACAGGAAATAAGGCGAACGGAAGCATGTCTCTACAGGGGAGGATAGTGAGCCGATGGCTCCTGCTGTCTTGTTTCCGCTTGACGGTGTGCTCACTTGTTGAGACGTTCCACCACTGACTGAAGTCCCTGGTGTTGTAGTCTCCATTAAACTTACGGAATGATCACTCGGAGTGGGGAAGGTGTTGTCAGAAGGGTGGTCCCCCTTTTCAGGAGTGCCTCTTCTGGCATCGGTATCTCCTCGCAAAGAATTCTGCACTGAAACATTATTGTCCGGTCTCCCAGCATTGTTTCGAGGTGAAGTGGTTTCAGCAGACTTCGCAACATCGGCCCTAGCTTCACCACGGAAGCGCTTTGATGCTTCAACAAGTGCGGAACTTCTATCTTTCATATAACGGACGATCTGGAAGCGATTGTTAAACGCCAGGACGATGAGATGAACCAGGAGAAATCCGCCGATGAGAACAGAACGCTTTCTCGTCAGCCATCTCATGGTGGGGGGCTGGAATGCAAAACATCTCAGCTGAATTCAAAAAAGTATTGGCGCATACAAATGATTAGCGATGGATTATCAATTTAATATTTGTTTTCCATTTCTATAAAAAAAATATTCTTCACTTAAGCAGCCGACATTTTAAGTTAATTTAATTTAATTTATTCTATTATCATTTTCTTGTGGGGAAACAATTACCTTGAGTTATAACATTCGTTTAGGCAGGGCTGGAACTAGTACAAGGCGCACGGGGCGGCCGCCCAAGGCTTGTGTGGGGCCAAGCGAATAGTCCTTACCCGCGTAATATTACATATTATTAATATTGTCCCGGCACGTCCACTCCGAGTCATCGTCATAGTTTGTCATTTCCAGGTACCCGGTACCACAATAGTGAGCAAGATCTCAAAACAACGACTACATCCAATCGATGTTAGAATTGCGCATGTCCAAGGTCGAATCCGATTCTTTACCAAGTACGGAGAACTATTTGTACTCGGGAAGACCCCTGCAGAAGTGACTGCATCCATTACGAGTTTAAAGGTCGTCGCAAGAAGTTGAAGAAGAAGAAGACGGTTTAAAATATGAATCTATAGGCACCTAATGAATCTTGTGGGTTAGCAGATTAGGCGCTTTTTTTTTTCTTTGGGATGAGGGGTATTTGAAAACATGTTTCCGGCAACTGCAACTTAACATCGACACTTTTCGGCTTTCTCTTTGACAATCAGCTCCTCCGTACCACAACTCTGGATAATTCGAGCAAGCACTTTGTGTGGATTTGGTCGTTGGTGTTGGTTCACGAGATGTTTTAGTTGGTTCGGACTTGTTAGAAGAACTAAACAGAAATTATTCAAAAAAAAAGATTACAACATCACAAATAATTAAAACGTTCCGATTCGTTTCCGAAGGCTTTCATTGTAGTGCACAGTAAATTTGACAATGCCGGGTTTGCCAGGTAACAGTAGCAAGTGCCAAACAAAGTTTTCCTAGAAAAACAACTTATTTTTGAGTGAAACCGTTCTCATCCTACGCGTCTTTCGGACGTTACTCTTAATGTCTATGATTACTACCCGTTTCCGCTATCGTCGTCTGTAACTGACGTCTTTTCCTGTGCAGTGGGAGCAGATTAGATTGGATCAAAATTGTCTTCAATAAGCAACTCCAGTCACATTTTCATAACATATTATTCATTGTGGTCAGTTCTTTGTCCGAAATTCAATGGTAAAATATTTAGCAGTAAATTTGACATTCGTAAAAAAAAAATCTATTATGAAAAACAAATTCACTTTCTTTATTTGAGTCTTCAGTTACTTTGTATAATTTCGTTCCATTTTGGAAACATATTTTTTTGTCTATTGAAATTAGGTGAGGTGAATGTAAACGTTTGTAGATGAACGACGCTGCCCGGCTGATAGACTTCCGAGGCATCAATATAATTTAGTAATGTTTGTCCATGGTTCATTTTCTCTTTCCATTACAATTTCTTTGATGAGGGAAACGTCAGCTTTTAACCAATCTTAATCATAAACACATAGCCGCATTAAAAAATATTCTATTACTTACTTTATAATTCTTTTTTTGGTTTTTTTATTATTTTTTTTTTCGAGTCCTCTCAAAATAGTTTCACGGTCTTTCCACTTTGCGCGATACTCCGTACACTAACATTATTTCATTGGTATCGTCCGGTATTCAAAATATCGATTTCGAACTTTGAATATAAAAAGTATATAAAAGTTTATGTGTATATATATTTATTTATGATTATAGATAGACATTAAATATACAGCGTCAGAAGACGTATTGATTGATGGACGCGCGCGTGGAAAAAAAATAATCATAAATGAATACGAGGACTGACGCTGATATTAAATCAGTGGCTCTCAATTACTCGAAACAGAGGCCCCAATAAATAATTATCGTTTTTAAACTGCTGGCCATCACTTATTTCGTCCCCGCCTCTCACAGCAAAATTTAAAGTTTTAAATCGAACACGGATGACACAATTTGTTCTTGTTTGGCTTTTTGTGATACGGGCAAAACTTAGACATTATGTTATAGATCATTTTCCTTATAAGATGATTCAGTTTACATAGTGTTTAAATGTATCCACTGATACTCTCTGAATTGAAAAGCAAGTTTTGCTAAGACTGCACACAGTTTAATGAAATATTTTGCCAAAATTAAGTCATACTTTAACCATTTAAAACTGTGATTGTCCGAATTTTTCTCTTTCTTTTATTTTTGGTTAGGAAAAAATAATTTCAATTGTAATCTTTTATGGTTTTCAACGACAAAATTTTTCTATTGATTCTTAATTTAATTATTTTTTGCGAAGTTAATATATAACCTCGATTAAAATTTATGATTTCAATAAATTTAAAAAATGTATCATTCAGTATACGCCAAAAGTAAGTTGCAGTCTGTGTGTTGGCCTAGTTATTGTCCGAATACTCACTGCCCAACATATCTTCCTATTCACTACTAGGAATACGTGGTAGTTTGAGCAATGCACCTTTGACAAACGCATACTGCTTTCAAGAATCAGGCGTTCCACAACCTATACGGGTTTCAACGATTAGGCGTACCATTGTTGGAGTGCTGGTGTGGCTTTGCTTCCTCGGGTTTAGCCAGGGCAAAAGTCACAATCGACCACGCAGCTATCCATTCACCCAGCTTAAATGGCCACTTTTAATTCAAATGAAGCTACTCAAAATGGTGGTCTATCAGCCGGCATCAGATAGGCGAGCCGGCACCAGATAGGCGAGCCGGCTTCAGATAGGCAATGCTAGCATTAGACAATCGAGCCGGCACCAAATAAACCAGCCAGCATCAGATAGGCGAGCCAGTACCAGATAAACGAGCCATCACCAGATAGTCAAGCCGGCACCAGATATGTGAGCATGCTCCAGGTAGGTGAGCCGGCACTAGATATGTGAGCCGGCACCAGGTAGGCGTGCCGAGACCAGATAGGCGTGCCGAAACGAGATAGGCAAGCCGGCACCAGATAGGCGTCCCGACAAGCGATTTTGAGAGCTCCTGTAGGTCTCTTAACCTCACATGTTGTAGACTGAACAGAATTAATTATGTGCCAACCTTACACAAAATAATCCGCTCGTCTGGTCGTTGGCAATATGGCCACAATTTTCACTAACTAATGTCAACAAAAGAAATTGACTTTTCATGCTAGCAAGAAGAAGGTGATCACCCCCAACATATGAACGCGGTAATGTACACGGACAGATGTATAGGAGCTGGCGAGACAGGTCAGGGTGACCCTGTGACGGCAACGTCTTGATCCACACCATAGCTGGCGCCGTACAGGTACGCCAGGACAGGTAAGTCACACACAGAGATCGTTAACCTGGGTGCAGGCAGAACTCAGCGGGTGATGAAAGGGTGAGGTTTGGGGGGTGGGGGGAGTGGGGGTAACGGGGACGTAGAGAGAATTCGTCATTGTTCAACCCCCCCCCAACCCCCCCCAACCCCACCCCTCCCACGACCCATAGTTAGATCACAGACACCTGACAACATGAATGTGTCATAAAAATATTAAAATAAATGTACACTTTGCACAATGTACATTGAAACACTACATCAGTTCGCCTTGATCAGACAGCTCGCGATTCTCACTGCTAGCTGTTATCCATAATTTTAAAAATCAATATATTCGTTATACTGCCCCCCACCCCCAATTAATCCAACAATATTTTGATTTAAATTTTCTAAAGACGTAATGAAAGATAGATCAATGTTTTTTGTGTGTTTCTTAGGTATATGTATATAAATACAAGGGCGAAGCATAGGTTGAGCAATCGAGATGTGTGGAGACTATGTGGTTAGAAAACATTCAAATAACTCGATGGAAATTAACTTCTTCTGTAATTGCCGTTCCATCAACTTTGAAACAAAAACACGTTGGCAAAATACCTGCTGGTATAATTGAAAGCGTAAAATGGTGTAGATTGGGTTAGATCAGTGGTTCTTAACCTGGGTTCTATCGAACCCCTGGGGTTCGGTGAGTCAGTTTCAGGGGATCGGCGGAGGTCTAAAAAAAAAATTCAGAAAATTTTTATTTTTTATTTTTCCTATCAAGACGGGTTCGGTGAATGCGCATATGACACTGGTGGGGTTCGGTACCTCTAACAAGGTTAAGAACCACTGGGTTAGATATTATAATAAGTCAGTACCATGGCTCGCTGCTCCTCACCCCTCTCGGTATACGTTAATGTATACGTTTAACCCTCTAAAGGAACATCCTCTGAATTTCAACCTAAAGTATCGAACCAAAGGCGTAGCTAGAGTGTTTGGCGCCCGGGGGACAAGATTCATTTTAAAGCGCCTCCCTTTATTTTTTTAAAACTCTCAAACCCATCATGTTCATCAATAAAATAATATCAAAGCACATTTTTGCACCCGTAACCAGTCTGTCCACCCAGGGACATCTTCCCCCACCTGACCCCCCCACCCCTTCGATACGCCTCTGTATCGAACTTTTGCATTTCAAACATAACCTAGATGCAGTGCTGATACAATCCGCCAAATTTATTTCTGATTGATATCTATATATATGCTACTAATTTATTTTTTTTGTTCTCTTCCAAATGTCTACATTTAATAGATTCAATCAAACAATTGATATAATTCTGAGGCCAATTGATTTATTGACACAAAAGTGAATCATTTAAACGTGTTTGTATTCGGACATTTCAAAACATGCATACCACACAAACAATATTCCAATATTTAGAATCCAAGTAGGTCACTATTGCAACATACTTTATAAAGTAGTCTTATGCTTTGAATGGGGCATAGCTCTTGGAGCTGGATACGATTCATCTTTAAATTACATTAGAAACACTTGGTGGCATCACATTCATTGTTAAGCACCAAGATAGGCATTTCATGCATTCTATTATCAGAGACCAGTGAAATTTTCACAGCTGAATAACACGATGCTGGCATTTAAGGAAAAAATATACATGACGAAAAGTATAGCTAAAAAAAATGGCTTTAATGTCATTTGAGACTCATTAGAATTGTTTCATTAAATTACAGTCTTACTTACACTTGAATGAAAAAATATTTATTAGACATGAACATCTTCAAGATGTGTTCATTGAATCCTGCTAGTACTAAAATTTTAATACCAAATTACACCAAAGAAAAGCTGCTCTGCACTCCTGAATTTGGGCCACAGATATGCTCTTTAATTTTCTAACATTTTCATATAGATATATATGTGTGTGTAACATAATTGTATCGAATTTGCATAAATTTATGAATATGTCTAAGGTTGAAATTCCCTAAAATGTTAGCCCTGAAAAAATCCGGTAAGTTAAGGCAAATGTTATGTAGTTCAGATTTGATCCCTGTGCGCCTTCAATGTCTGTTCTGCTCTGACGGCCAGCTTATTTCGGTGGCTCTCTTGCAGTGACCATCCCCGTACCACCGCTTCAGATCGTAAACTTTGGGCTTCAGCTCTCGCGTGTTCAGATACTGGCACAGCTCGCAGCCAGCCTCCCTCTCGTGTATCACCTCCCCGATGACGTAGGAATCCTTACGCGCCAAGTACTGGCTGTACCTCACGGGGTCCGAGCCGAGCTCTTTCAGATGCAGCGCCAAATCCTTCGGGGACTTGAAACGGGCGGCGTTGATGAACAGTCCCTCCGGGAAGTACCGGTCGTAGCTTCCGCCGCCCCGCACCACGGGGATGATGTGGCGGTCCGGGACGAAATTTTTGAAGAGTTTTTCCGTGATGTAGTCGGTGCAAAATGAGTTTTCGAAAGATAAGTAGAACTTGTACTGGGGAAACAGTTCCGTGCAGGAGTCCCCCCTCACCGTGCATTTCTTGCCGCACCCACCGAATATGTCAACGTCGACGTACTTCTGAAAGATGAAACAATAAAAAAAATATGTGTAAAGTCGATTGAGTGTCGAGTCACGTGAGAGACGTTGGTCGATTTCATCAAAAAGTTAAAGCAACGACATACATTTCCACAGACGTAACTCGGATAGTGAAGGGGAATACCCAATAATAAATAATTTTTAATGAAATTCAAAGAGTGACCAATAATGTATAATATAGTTTTAATGTTTTAAAAATATATTGATGTTAAACTTCCGGCATTGTGTGTCACGTATGTTTCGCACACTGCTGCAGTGAAATTAAAATTTTCTTACGGTTTATGTAATATGCTACAAGTAATTTTCGCTACCAATGTTATAACTCAATAACTTTAACTAGGAAAATTGTGAAGATGTCTTTATGAAATGTAATTGTGTGACTAAGTTGTGTAATAAAAAGCACATCGCTTAGAATGATGAAACTTTTCTTTTCTCATTTCGATTTGATAAGGTTGGTTTTCCCTAATATATATTTAAAATTATAAATACATAGATGATCCACCTCAGTCAATTTCATAGCAAAGAATCGGCTATTAGCTTTGCAATTATCAACAAGTTGCGTCAATAAAATAAAATGTTGTCTTTAAAAAAAAAAAACAAAAAAAAAAAAAAAAAAAAAAAAAAATAATTAAAAATACATAGACGATCCACCTCAGTCAATTTCATAGCAAAGAATCGGCTATTAGCTTTGCAATTATCAACAAGTTGCGTCAAAAAAAAAAAATGTTTTCTTTAAAAAAAAAAACAAAAAAAAAAAAAAAACAACAACAAAATCTGAATCTGTTTATACGCTCTCTGCGGAGCTTCTCTATTTCAGTAGTAGGTCTCATACAGCAGTATTTCCCAAATTTTCGACATCTGTGTACCCCCGTATAAAATTTGCGTAACTCTGAGTACCCCTCGTGAAAAAAAAAAAATGTTGCATATTACTTTAAATTTTTTGAAATATATTTTTTTTCCCGGTGCAGCGCGTATCCCAATTACACTCTTCCCATGCCCCCCAGGGGTACGCGTGCCACATTTTGGGAAACACTGCCATAAAGAATGTTAAAATTATATTTAGCACAAGCAGCGCCCTCATTTGAGATGAATACAAAGGACCATAAATAGAGCAGTGTTGCTGGCTGTGATCTTGACGCGTACTTGCATTTCTCTGACGTAGCCAGCCCGCCTGGACGGCACATGGCATCGGCTTACAAACCAGACAGCCGTCCTGTTTTTATGTTTGGCGATCTCGTCTGCAGGAGAGCAAAATTAAAATGTTTATTGTATAATACACCTAGACGCCTTCTTAAAATCTACAATGTTAAGTTACAAATTAACGATCAAATAATTTGACGATACCAGCAGTTCACTGGAGTGTCCAAGCGACTGTAGAAGCGAGGTCTGGAGACGTTTCTTTGAAAAAAAAAGTTCTATTAAAACAGACCGTTGGACATACAACTGGGGACGCTGCACTGTTTACTCTATACCCATTTTTGCTGCGTCCTTCTACCATCGTCTTAACTGCTCTTTGACATAAACAAATAATAAAATAAGGATAAATACTGTTTGTTTTTTGAGAAGTGTGATTGTTGAATTGATCAGAGTATGAACACGGGTAATAAATACATTTCCTTGGCAAAAACTTTTGATAGACGGAATGCCCGAGATACAACTCGTAATTGTTCCTGTAACGTTTCTTGCATGATGAAATGTCTTTATCTAAGGCTCCCCAATGCATAGGAAATATTTCTTTACAAAGATTTGGAGCATAGTTTACAACAACCACAAAAACAAATAAGCAGTCATTGAATATTTATGCATTTCCTTTTGAACTAAATTAATGATAATAGTAATAATAATAATAATAATAATAATAATAATATCTTTCATCAATTAAATGCAAAGGCGTCATGTCATGTTAGGTTTTTTCAACAAAAAAAAGGGGGGGGGGGCGCAAAACCAAAACTTGGTCATCTTAAGTTGTTACTGGAGGCACCACGGTACATAGCAAAAGTATAGGAAACCTGCAGATTCAGGGCGGTGGGCAAATGCCCCACCCTACCCTACCCAAATGACGCCCCTGATTTAATGTAGGATACCTTACTTATATATTTTTTTCTTTATTAAAGGTGCTTTAGATCCGTTTACGTCTGACGAAAAATCCGCCATCACCAGTGCAATTTCTTTTAACGTCATCATATGAAATAATAGACATTTTTATCTTCTTCCTTCTCAAAGTTTTATTTTTTATGACGGCAAGGAACAGGATTTCTTCTCTACAGCATGCAGCGATTTTCCAAACACTGTTTTTTTTTTTTTTCAATGAACCCATTGTATCTCTGCTCCTTCACTTTCGTTAATTATTTCTTCTTGCACCTTTATTTACAATAGTTTTGTCGTTTTTTTCTCAAATCAAATAGTTAAGTTATTTTCTTTCCTTGTTAAGATTTCGTCCCCTCCCCTTACTTAGAATAGTAAGGTTTCCTCCCCTAACTGACAACTGTTTGGTTTCTTCCCCTTACTTACAATTGTTTGGTCATCCCCACCACCCGCAACATTGAAAAGAATTTATTTTCTTTTACTTACATTAGTGGTGTAACTTTTAATTACAATAGATTGGTATTTTTTTTCTTACTAACAATAGTTTGGTCATTTTTTTTCTTACTTAAATAGTTTGGTCTTTTTTTTTTGTTACTTACAATAGTTTGGTCTGTTTTTTTCTTACCTGCAATAGTTTGGTCTTTTTTTTCTTACCTACAATAGTTTGGTCTTTTTTTCCTTACTTACAATAGACTGGTGTTTTTTTTCCTTTACTTACAATAGTTTGGTCTTTTTATTCCTTACTTACAATAGTTTGGTCTTTTTTTCCTTACTTACAATAGTTTGGTCTTTTTTTCTTACTTACAATAGTTTGGTCTTTTTTTCCTTACTTACAATAGTTTGGTCTTTTTTTTCCTTACTTACAATAGTTTGGTCTTTTTTTCCTTACTTACAATAGTTTGGTCTTTTTTTTTCTTATTTACAATAGTTTTGTATTTTTTTCTTATTTATAATAGTTTGGTATGTTTTTTTCTTACCTACAATAGTTTTTTTTTCTTACTTACAATAGCTTGGTCTTTTTTTTGTTACTTAAAATAGCTTGGTTTTTTTTCTTGCTTACAATAGTTTGGTCTTTTTTTCCCTTACTTACAATAGATTGGTCTTTTTTTCCCTTACTTACAATAGTTTGGTATTTTTTCCTTACTTACAATAGATTGGTCTTTTTTCCATACTTACAATAGATTGGTCTTTTTTCCCTTACTTACAATAGTTTGGTCTTTTTTTCCCTTACTTACAATAGTTTGGTATTTTTTCCTTACTTACAATAGATTGGTCTTTTTTCCATACTTACAATAGATTGGTCTTTTTTCCCTTACTTACAATAGTTTGGTCTTTTTTTCCCTTACTTACAATAGCTTGGTCTTTTTTCACTTACCTACAATAGTTTCATCTTTTTTTTCTACTTACAATAGTTTGGTCTTTTTTCCCTTACTTAAAATAGCTTGGTCTTTTTTTTTCTTGCTTACAATAGATTGGTCTTTTTTCTTACTTACAATAGATTGATCTTTTTTTCCTTTAATTACAATAGCTTGGTCTTTTTTTCCCTTACTAACAATAGATTGGTCTTTTTTTCATACTTACAATAGATTGGTCTTTTTTTCCATTACTTACAATAGTTTGATCTTTTTTTTCCTTACTTACAATAGCTTGGTCTTTTTTTTCCTTACTTACAATAAATTGGTATTTTTTTCCTTACTTACAATAGATTGGTCTTTTTTCCTTACTTACAATAGCTTGTTTTTTTCCCTTACTTACAATAGTTTGGTCTTTTTTTTCTTACTTACAATAGCTTGGTCTTTTTTTTTCTTACCTACAATAGCTTGGTCTTTTTTCCCTTACTTACAAAAGTTTGGTCTTTTTTTTCTTACTTACAATAGCTTGGTCTTTTTTTTCTTACCTACAATAGCTTGGTCTTTTTTCCCTACTTACAATAGTTTGGTCTTTTTTTTCTTACTTACAATAGCTTGGTCTTTTTTTTTTCTTACTTACAATAGTTTGGTCTTTTTTTTCTTACTTACAATATTTTGGTCTTTTTTTCCTTACTTACAATAGCTTGGTCTTTTTTCCATTACTCACAATAGTTTGGTCTTTTTTCCTGTGGCGTTGGATTAGGTTTGAGTCTAAAGTAGACCGCTGGTATGTCCGAGTCTAGTCTGTAGGTGAAGGTCAGATTGAAGGCGTAGTTCCACACGGAGCTGCTGTCTGTTAGTGAGTAGGGCATAAGTGTGTTTTCTTAAGAAACGTGCCATTTAAAACAAAAAAAAAACAAAATTGCGAATAAATAGGGTCAAAAAGAAGTGGAAAAAAAACAACCTTTGCAGAATTTACCCGTTTAAAGGATTGCAAAATGTATATAAGTGAGTCAGATTTAAATGGGTGAAAATTATTTTTTAAAGTCGATTAGGTTCAATATAGTAGGTTATAGAAAGCTAGAATATTAGAATTCTATAACACTAGATATTTCAATTGCTAAATTGTTAGAATGATAAAATGTAAGAAACTAGAAAGATAAAATGATAGATTGCTAGAATGATAGCAATGATTTAATGCTAAGATGCTATAATGCTAAAATGCACGATATAATGAAACAATGCTTGAATGTAAGAATGAAAGAAGGATGTAATGCTAGAATGTTATTATAATTTAATTGATTAATGATATATAGCTAGATCGCTAATGTGCAAGAATACTAGACGTATAGCATGCTAGAATGCTAGAATGATTGAATGCTTGAATGATAAAATGCTAGAATGCTAGAATGATAAAATAATAGAATGATAGAAATGACAGAATATTATAAAGCTATAATGTTAGAAGGCTGTAATGCGTGGATGCTATAATGATAGAATGCTAAAATGATCAAATGGTGTAATGCTAGAATAATAGAATGATATATTGCAAGAATGATGGAATTCTAACGTGCTAGAATCCAAGAATGTTATTATGCTAGAATGCTAGAAGGCTAGAATGTTCGAATTCTAAAATGATACATCGATAGAATGCTAGAAAGTTACAATGTTAGAATACTAGAAGGATGGAAGGGCCAGATTCTAGAATAATAGAATGCAAGAAGAATTTTTTTTAAAAATAAAATAATAACAAGTATTAATCTCTTATGGTCAAGGTGTTTTAGGTAAACCCTGGTTGCTTCCGGTCAATTTTGAAATCGCATGTTAAATAATATCCGTCTAAGGGTGAGGTACACATTTCTGTTAAATATGGGGATAAATGTGTCTGAAAATTGCTTTAATGAGCGTTGAATGACAGATATGTACAACTACAAACACTTATTTCGATTTATATGTGAGATAAACTCGCTTCATGGTACCTCAGAGGTGAGAGGAATAGTTCCTAAAATATTATATATATATATATGTATATATATATATATATATATTATACTGTCTATAGATAATGTAATGGCAAATAATATAAATTTTAATATAGAAAGTGCAATCAAAAGATTTGCTGATCTAAAGGCTGGAAAAGAAAATAGCATCGGTAGGCTAATTGTTCATTACTGTACAAATACGAATAAAGAAAAACAATGATAACCTAGGTAATAAACTCATTCTCTAACCCTTTTGCAAAAAAATGTTTAGGATTATACTTAAAAGGGGCACCAAAGTTAAGCTTGCCCGGGGCGGCAACAAACCAAAGGGCCGGCCCTCCTGCCACCTCCAAAAAATTATTTTCTAGATTTAAGAAAGTCAAACTCTATTTAATGAATGAGCAATAAATAGATATATATTTTTTTAAAACAAGGACCTAATGATCCAGATTTGTCTTACTTGTCAAAAATGTTCCTCCAATTCGGTCCGGCGGCTCCCAGACGGCGAAGGCGTAAAGCTGATGGGGCCACCGTTTCGGCGGCGTGAAGCTGTCGTAGAGCCTCACGCCGTACACGAGCACCACGTCGGTGTCCTGGGTTATCTTGTCCCCTTGGTAGACGCAGTTTGAGAACCTGCACCTCGTGAAGTCGTAAACGTACGCCCGCTGCCAGTTCGGCCGATGCAAGTACGCCACGTGAAAAGTCCGGTTGGCGCTGGACGCGTTGTGCTTCTTGCGTGCACACGTGAAAAAGGGGGAATCGTAACATGTCCCATGGGTCCCAGTCGTGCTGGATGTAAGGTTGATTTTGTTCTGTTTGTTTTCCACACCGGTGGGAACCGTCACATTTGTGGAGCTGTTTCCTTTTGAAGAAAAATTTATTTTTGAAGCGTTAAAATTTTGTGTCACTGCAGGAACAGCCGCGGCGGGTGTAGGTTTAACAGCGGCGTTCTCCTCTTTTACAGAAGTGACCAGTTGACCAGCATATAGTGCTCTGGCTGAATCATCTAATTCTGTCCTGCTGTTTACTTTTACAGGGGCTCTCACATCCCTTGCGTTATCAGCCATGTTCCCTGTGGCTCCACTCGTACGGTTTCCCGGAATGTTTTTGGTATCCCCACCCTTCTCGGAGGCAGGCTCCTTGGACGATTGCTCTCCCTGTTTGTGGGTGTGGTAGTCGAAGATGACCAGGGCGATGCCGATTCCGGCTATGAAGATAAGACAGCTGTGCCTCGCGCAGCGTTTACCAAAGCGATATCTCATGATAGAGCTGCAACACAAAGTGACGTTTGTGTTACTAATAGATGTAATTTTGATTAAGAGTATTCGGTCACTCCTTTACTCCAAAAATAAATCTAACAATGTTCTGCTCACACCCCAAGATCCATTGATATTTAAACATATTTGGCTCCCACCCCAAGACCCGTTGAGATCTAAAAATATTTAGTTACCACCCCAAGACCCATTGATATAAAAAATATTTGGCTCCAACTCCAAGACCCATTGATATCTAAACATATTTGGCGGCCACTCCTAGACCCATTGACATCTAAAATATTTAGCTCCCACTCCAAGACCCATTGATATCTAAAAAAAAATTGGTTCCAACTATATAACCCATTGTTATCTAAAAATATTTGGTTCCAACTCTAAGACCCATTGATTTAAAAAAAATGGCTCCCACTCCAAGACCCATTGATATCTAAATATATTTGCTCCCACTCCAAGACCCATTGATATCTAAATATATTTGCTCCCACTCCAGGACCCATTGATATCTAAACAATTTTGGCTCCCTCTACAAGACCCATTGATTTTTAAATAAATACAGTTTCCGTTCACTATTCAGTTATTTGACACCTTTTTAGAAAACAAAAAATCAACACACGAGTCGTATAAATTTAATCAAACCCACCCCACAGTCTTAAAAAAAAAAAGTTATTTGCATAGCTTGACAACTGCATGGATTTCACCTTACAACCGATCAGAAAAGGTTAATGTCTCAAAGGCTGCCTGTAATTTTACTTTATTCCGGAAAAGCGAATAGCTTAATCGGACTGTGTCTTACAGCTGAGATTTCTACGACATGGAAAAAGCCGGCTGTCCAAAATGTAGAAATGTTCATCATTCATGCGCTCGGCTTTAGTAATATTCAGTTAGATCAGAGAAAACTGTTCTAAGCAGTTGCATAAGTATCTCAAATAAAATATATTTCACCATCATGCTCTAAAATAATAGTTGTTGCTAAGCTAAAACAATTATCTCTATTTCCGTACAATGTAGTACATAATCCCAACTCTCTATTTCCGTACAATGTAGTACATAATCCCAACTCTCTATTTCCGTACAATGTAGTACATAATCCCAACTCTCTATTTCCGTACAATGTAGTACATAATCCCAACTCTCTATTTCCGTACAATGTAGTACATAATCCCAACTCTCTATTTCCGTACAATGTAGTACATAATCCCAACTCTCTATTTCCGTACAATGTAGTACATAATCCCAACTCTCTATTTCCGTACAATGTAGTACATAATCCCAACTCTCTATTTCCGTACAATGTAGTACATAATCCCAACTCTCTATTTCCGTACAATGTAGTACATAATCCCAACTCTCTATTTCCGTACAATGTAGTACATAATCCCAACTCTCTATTTCCGTACAATGTAGTACATAATCCCAACGTTGGAGCCCTTAAAAATAATCGTGAAACAGAGACCGGTTTGAAAGAGAAAAAAATGTTACTTACCTGAACTTACCTAAACTTACTTGAACATATCTGAACTTACCTGAACTTACTTGAACATTCAGTGCATTTCCTTGAGAGAAAAAAAAACCCCGTCCGCTTGTGTCAAAATAAAATCTGCACCTATAATTAAATATGTTAAACAGATTATTGATCTCATTTGCATGTTTCCATTACTGGGTCTGAGAGCCGGGACTTGCTAATATATGCGTCGGCAGTCTCAGCACACCTATTACACATTTGACACAAAACAAACACTATTTTTTTTTCGGTCAATCGAGAGCGTCTATTCTATTTCCTATCTCAACTAACAGTGGTTCTCATTCATAAGAAAAAAAAAATGATGCATAATAACTGATTTTATTATAACACGTATTAAAAAAAAAAAACATTTTTATTATAGGTTGAACCGGGGTTGTGGGGATGTATTTGGGCCTCGAGAAAAAAAAAAAAAAAAATAAAATTTGGCGCCCCCAAAAAATATAAAAATATTAGTACAATAAAAAAAAAAAAATTTCATAAGAAAAAAAAAAATGATGCATAATAACTGATTTTATTATAACACGTATTAAAAAAAAAAAACATTTTTATTATAGGTTGAACCAGGGTCGTGAGGATGTATTTGGGCCTCGAGACAAAAAAAAAAATAATTAAAATTTGGCGCCCCCAAAAAATTTCATAATAATTGTACATTAAAAAAAACAAAACATTCTGCTTTTTTGGGGGGCTCCATGCGGACAGAGCCCCGATTGATTCTCTCTGCTGCGTTGGGCTCTGCACTCAAGAGAAATATTTAATGAATTTACATACTTGACGAAAAATTATTTTATTTTCGAGCGCAAAAAAAAAAAAGAAAATGCAAAGAGGAAGGTATCCGGTTGGAGTTTTTCCTTCTTTGTGTAATAAACCCTTTTAAAGTAGTCGTAGACAATGTGAAGGGTAAAAAAAATATTTAGGGGATCCTAATAAGCCAGCACTGCTCCACGCATTGGACATTAGAAGGTAAGGGTAGATTACGTAAAATAAAAAGCCTGGTATATCAAAATCTTTCTAACTTAATCTACGTTATACATCGGACCAATAGCTATAAACATCCACTGTTTCGATTGACTGATATTGCTAGGATTGGAAATGGTGGTTTAAACTTAGACACATATTTTAAAATATGATTGCAAAATGTGTTCAGTGTCATATTTTAAAACTTGCTGGTATTTACTAGCATACTGCCAGAGGTAGAGAGCGAAATTAGGTATAAACCAGATGACTGTTACATCTTTTCGTTGTACCATGTTAAAAAAAAAATTACTTGTATGGACACATACAGAAAGTGGAGGATAGCGAAGTTACTTGTAAAATAGCAAATACTAATAATCTGTTGCTGGGAGCAATCCCCTTATTTTACACCAGTAGGTGTTTAGTATGACAAAAAATATGGCTCTTTATTAATAAAGGCCAGTCATTTGAGAAGAAAGTTTTTTATAACATTAATACATTTTTCAAAAAAAAAAAAAAAAAGAAACAACAAAAAACCACTCGGCATCACTTTTTACATTTTCTGCTTCAAAATTATCAAATATGATTTATGCATGGACAAGAACAAAAAGAACGCATTAATATTTAAAAAATAATAAAAATAAAAATATTTCGAACTTATAGAAATAAATTTCAGATAGATTATGTTTCATTTCACTGAACAAAAAAAAATAATTCCACTCACACCATCTTACTTTTAAATAAAATAAAACAGATGCCGAATCTTCAATGGTTAAAGCTAAATATCAGATCACTAAAAGGTAATTTTTTTGTTTTTAAAAATATTTGTTTCATCCCCACCGATCTTCAGAACTCTGAACGCGTACTAGTGCCTTCATGAAGTCCCGCTCGACGAAAAATTTGAATTGTGCCACATGAGCTATTGGTGACCTCTATCAAGTAGAGGCGACAGGTTATACATTATGAGAACCACTGCCGCAGATTTTTAAAAACCTGGCCGACATAACCTTAAACGCTGGAGCGCCGCCCAGGTCGCCGAGAATAAAAGCCGCGCATGTCTGGTTGGTAGGTAACCCAATACACATTTGGCAGATAGTCTTTTGGATCTACACACTACAAGTTAGAGTTGGTTAAAAAAAAACAAAAACAAAAAAGTAAAATGATTCAGTGGATCTAGAAAGGACAAGGCTGAGTTGGTACATTTAATAAAATGATCAAGTGGATCTCGAAAGGACACGGCTGAGTTGGTACATTTAATACAATGATGAAGTGGATCTAGAAAGGACAAGGCTGAGTTGGTACATTTAATAAAATTATCAAGTGGATCTCGAAAGGACACGGCTGAGTTGGTACATTTAATAAAATGATCAAGTGGATCTCGAAAGGACACGGCTGAGTTGGTACATTTAATAAAATGATCAAGTGGATCTCGAAAGGACACGGCTGAGTTGGTACATTTAATAAAATTATCAAGTGGATCTCGAAAGGACACGGCTGAGTTGGTACATTTAATAAAATGATCAAGTGGATCTCGAAAGGACACGGCTGAGTTGGTACATTTAATAAAATGATGAAGTGGATCTCGAAAGGACACGGCTGAGTTGGTACATTTAATAAAATGATCAAGTGGATCTCGAAAGGACACGGCTGAGTTGGTACATTTAATAAAATTATTAAGTGGATCTAGAAAGGACACGGCTGAGTTGGTACATTTAATAAAATTATTAAGTGGATCTCGAAAGGACACGGCTGAGTTGGTACATTTAATAAAATTATTAAGTGGATCTAGAAAGGACACGGCTGAGTTGGTACATTTAATAAAATTATTAAGTGGATCTAGAAAGGACACGGCTGAGTTGGTACATTTAATAAAATTATTAAGTGGATCTAGAAAGGACACGGCTGAGTTGGTACATTTAATAAAATTATTAAGTGGATCTAGAAAGGACTCGGCTGTGTTGGTACATTTAATAAAATTATTAAGTGGATCTCGAAAGGACACGGCTGAGTTGGTACATTTAATAAAATTATTAAGTGGATCTCGAAAGGACACGGCTGAGTTGGTACATTTAACAAAATGATTAAGTGGATCTAGAAAGGACACGGCTGTGTTGGTCCATTAAAAAAAATGAAAAGTGGATCTGAGGTGGTTCATTTAAAAAAAAAAAAGTTCCTCTGACAGCCCTGATCATGGATGGCTTACCAAGAAATACACACACATTGCTTAAAACTGTTCACCCATTGCTTACCCCTCTCTGGTAATAAACTACCCCTTCCCAGGGAATGAGCCGTCACTTCCCAGGTAATGAGCCACCCTAGCCAGGTAATGAGCCGCCCCACCCAGGGAATGAGCCGTCCCTTCCCCGGTAATGAGCCTTCCCTTCCCAGGTAATGAGCCGAACCCTTACCAGGTAATGAGCCGTCACTTCCTAGGTAATGCACCGTCCCTTCCCAGGTAATGAGCCGTCACTTTTTAGGTAATGAGCCGTCTCTTCCCATGTAATGAGCCGTCTTTCCTCGAATCTAAAAGAACAATTCGAAAATCAAGAATTTACCGGGATTCAACATTCTCCTGCGAGAGATGCGGCCGTGATTGTCATTCAAGGATTGGCCTAGTGAGCCACTCGTCAACGTGTAGAACTATATAGCTACTCCATCGTCTCACGTAGACGGAAGGATGCCTTATTATATATATATGTGCCATATATATGCCAGATAGATGCCATATATATATATATATATATATATATATATATATATATATTATAT